>CM042146.1:60796027-60811027 GCA_023376005.1 Doryteuthis pealeii | reverse complement strand
GTGCTTATGTTTTTATCGTGTGTGGTTTATAATTTCTCTTAGTTTCCTTTTCCTCTCCTTTTTTTCCTCTCTTTCTTCTTCTCCTCCTTTATGAATGAAATGGGCGAATAAACTGTAATTTCTTATTTCTCTCATCTCTTTTTTTTTTTTAAAAAAAAGTTTGGTTGGAGACGAATTATTCTTAATATTCGGCTGACATCGCGTCAACTGTTGCCAATATGTAGACATGTCAAATTTAAAAACAAAACATGAATAAAGATAAATAAAACCGTTAATAGAAAAATTTACAATACTTGAGCTCTTTGTGTCGCTGACCTTCCTTTTCTTTTTACCTTCTCCCTCTCTTATCTTTTTATTGTGTTATTAATCCTCTTCTTTTTTTTCTTCTTTTTATCCCCCTTTGTTCTCTAATTTTAATTTTTTTTATAGAAAAATATATATATATATAGGAGAACAATAACACTAAAAACGTTTATCAAATGCGGTTGACGCCATGCCATTTAAAATTAATCAAACAAGTCAATTCCTGATACTACTAGTATTTTGCTGAAGCAAAAGTTATTCCAGACAACTTACAGTAGAAGACAGGGACCATTTAATTTTTAGCTGCTTATTTTAAGTATTCAAGTATTATTAACAGGGTAGAACACAAGATTTCGGGCTTGCATTGGAATACATCACTTGCTTCTTATCATCACACACATACAATACATTAATGGCAAGTTAAGACTGGTTCAGCATACAGAAAACGACGAGCACAAGTACCACATATAAAATACATAGGATTCTAAATGCACGTACTCGTGAAACAGACAGACACACAACACACACACACACACACACACACACACAGACGCCACGCGCGCGTTATAATGCAGATTTGAAGTAATATTAAACCTTATGACAAGTACTGATCAATTTGTGTTAAATATACCCCGCTTTGTATAAATCGCTAATGAAACTCTTAGCGATTTTGTTCTCAGTATTGTAACACATTGAGAGGATAATAACAATTCTTCCCGAACTATCATTTTCATCACTATAGAGACAACACTAGTAAATTCAGTTTTAATTAGCATCTGGACCTTGCAGCTTAAGCAAACTACAAACAATGGACATCATTACTTAACTATACTAATACCTTCGCGAACCAGCAAACAATATAATTAACAAAAGATTAAAAAGATATTGTTATTTCAAAAAATATGAAAAGTATCCAGTAACACCAACTCATCCAATCACAAGGCGTTTTCATTTCATCTTCTTGTAACACACATAAAGACACACGTGCAGACATTCACAACAACAACTGCTGTATATGTAGAAGAAGCTCGAGGCACAATATCAACCGAAAAACGCAAGGCAAGGATGTTTGCTCATGCTGAGTATGGGGCGCTGCCTGTTTTCGCGACATTGAGTTTGTTAATGACGCTTGAATATCAGCGAGACCAATGCTATACAGATTTCTTTTCTAAAAATCGTGTTTATATTGAGGTTTAGATCAATCCCTTATAATCCTTTTATCAGGTAGAAAATCATTGAATCCATAAATATCAGATTGGTTATTCTTAGTTAGATATGTAATACAATGGTATGGCATAGAGTGTTCGGCAATCGTGGACGATAACTTCCCGCTTTTTGCTATTTAGGTCCGAAACATCTGTCATAAAGCCGAGATTATCGTACGATTACCTTATCTCTGTAACATTACATCTATCGCATAATCGACCCTTCTAGGTTCAAAAAATATATCCATGCGGTTCAATCCTCCAATAATGGAATTAAACATCAAAAGTATCACATCGCCTTTGATCGACTGCTTCGACGGTTACAGTCGCATTTATCTTCCTCGCTAGGATGAGTGTAAAATATTGCTTAATTGACCGGCGATCCTTGGTGCTGTGACTTAGCCATGAAAATCTAAGCCCCTCGATCTGTTTTCTCGTGTGCAAGGCTTGACGTTAGTGCAAAAGGGACAAAAACAAGGATCATAGATCACACACGAAACTAAACACACATGTTAAAGACCGAGAACGTCTCCATATAAAGAGATTTTATTCAGATTTTTAGAGAGTAGCTAGAAAGATACAGTGATACGGCTCGATACGATTAACGCATTAATTCTCTTTTAATCGCAATTATTCAATTTTTAATAACAATTATTTAAGGAAAGTGTGTATTAAAAAATGCAGTTGAGAATACGAAACAAAGTGGAAGGGAAGTAGCGATTACCTAGTAAAACATTTAGTGAAGTGAGTAGAGGGAGGACAGAATTAAGAGGCGTAACATGTAAGAGTGATGTGATCCGAGTTGATGAGACTGACGAAGTTAGATTAGAAGCATTCGCGCGACGGAGAAGTGCCGACAAGGTTCAGGGGTGGTTGGAGAGTGTACCATACTAAAAGATTATTCCATACCATTTCTCTAACCAGACCGCTATGTAGTAACGTCAAACTCTTTGGAATTTTGCCTCATACTCAGTAACCAGTCTTAAAATCGTATGTATCATCATAGTGGCATAATGTAGCGTTGTTTGCGCTCCTGTAATACTATATAAATTATTTCTCACCGTACATGAGACGCGAGAAGGATAATAACATACTGTTCCTTCTTTCATATAGCCCTTGATAAGACGTAAATAAAATACTATATCCAGTTAATTGACTAGATATCCGAAAACAAAAAGCTAAAATTTGACTTCCGAGGCAGATAAGAAAAGCTTTTTAACGTCGTTGCTACCAGATATAGATTTGTGATAGTTATACCAGTTAAGATTTGCCATCTCCAAAACTCCTGTGTGTATCCCTTCATTCCCTACTTACTTTTGCGGTTTTAAGTATTTTATTTCTGTTCCTTCGGTTAAACTGAGATTAATTATAAATTACTTCTAGTTACATTATTTGTATCTACTACATGTTCTAAATTCCTTAGTTACATAATTGGTAGATGCAGTTTTGGAATTAAATCATTTTACTATTGTTCAGATCCTGTCATAGTCCTGACAGAGCGGGAATAGAGCTTTACATAAGCGCTATCGAGTAATTCACTATGAGTCACAGTGGCTACGTCCTTATCCATGATAAGAAAAAATATACAAAGAATAGCACGCTCAAGAAAGTGTTAGTGTTCGTGTTATAGTAGTTCGTATGTGCTGTTGGTGGATCGTATTTTGTATCGCAACAACTCATGCGCAACCAAAAGCTAAATTTTTCAGACGTATAGCAGCCGCTTTCAAGCAAGTTAGCACTAGCTGCCGCGCATTAACAGTTTTCAGATTATAGGTGTCCTGAACCTAAAAACTTGGAACTTTCAACTCGCGCCGCTATCACTTGTATTAATAACAAAATTGGGATGAGCATGTAAGGGAATTGTGGTCTTGGAGAGTTCTTGGAGTCGCGGATATTGTTGAATAGACATCATAAGGAGTGAACTAACTCCAACTAAAAATAACTAACCTCGACAAAAAAGATTACTTAATATGCTCATGTAATTATTCTAAAAAATAATAACTTATACATTGACTATAGGATTTTCCATGATTGTTTAGCAGCCGCTACTCGCACCTTAGCAGAACAACACTTTCCAGACATGCCGACAATCGTCCCTACAGACTGTCACACTTTCCAGAACGCACGATCATCTCGATGAGGATATCTGCCGACCAGACCCCATTAAACAGGGATGGATCTATGTACAGACATTTTACTTCCACACAGAGAGCACGTGCCTATCCTGTCTCTAAGACCGGGACGCAGCGCACATAATGATAGATAGATGTCCCCCAAAGTAGTGAAGAATAGAACGTCCGGTATTGCCGACAGCAGACATTCCACTATGGACACATACTATTCTAGATGCCTAAGGTCTGATGCTGAGAGAGGGATCACCCAAAGCGCAGCACTGTCGTGGGTTTCCATGTGAATGCAACAGAAGATACGTCGTCTTATCCTCTGGACTTTCCTTGACCTCCTCCTAGCTAGTGTTCCTAGCGTGATCTTGTCCTTGTCCTTATGCTCTCTCCACGTGCTTGTTTATCGCGTTTATTAAAGCAGTCATCTGTACTCGGCTCTTCTCCCCCTCCTTGTATGGGTCTATAGTTGTCAAATCTCTAGATTTTAGATTATACATTAGATTCCTCAAAGAGTGACGGCGTACTCTGTAGGCATGGCATTTCGAGTTGGCACCTCTAGCTCACCCGAGTGCAATTTACCATTTATTCATTCTACCGATGGACACCCCATTCCGTAGCAAAGTCCCACAGATATAAAGGGTGCCTTCAATTACGTTGACACTAATGTCTAATACACTAAGCGACGCCTGAAAGAATTGTCGCTATTAAAACTATAGTGTTACTCGTTCTTCCCTATTAGTTCAGATCCACTGTTGAAAATCAATGAATGTCTGTCAGCCGACCATGGTTTGTTCTATTAAAGTAACAAGACTAAAAATATATAACTCATTGATTACAGTAGTAATAGTGCATAAATAACTATATAAAAATTGTAGGTACTACACTTCCGTGTCTACGAGAGTACGATTTGACAATATGATGTCATCAGCGTTTATTATTTTTTTGTCTCTTACTGTTGTGATATAGGCTAGTTAGATGCTTTGGTGCGTGTGGTATGCATATTGTATGCATGTGAATTGCGAGGCATAGATTCAGCAAGCTAGCAGATCGCCTCTCCCCTCTCTGCTGGCCTCTTCGTGAAATCATAACAGGAGAAAGATAAGGAACCTAATAAGTTGTTTTGCATTTGCACCTAAGCCAGCGAATACCGGCTGTGGGTAAAAGGGATGATGATTCCCGATACTAAATCCGCCAGCGACTATGGGTTGCAAATTAGGTAGGCAGACTGGCTCTTTTAAACGGTTTGGTTAAGGCAAACGTCGTAAGAGAGGTCATTCACACATTTGAATCATCAAACCATTTAGCGTCTACACAAGCGCCGCCTCTATAGAAGTATAATTGATCCTTGGTGTTGCTGCGGGGCATTTTACCTCCTCCCTTCGTTTGAGCATAGAAGGGGTTGATAAAAAAATAATCGTATAGTTATATTTAGATTTATTTAATATTATATTAATAATGGATAAATATATATAAATTGGCATTGAGTTTAACAATTTAGTGTTAATTTATTATTACAAATGATAAGGATTCTACGATCTGATGCATACACGAAGTAAAACTCTATCTATGTCGAGAGGATCATTAGCTGAGTAGAAAATTGCGCGGACGTTTATACGGTATATTTTGTCAAACGTGCTGTGCGTGCATACTGCAGTACTAGGATTTGTGGATCCGTTGAGCGACTTTTATAAATAATCTACGGTAGTTAGTAAGAATATGAGACTGGTAGTAGCTGTGAGTGCCTCTAATATCTACACTAAATGAGTAAGCTATCTTTGCACTTGTGAAAGGATATAGTGGAGTACGCAGGTTGAACGAGCACTACATAATAGCGTGTCCATTGAACTTCGGCAATAAGCCACCGAATGAAATGTAGTCACCGCTCAACTAGGACTCTGTGTTATGTTACTTATATAATAACCAAATATAGAAACTCATAAATGCACTCTCTCAATATATTGGTATGAACTCTCACATGTTGATCGCTATTTCCTATGAATCTCGTCCCGCCACTTAGGAAGATCCAGGCACGCCCCTACGGGAATAACCCATGGAAGCGTAACTACTCATGCTAGACTATCTAAATACCCGTGATATAGGGTATTATACTACAAAAGTAGCGGAAGACACACACTGAGAAGAAGACTGAATGAAAGATCAAAACACGTCGGGGGAGAGACGAGAAGAGATAGCAAAGCAAGGACGAACAGGCAGTGCAGGAGAGCCGCTCCCCCGGCCCCCCCCCGCCCGCCCCCCGGACGCCCCGCGGACCGGCTCCCAGCGAATGATAGCGCCGCGCACGCAGACTCAGGGGAAACGATAAGAAAATTACCCGTACATAAGAGCAACTCATACGAACGTAGATATCGTAAGTAAAGACGCTAGTCCGCACCTATGGAGTCTTAAATATCCTAAACCAATAGTACTCATTGTAAAAGAATATAGGGCAAGTGCCTTTAATTAAATTTAAAAATAGTGTTATCCTTTCCTAATCAACCATGTTCCTCTCTAAACTGCTCTCTCAACCTATCTCACCTACTACCTCTCCTCCACATCTCTAACTCATCACTCTCCTCTCCCCTGTTCATCTCTACCCTCATCCACCCCTCTTCTCTCTCCCATCTTCTCTGATGCTATCCATGATTAATACCATAGTACTCCACAAATGTACCCTGTACCTGTCTTAAAGTCCTGTCATGTCCCTCTAGTGTCTGTGTTCTGATATTATTTCAATGTCCTCCATACAATAGATCCGGTCATTTATTCCTATGATGCACATAACGCAAATCCTATCACGTAATACTAATAGTTTTCCAATCTAAATAGTACTGGTCTGATCTAACGAGTCTAAATATACCTAGTTCACACTGTTGCTTTATACTATATAATCAGTGAAGGCCACGATAAATATTTAATATATAATATTCTGCGTCATCCTCTGTAGCGAAAAATCCGGAATTTGACGTAGTACCAGAAGTTCAACAATCTTGGGTGTAGTGTGTATTGCATATGTAACGTTTCACCAGCTACGGGTGGCCCTTGGAAACAAAACCGGGCGAATGAATTCCAATACTCCTCGGCTAAGGGGTAGGGAAAATACTGATAATACACGAGCGGTAGGTACTCTTTTAGATTTTGATTTAGCGCAACACAAGTTCCTAGAAGAGAAGGACAATGAATTTAAAGCAAATTAATACTTTCGCATTACAACAAAAAACTTGATCGTGTCTCATTCATGACATCGTGACGGACCTGCTTTGGGATATAAAAAAAAAAAAACAAAAAAAAAAAAAAAAGATACAAACGACCACACATACAGAACAGAACTTAATGAGAAAATCGAAATAAAGAGAGTAAAAATATACATTAATCAACCTCATCGAGGCGGTTAGACGTCCATGTTGCAGGAGATAGTATACAAACTGCGAGCGAAAGGTGAGATCCTTCCTTCTCCTCTGCCAGTAGAGCCATCGTGAGGAGACATGAGCTGCTGTGAATATATCAGCTTGCCCGCGCGTCAGAAAAATGGATCGCTCGGACACGCGTGATAGCGGAAATCGATAAATTAAGACGAGGTTGATTTGTATTTTATACATGAGCGCTCTCCTTGAGAAGAGGTATGATTTAACAAGTGGCATTCCTCTTATGCCTATTGTAAGATGTAGGCACTATGAAATTCCGCGACGTCTTCACAATTTGGGTTCTCACAGAAAGCAGTCCTTAGAGACAGCAACACATCTTTAATCTGTCTCTGGCGTGTGTGCGATAGTGCTCGATGTGAGTGCGTGCGATCGATGTCTCTAGGACGCTCTCGGAGAGTATTATACATCGATACCATAAGATGCCCAGAGTGTGCTGCGTGCGACGAGTGCGTGTTGCTATCTGTTAGTGCCTATAAGACTATAATCTGATGTATCATATGGTACGTAAAGGGTTGTACAACTTATGAAAAAACATGCCTGCCGAGTATACCGACATTTTATTCAAGCTTATGAGTAACTTGTACAATATGCTCTACGATGGTGAACTCGTTAATAATCAATGAGCGTTAGTTGACATCATTGTGTACTCGCGATCATTTTGAGAAATAGAGTAAGACAATAATTCTACTTGAGCTTAATGTAGACTTAGATTGTCACATGACTCACATATATAAGATAATTCAATCTGAAAGTGACTTCCATATGTCACATTAAGATGCCTTGGGAAAATCGTTGCTTGTGATGTATCCTCGAGGACTATATGTATTAAAAAATGTATATATGTGTCAGTTACAAGTGGTCTTTCTACTTTTCATGCTCTCCGTCGCCACTAGAGCAGAGAGGTGCTCAGAACCTGTAACTTACTATGATTAACGGAAAATTCTATTTGCGACATTTAACTAATTCCCGTTTTGCATTCATTGTCCTTCTCCTAGACTGGTCGCTTACATAAAACTAAAAGAACACATTGCATATACTAGTTACATAGCCGGGAGATGACAGGGTCACCCATCCCAAGACAGAACCGAAAGGAATGGGGACCACACAAAAAAAGATGAACAACAAAAAACAAAACAAAAAAAAACACACCAAAAGACCAGATTCACCGTCTATTGTCACATCCCTGCGTCGTGACGGACTAAGGCCTTAATGGAAAATTTATAATCTATTTCCTTGCAATTCTTTTGAAGTAAGCGATTATTCAATATGCCATCAAAAGTCGGTTGATTTAACCATCTTTTACTCCTCATCAAGGGAACTGGAATTGAAAAGAGGCAACTTCTCAAACGATCGACTTGCTTTCTTACCCTAAAGGCAAACCAAACACTAGCGACCCCATAAGACGACCCTCCACCTCTTTTTCTCCTTCTCTCAGTTAGAGACGTAATGAATTTCTTTGTTGATGGCAAAAGAGACCAACGGGGGTCAGCCTTTCTGACCAACTGGCAACAAGCGTTCAATGCAATTACCTTACCGCTCGAATATCTCTTTTACCCTTCGTGTCCACCGTTTTCGCCAGTGGATGTACAGAAAGCCTTGCTCAACCACAGGGGGATCTGGGGCTGTGTCACTCCGCATATGCTGTGGAAACCTCATTCGATATTCCGATAGTCCGTTCGCAGGTGTCGGGAGAATTGCGATTTGACTGTGATTGCTCTGTCAACGCAGGAGTCTTCGAAAGACAAGTTCTATTCGGCTGTTCATCAGCCGTAATTTTATCTGTGCGTTGTTCCTTTTGAAAACACTAATAAATAAATCGTTCTGCTACAGTTCGCCGTTTAAATCAGGGGGGAAGGGCGAGGACGAGGGCCAATTTAAAATTTAAAACCCGATTTTCCTCATAGCGGCCACTTTATTCACGATTGGTGTCACTTACAATGGCTAATATATGCAATATAAAATGGGTGTACGAGAGGGGCTTCAAATGAATCACATTTATTTCCACAGAACTAAAATGAGATAACACCTGTCGGTGGGTCTTAGAATTAAACTGTGTACCGTTAGCTTACCCACTTTAAGAAGGATATATAATATATTATATATTATATATATATATATATATATAATAGTTCGTACCAATGTTGTTAGTTCTCTTTGAGCGGAATCAGAGGAATTGGAAATCAGGAAAGAACAAGGACCATCATAAACAACAGCAATTAGGTAAGATCGAGCTTAGAATACTCAAGAAGAGTCCTGGAAGACCTGAGGAGACTTCCTGACACTCTTTCTCTTCCAGTGAAATACCACCGACTGACTTCCGGTGTGAATAACTCAATACGAGTGCTAAATAATGATGCTGATGATGATGATGATGATGTGATGATATGATGATGATGACGAGAGGATCATCATCATCATCATCATCATAATCGTTTCCTGGATCTCGTCCCGTTTTCTTAAGTCTGAAATTCTTGTGATCGGGCAAAGGAAAACAACAAATACATTTATTTTGAAATTAACTATTATATTTAACTACAAAAACTGATTTGGGGATGAATAAAAAAAGGGAAAGAAAATAAATAAACAAACCAGTAGACAGATAGATGGATGTATATGGATGGATTTTAAGTCTCATGAATGAAACAAGACTGAGACACATACTTAACATAGCAAGAGAGAGAGAGCGAGAGAGAGAGAGAGAGAGAGAGAGAGAGAGAGAGAAGAGAGGGGAAGAGGGAGAGAGAGAGAGAGGGGAATAAACGACAGAAAGAGCCCAATGAATGTATAGATTGATAAATACGAAATATTATATATATAGTCATCCACAGACACGTGTTCGACTTATCAAGTCTCTTTCAGTGTGGCTAGACATTTGTAAGCATACCTACATCCACGGGATTGAGATCCCGATCGGTTCAGCATCAATCGGACAGATTAACCGCTAGGCTGTCGTCCCGTACAGAATGCGAAGGGGATTTTAACTGTTTTAATACACACATGTATGTATGAAAAGCCGTCATAGAGTGCTCCATTCCTTATATAGGAGAGTGTTGCGTTTACGCTTTAGTTGGCGGTCGTCAAGGCGAAAATCCCCAAAAATCCTTAACTCTGGGGTAGGGGGACCATATACAGTCATCCACAGACACGTGTTCGACTTATCAAGTCTCTTCAGTGTGGCATAGACATTTGTAGCCCTAACCTACAGCCGGGATTTGAAATCCGATCGGTTCAGCATGGTGTATTAGTATATAATATATATATTATATATATATATATAAATATATTATATATATGTATATTTACCAACCCCTCCGCACGAGCAGGATGCGACACAAGGTCAATATTCTTAAAGCGGAGTTTAACAGGTTTGAATTCCAAAGTTTACCTTTCTCCGTAGACCGGTTGCCTAACCAAAGTAAAGACGCCCAGTCTGCCCTACTATTTGCCCATAGTTGGAGGGGATAGTAGGATTCATACCTTTTCCAAGGGTTATTAGCGCCTCAGTGTGAATGCAATTACCGCCGTCCAGGATTTGAACTCGGAGCGACGAGTCCATTTTCCCACCACACACACACACACACACACCACACACACACACATATATATATTATATTATATTATATATATATATATATATATATGTATATACAACACATGGTCGGCTAGAAACACAATTGTCAGTTATATGGAAAATCAAGTTAAAGCGACAATTCTTCCAGGCTGTGCTGGTATAAGTGCTACCGTATGAATGCACCTTTTGGACCTTGACGTGGTGCCTGGAGAATATGTTAGATGGGAGCTGCACAACAATGCTGCGTGCGATCTTGAGGAAATCGTAAAAACAACAGCCTACAAGGAAGCCACATGCTCTTTATCAAACAAACCATCGGAGCAAGACGGACAAGACACGCTGGACACTGCTGGAGAGTCAAGGATGTAATCATAAGCGACGTTCTCCCATGGAAACCAGCACATGCTGGTGGGGATCCTCCAGCAAAGACCTACATTGACCTGCACTGTGCCAATAGTGGATGCTGCGCGAAAGGACCTACCTGGGACAATGGCTATAGCGACTGTTGGCAAGAGACTGTCATAGAATATCCGTAACTGCTGGCGTGACACGATGATGATGATGATGATGATGATGATGATGATGATGATGATGAATTATATATATTAGACATCTGGAATTTTATTTTGTCCAGGAAGTTTAAATGTACCCTGAGCACTGGATAAGCACCATCCTTATTCTCATTTTGTTATAATACAGGATGCGCCAGGAATATATTTCACAATCTGAACTGTAATTGGCGCAAGTGAAATTAAGCAAGCGAACGTCTCACCAATTAGTTTTCTTACTGTGTGATCATACACACACACACACACACACACACACACACACACATATATATATATTATATATTATTATATTAGTATCCAATTGCCGCTTTCTAACCTTTTCGTTGCAGTGGCACGAGTAAGTTATCCAAAAAGTGCTCATAATTGATAAAAATATAGATCAGTAATTCAGAAGTTTATCTCAGTTTAACCAAGGAAAACATCAACTTACTTAAGCGTGGGAAAGGGTCCTGGTGAAATGATCTGGATTTAAACTATGGTAGACCCTTAAGCTTTTTTCTCTGCTATCATTATTATTATTATTATTATTATTATTATTATTATTATATAAACTATATACCATGGTATGATAATTTAATGATTACAACGTTTGATATGTTTAATTAAGTGTTATTGCAAAATAGTTCAATAAGTAAAAAGTATGATAATCTTGATGTAACTCTCCCCCCACTCTCTCTCTCTCTCTGTCTCTCTCTGTCTCTCTCTCTGTCTCTCTCTCTCTGTCTCTCTCTCTCTCCCTTTCTTTCTCTCTCACTGCTTTTTTTACTTTCTTTCCTTCTTTTCATTATATTCGATTAAAACAGATTAGCGTTATCGTTTTCGCGTTCTCATCTCGCTCTCTCTATTTCTACAACTCTTTCTTTCTTCTTATATTTTTCTGTGTCTCATGTCCTTTTTTTTTCTTTATAATAAAAACGGAATGGCTTATTATTCAGCTGAGGTAACGATACTCATAAGAAATAAAAATTCGAGGGATAAGCAATACCAGATAATCAGGATTTACATTTTGTATTCCATTTTGGACGATTACGACGGTCTCATTTTTAACCAGAGGGTATTGCAAGATAATAACGTACAGAGAATTAAGGAACGCATATAAATTTTGGTATGTACGTGTCGACCTATAACTCCAAAACGGGAGTTCACTCAGATTCAAAATCTTGCATACACATTGATTTCATTCTAACTAAGAAACACTCCGAATTTGGTTATTGATTTTTACTGATAAAGGGATATAATTGATTAATCAAACAAAAATCAAACGATTTTTAGAAAGAAATCGTATAGCTGCTGCTGCTGATATTCCAGTTACAATCAGCACGCAGGCCCCACCCTGCCCTACCCCTCTGCCTGTTTTCGTATGCCCGCTCTATTCAGCGTTGTTGAATGCGTTCGTTTTTATGTAAAAAAGAAAAATGAAAACGTTTTTATCAATATTTTTACGAATACTTTCATATTTCTTGAAATAAAATATATCCATTTTTAATCTTTGTTATTTTTGTTGCTCAAATAAATAAATAAATTACAATGTTACATTTTATTTCTAACTCAAGCAAGCAATTAAAAACTGAATTTACAATTGTCTTACGTACGAAAAAGTTGGAATATTATTCTCAATGTTTTGTAAACAAACAAACAAAAAATCGTAAATTATTAGCGCTTAAAAAGGGGGGTATTTAACCACAATGAAACTTGAATAAAGGTTAATATTATCTTCAAAATTACGAAATTCCCCAACAAATACTTATTTACTTTATTATGTTTACTTATTTTAAATAAGTAAATAGTGTTTGTGTGAATTTCGTAAGTTATTTGCGAAATTCTTTTTTGTCAAACAGTAAAAGAATGATAAAGAAATATCTAAATAAATACATACTTATAGTTGTCGAAAGTTTTTTTTTAGTAACAGTTAGCATAACATAGGTAGACCCAAATTGGGTCTAAAATGCGTTTTTGACAAAGTGACTTTTAGCCCCCATCTCCAGAAAATAATTTACCAAAAATCAGAAATTATCGGATTTTAACTAATTTTTCAGTGTTTATTCATCAATGAACGATCTTTATAATACATTACTTATTTCATTTCAAAACTTTCTTATTTTTTTCAGGTTCACTTAAGTTTGACCCCTCACTTATGTTGGGGGTGTAACATTTTTATGTTTATAGTTTTACTAATTACAGTATAATAAAGAGGGCTGCTTCTGATTTAGGTCGGAAAATAAAACGGAAATTTTTTTTTGGTGGTACCCAATGACAGTTTAACTACAGTCTATGAATTAACATTTTGCGAATTGGGTTACGGTTTTAGGGGATTAAGGTTGTTTTTAATTACGTATTGCTTAAAAAAATAAACAAAAATCCCCAAATTACTATACATTTAATTAACCATTAAAATTAATTATTGAATCCATCATTGAGACAGTTGTTTGTGTTAGTATTGCAATGTATAATTTCAATTAAACTTAGTTTAAAAAAATATTTTTCAATATATGTATAGTAATTTGTCTTGTTTTTTGTTGTTGTTGTTTATCCCCCCCACCCCCTATATTCAATGCAATGAAACTTTCATAAAAATTAATTTTATCTTGAAAAAACTTTTTCCATTCGAAAGAAGTAACATTAAACTAACTCCTGATGATTTTTAAAAGATTTAAGCTTACGGAAATAATGAAAATTATTACTGAAAAATTTTATTTTTATATTTGCACCGTTAAATCAACTAAAATTTAACGTAGCCAAAAACAAGTTACGACAAGAATTTTTTTTTTTAATTCTATGAAAAATCAATTGATGGTTTGACTTTCATGACAATTTCAATAACTATTTACCCTTGGATGTAAATATGTCTGAAAACACTCTCTGGTGTTCCTATTTTTTCTAGTCCGGTCATGGACCGGGTATTTTAGCTAGTATAAGTGCTGGGTTAGCTCAGTCGGTAGAGCGTTCGGCTAGAAACCACAAGGTTCCTAGTTCTATACCGTCCCTCGCTAACTCAGCGTATGAGTAGCACAGGGATCTGTGCGGTAAAGTGAGGAGCTGATGGTAGGTGTGGCGCTCCACCTCAGATGCAAAAACAATCTCTTTGGTCTAGCGCTAGTGAAAAGGGGATAGACTCCCTCGCTGATTTGGCTGATACCACATTAAGGCCGGACTGATTTATTTTATATATATATATATAAAGATAATTTTATATAATATAATATATATATATAATATATAATATATATATATACATTATCATCCAAATAAGATTTTATAGCAATTTTATTAGTTTATGTAAATAGGAGAATGATTAAGTTAAATATGTTTACACCAGTTTTTTACTTACAAGACAATATTTCCATAAATAAATGCAGATCCCATAACAGCTGCCAAAATATTTAGTAACTATGGAAATGAAAAAATTCTTCATACATGAATCATCTTTTTTTTAAAAAACAAATAAAAGTACTTTTTTTTATTATATTTAAGGACCGTCTTTCATTCTTTACTAGCTTTTCAAAGTGAACAATTAGTGGCTGGTTTTTAAAGAAATAAAACTTTTTTTCTTTTTCTTTTTCTAAACTTATTATTATTTTTGTCTTATCTTTCTTCGCGTTGTCGTTAGTTTCGCGTTATATATATTATATATTTTCTGACACTCTTTAGTGCACGTTACCGTTTTTAAACACTCCCTTGAATCTAATAGTCTCTCTGTAACTGATCTCTACTTCCTCTCTCATTGCCTCTCTATCCTCTCCCTCTCTTTTTTCGCTTGCCTCCGATCACGTGAGTAGTGATCTGCGGTCTTGCTTTTTGTAGCAGAGA
>CM042146.1:60781608-60795927 GCA_023376005.1 Doryteuthis pealeii | reverse complement strand
CTGAATTAGTGAACCTTTTCCCAGAAGAGGAAATACGCCACCCTTTTAAACTCCAAATACGACGCGGACATATCAGATTTGATTTCCTACCAATACAATTTGGGGAAAATGTATATTCATGCTAGATAGACGTAACAGAGCGAAATAAAATGTTCCGTCTGCACATTTCGCATCATATATATATATTATATATATTATTATATATATATATATATATATATATATATAATATATTATATTATTAGAAAGGAAGGTAAACCTCAACACTGTAATTCCATAATACATTTATTTCTTTCGACCAAAATTTGGAAACCTATATAAATCTAAGTTATTTAATATAGCTCCACAAAAATTCAGTTCTCATTCAGATGGAAGATCAAGGGGTAATTTGAATTACATAGCCTTGAAAATTTTTTACTGTATCCCGGCTAAGGATCGCTCGAGCTTACACTTGTCAAGTTCATTTTCATTAAAAAAAGATTCGAATTTTATGCGATACAAGCATTGTAATTGCCTTCAAGCAAAAATATAATATATACTTTGTTCAGAAAATGCTTCCTTATAACGACAAACATCTAAAAATCTTATATATATTATATATAATATATATATATAATATATATATATATATATATATAGTGTATTTTGCCGCATTTTTTCTTTTTTACAAAAATCCCTACAGCTAATGTTTGTTTTAAACCGAAACTTGTTGAACCACTACCAATTTCCTTACTACCTCTCGCTACCAATTTCCTACTGCTCTCACTACCATTCCTACTTGCTACTAGCTCGTTTTTAAAAAGCGAGAAACCTGAAACATTCTATCAGTTTCACACCTGAAAGATGGCAGGAAAAGATATGCCGAAAACGCTCGTTGAAGAAACCTTTGGTTGTTCATTGCTACATCAGTTCCACCCTGACTAAAAAAGATTGGCCAGAAAGGATCGAACAAACACTTTCGTCCGATTAAGAATTGTCAGTTAGCAGTTTAACAACACACACACACACACACACACACAACACACACACACACACACCACACACATAATATATATTATTAGATTATTATATACATTATATATATTGGTTTGGTGGTGGTTTTGGTTTTGAAAGCTATTCAACTACGCAAGTGCAAAGAAAAATAGGTGTTGTTTTGTTAATCTGTGATTTATCTAATATGTCGAGATAAAATCTCTTCTACAGAAGATTCCGAAAAACTGATGCTGTTGCAAGCGGACGATCCATTTTGTTTTTGTGTCTTAATATCTCCAAAATTCTCTGCGTATGTGTGAAGCTTAATGCTTAGAGTATAAAGCCAAAACTGGAATGATGATCAGACACTGTTAAAGAGACACACACACATAAAAAACACACACACAAACACCACACACACACAGACACATAAACGCACAAATACCACACACACATGCGCGTGCGCGCATGAAGAATTGAAAAAAGATTAAGACACAATCAAAATGGACGCCGCTAGCAAACAGCTTCAGTTTCGGAAAACTTCTGTAGAGAGATTTAATCTCGATAATATAAGGAATAAATCGCAGGTTAACAACAACGGCCATAGTTTACCTTATTTTTCTTTGCATTTGCATTGTGATAGCCTTCAAAAACCAACCACCCAAACCAATATTAAACCACAATGCTTCAAGCAAAATTATAAAAACACTTCGTATCTTATACATTTAAAATTGTGGGATCAAAGCTCGGATATCTTCAACTACACAACTCACCAAACAACAACGGGTCCCTACAATATATAATATATATAATATATATATATATATATTATATATATTAAATATAATGTCATCAACGGACACCGTGTTTTGAAGTGTCATGACTTCCTCTGTGTGCTAGACTTTACAGGCCTGCGATTGAAACCCGACTAAATCGTAATCAATCAGAGAGTTTAAATATGGGCTACTGGATATCCGTTATGATATTTATTGCTTCTATTTAGAAAGAGTGAATCGCTGTAAATCACATTTAATTTGATTCTTAAAATCCCTTCCGCAAATACAGAGCAACATATTTATTCATTCACTTAGAAAATAGACTGTGGATTGTGTTATGGTTTGCCGCATTTTTTAGTTGTATTGCTCTGGTAAAGCACACGCTATGATTTACCGTTTTTCTGGATTAAGGTTATACACAAACGTGTGTGTTTTGCATGCATGACTGTGTGTGTATGTGTGTAGAGGGAAGGGAGAGAGAGAGAGATGAGAGAGAGGAGAGAATGAGAGAGAGAGAGAGAGAGAGACGGAAGAGAGAGAGAGAGGGGGGGAATTGTGCCTGTGTGTTGTATATGTTGGTACGTATTATTTAATTTTCGAGACAAACACAAACAACAGTGAATATTATGTAATTAACTGGTCCTGTATATATATATAATATATATATATATATATATATATATATTATACATTATATATAATATATATTGTATATTAATATATATATATATAATATATATATATATATATATATAATATAATATAAAAAATATCTTACATTCACTTCTTTCTTCTCTTCTTCTCTCTCTCTCTCTCTCTCTCTCTCTCTTCTCTCTCAATATATATATATATATATATATATATATATATATAATATATATATATATGCTGTTTATTTTCGTATTTTTCAAAACACATGGGACTACTTACAGATAACTCATCTAACCAATAGGTCTTCAATTTGCTTTGATTACGCGCTCATTTAATTAAAGAGATTACCGTATTATCTTGTGGTTAGCTTAAGCCATGTTTAATGAACGCTCCCGCCTAATGAGCTGTTTTTCCGCGTAAATAGACCCAAGGAAGCCTCGATACGAGGATTCCAGCCCCTAACTAGAGAAGTAATTTTTAATATAACATTATTATTATTATTATTATTATATTATTATATCTATTACATTATTATTATTATTATTATTTTTCGTAAGTGAGCAATTTGTTCTTTGGCTCCACATACTATATCAGTGTGCATTTTGCCACTACATATATCTGAAGGCGCCCGTCATTATGATGGTTATCGTTGTACAAATTAGACACGGCGGAGACGAGTTCAACCTCTTGATTTCCAGTTTCCTCTCGTCTTTTTCTAAAACATTTGGGGATCGTCAAGATCCAACAACTACAATTGGTATTATTTTAACACTCATATTCCACATGTCTTTTTTTTCCAATTTCTCTTGCAAGGTCCATGTATTTTCTATCTTTGCGTGTTTCTTTTATCTTCACCCTGTGATCTTGCTTGGAACTGAAAAATCTATTAATGACAAATTCTCTTTTTCAGTCAATCACACGATCTCGCTTTTATCTGGGATAAGCGGGACCCGGCTTCACTCAAGTCTCAGATAATTTTTTGTGTTTCATTTGCAAGAAGAGATTTCGGGTTTTTATGGGCATATTACCATTTTGTTGTATGGTCAAAAATGTTGTTCTTTACAGAATTCCCAAGTAGATCACCCTTTCCAGTCCGTCTTCTAGCTTTGTATTGTAGTTGTGTTAGTTTGCTGCCTTTCAACTTAATTACCATGCTGTATTGTCTCATTTGCTTGTTTTTTCTCTTATCAATTTTTACCTTTGATATCAATTTATTCTGATCGCATTGTTTATTGATTCATATTTACTCCTTTTGAGTTTCACATCAGTATTAGCTGATGGTCTTTTCACTGGAGTCTGAGTGACAGCAAGTCTCCTCAGTTCTCCAGGACTCTTCGAGTATTCTGGCAGATTGAGGCAGTGCAAGTATTTCTGAATGGTTTCAATTCTTCCTCTGATTTCCCAAACTTTCGAAACCCTTTTCCAATCCTTTTGGGACCGTTTCAAGTGCACCAATACAATGGTAATCACTTTTGACTTTCATATTCCAAACTTTTTCAGTTCTTTTGGCAAGGTCCAGATTATTTGTCCATTTTTTTCTTTCTTTTATGCTTCACCCCTGTGATCTGCTGGCACTTGCCAAATCCACCAGTACAAGTTTCTTTCTTTTTGTTTATCAACACTAGTCTGGTCTTCTTTGCTGGCGATAAGGTTATTATTATTATTATATTATTATTATCATTATTTTTTTTATATCACTTTGTGAATTTAAGCACCCGCATTAGCTTTGTGGTCTTTCCACTGGAGTCTAACTTCAGCAAATCTCTGCAAGTCTCAAAGACTAGTCTAAGTTTGTCCCTTATATCAACACTGTTGTTGATTTGGACGGTCCGCGATTCTTCGTCTGCTTTCCAATTCCCCTGTCTTTATTTTTCTTTGGGAACCGTTCAAAGAGCACCAACTACAATTGGTATTAACTTCACCTTTAGTTTTCCAAACCTTTTTTTCAATTCTCTGGCACGGTCCAAGTATTTGGTCTAACCTTTTGAGATTTTATACATTTCAAACCAATTATCTGTGGAATAGATTTAGTCACTTGAAACCATATAATTAACAAAATTATTGAAATTAAATAGGAATAATTGAAACCAGATAAACGTGTGCAAATTACTGCTATTAAGAATAATTACTTGGCTCAGTCGGTAGGACGTTTGGCTAGAAACCACAAGGTTCCTAGTTCAATACCGGCCCTCGCCAACTCAGTGTATGAGTATCACAGGGATCTGTTCGGTAAAATAAGGAGCTGTGGCTCACCAACTCAGATGCAAAACCAATCTCCTCGGTCTAGCGCTTGTGAAAAGGGGATAGACTCCCTCGTTGATTGGCTGATACCGACTATAGGCCACCCCGACGACTTTACTTTAGTTTATTTATAATTGTTTATAAAAGATGATTATCATTTACCGTTAATCGCATAATTACTTATCTAAAAATTATAAGCACGTTTCGTAAAGGTTATCGTCTTAGGAAATATACCCGACGACCCGAGTTCAATTCCTAGACGTGGCAGTTTGCATTTCCCTTTGAGCTAATTCCTTTGGGAACCGTATAAATCCATCTACTTTTTCCAACAGCCATGGATAAATAGCTGGACAGATCGGCTACTGACCAAAGAGAGAGAGAGAGAGTGAAATCTCTGAATTCAAAACCTGGAAAATTTCGCTGAAGAATAAAATTACATAGTGTCGAATTCTGTCATTGGCAGAGTGTATCTATAGCAAGTAAAGTAAAGTCGACGGGGCGGCCTAAAGTCGGTATCAGCCAATCAGCGAGGAGTCTATCCCCTTTTCAATAGCGCTAGACCAAGGAGATTGTTTTTAGAATCTGAGATGGGGCGCCACACCTACCATCAGCTCCTTACTTACCGGCACAGATCCTGTACTACTCATACGCTGAGTTGTCGAGGACCGGTATCGAACTAGGAACCTTGTGTTTCTAGCTCTACCGACTGAGCTCCCGAGAACGAAAATTTGGCATTAAGATAATCATATGCTTTATGCATATACCATTTTCTTGTATGGTCAACATTTAGTTTTTTGCATAGTTCCCAGTGGATCGCCTTTCCAACCCAGTCTGGTGGCGGGTAGTATAATGGTTACCGTCGTTAGAACTGGACACGACGAGACGATTTTAAATCCAGGACAAAGCTGTTTGCATTTCAAATAGGGTTAATACGCTTGTAAAAGGTACGGCTCCAACTATTCTCCCTCCAGCTATGGGTAAATAGTAGGACAGACTGGGCTCTTTAACCTTGATATGGCAACCGTTGAAGGAGAAAGAAAACTCTGAATTCAAACCTGTTAAAATCTGCTTAAAATATTTACCTTCTGTCACATCCTGCGACGTGTAGAGGGGTTGGGTACATCTATTAATAATAGAGATTCGTTGTCGCTCTTTCTTTAACCAATACTACGTCACTGCTTACGTCAAAAACCCTCAGGAATTGAGTAAGTTTATCAATGATTATTTGATTTATATTCAAAATCCTTAATACGTAGAATTTGAGTATAAAATATTAAACGGTTGACATTGTTTCTTAAAACAACGGAGCTAGCTTTTCTTTAGTAAAAACTACATTAAGAACCCCTCTTCTCCTATATGACTTTAAACATCTAAACCAAACCAATCTACATGAGAGACACATGTGACAAGACCTAATCTGTGCCCGCGTTTTGCTATTGAATATATACTTCGTTTAAACATTTTTATAAAACTTTTTTTTTATCCATTTAGAAGAGACTACCCACCCAAGTTTTTGCGAGGGTGTATTCATGGCTTTGGCTTTGTTTTGAAACCTGAAGCATCGTCTTTTCGCGACAAAAGAATTCTGAAACGAAAGAGGCGACATGTTTTTCTTCTTAAGCACAAAACGGGCTACCGCCATTATCTTTAATATTTTAAGCCAACGTCACAACATAAAAGGATATGATTACTGTTAATCTGTTCCGTGTGCTCTCTTCCCGTCTATCTCGCGCATGCGCAGATACGGGTAATTTCGCTGAAGAGTTTAGGCAATTTTTGCTTTATTTATTCAGTTAAAATTATTCGCAAAAATCCGTTTCGTTGAGATCTGGACTTATTTGTGCGTTTGCTTTTTCTTTTTTCTTTTTTTAACTTTTTTCAACAGTTTTGTTTTGTATGAACGGTGTTAAGTAAATTCTTATACCTTGAAAAATATAAGACCATTAAACGATAGGTGGGTTTGAAAAATGGGACCATATGACCTTCAGGCACCCATTTTTGATCTTGATTTAGAAAGGACATGTTTTTCATTTACACCGTCAATATCCAGTTGTTTTAACAGACGATTGTTAGATCTTTATAAATTATAAAACTAACCCCTAACCCTAATCCCTAACCCTAACCCCTAACAAACAACCGGATATTGACGGTGTAAATGAAAAATATGTCCTTTCATAATCGAGATAAAAAAGGGTGCCTAAAGGTAATATATATATATATATATATATATATATATATATTTACCAACTCCTCCGCACGAACATGATGGGACACAAGGTAGGTCAATTTCTTAAGCGGTGTTTAACAGGATTGGATTCATAGTTTTCCTTCTCCTAGACTGGTTGCCTAACCAAGGTTAAAGAGCCCAGTTTGCCCTACTATTTACCTATAGCTGGAGGTCGAGTAGAATTCATATCTTTCCCAAGGGTATTAACGCTAAGTGAAATGCAATTACCACGTTCAGGATTTGAACTCGGGGCGACGAGTCCATTTCCTATGACTTTAACCATTACACCACGCGTTTCCTAAAGGTAATATGGTCCGAAAAATACTTTAATGTGAATCAACTATATCCTTAAGAATTTTATTGAAAATATTACTTTTTTGTTCCCTTGCCTCAATAATTCATAAACCTATGAATCTATCATATCTGCTTGAATGAATTAACCCTATCCCTAATATTAGATTTGCTGCCAGTTTTAATAGCCTCGAAATAAATATTTTTGTTAGATTCAAATAATTATCTTACAATAATCAATTTTAAACGAAGCAGAGTTTACATTTTTTAAAAGGAAGAAGAAAAAAAATTGGAAATATTACAGTAATCCCAAAGGTATACAGAATATTTAGAAATCACAGAAACGTTTATTGTTCATCGTCAATGATGTTTCCATTTTTAAAGTTCAACATGAATCTTTTTTTTTTTTTTTACATAATCGGTCGATGCATTTTAGTTGACGCTGTCACAGAATACCAGTTCGCCGCCATGTCATTGGGGAAGCATTGCATCTCGTCCTCGTTGCAAACTCCCTACATCAATTGCGAACGTTTTTGACGTCCATGCATTGCTCGCCATATATTCATGTCAATTGGCAATGAATTTCAATCGGTTTAATGCATTTTGCGTTCAAAAACCGAATAACTGCGCGATCTTCACACATTGTGGTAGCGTGAATCGGGAGTTCTATCAGAAATGACGGCTAAGGCAAGACAGAGTATGGCAGCGAGGTGCGCGTATGGGGCAGCGGCAGACGCTTGCTCAACAAACTCAACAATATTGGGTGCTATCCGCAGAATTCCATCCCAGCCTCCTGCCTTTAAAAAAACACTAGGCCGTGATAGCTGAAAAAACAACCCTCCCTTTGAATGAAGTCCCTAGCTAAAGCGGTGTTTGCTAAAGCGCTTAATGCATTTTTCCCGAAAGGTTATTGCGATATTTTACTCCCTTCAGTCTTTTTTCGACAAGTAAATGTAAATATTTTAACACCCCTCTTTTTAGAATATTTAAAGGGAGGGGTATGAATATTTATATTTTCTTGTCAATAAAAATATAGCTTACTATTAATGTCTTCAAACCACTAAAAAGATAATTTGTCGATAAAAACGCCTTCAATCCGCTAAAAAATACCTTCTTTTTTTTTCGGTATTTTCATTTATTTTTTCGACACTCAATTACAAATAAAAAATAAAAACATTTTTTCGGTATTTTTATTTTATTTAGGGGGGTTGCTTTTTCTACTATCCCCGCCTGGCGTTTTTTAAGGCAGGATGCCGGGTCGGAATTCTGCAAATAAGACACAATATTGCCCATAGCCACACAACACAGTTCCTCTAAACCTCTAAACCACCAGCGTTTTGGAGACCTTACTTTTGGGATTACCTTGGTAAATTTAATTTTCTTTTATAAAAAGAAAATCCTCTAATTTATTGAATGAGGCTCGTATCTAAATTACACTTGACTAAGTAGTACGATAATCTAGGCACAGATAAGAATTCCACCCTGTCGGCTCGAACAGAAGAATACACCGACGGCACCTCTGCAGAGAGATAAAATTCTCCCAAAGGGGCCACCTGTTGGCCGTGGGTGTTACCCCGTGATGCTTAAGGATAGAATCCTGGTGGTTGAGCAGCCCATAACACGCAATACTCTACTTTGGCCGTTACTTGGGCAGAGGCCTTATCTGATCAATTGGCTGGTCAGGCTAAGCCCTAGCACCTATACGATTGTCCTAATCATGTTCCCCTTATGGCAAACCATAGACCATAAACCAAAGAGAGATGGTATAAACTTTTAGAAAAAAAATGAGATTGCATTCCTCTGTCAACGTATTACGTGTATTGTGATAAGGAGATAGAAAAAGAAAGAGAAATTGAGAGAGAGAGAGAGAGAGAGAGAGAGAGAGAGAGAGAGAGAGAGAGAGAGAGATGTATTACGTATATAGGATATATATATATAGAGAGAGAGAGACAGAGAGACAGACAGACAGAGACAGACAGACAGACAGACAAACAGACAGAGGCAGAGTCAGAGACGGATTACGTGTGTGTATAAGAGAGAGAGAGAAGAAGAGAGAGAGAGGGGGGGAGAGAGAGAGAGAAAGAGAGAGAGAGAGAGAGAGAGAGAGAGAAATGGTAGAAAATTTTAGAAAAAAAGAGATTGTATTCGTCTGAAGACATTTTGTGTGTGTGTGTGTGTGTGTGTGTGTGTGTAAATCATCTTTTTAATATACACCACCTGTGTATTTATTTTTTCTCTGTGTATCATTTACAATTTACACGCGTGTATCTTTTAATTTTACTCCTCTGTGTATGCACAAGGCATATGTTTTGCGTATCGTCGAAAGCTAATGCAAATTCACGTTTGCGATTTTAATGTCTGTGAGAGAATTTTCTGTCCGTGTGGCTCGAAGATTTAGAGAGGCCTTAGCTCAGCAGGTGAAGACGTTCATTCGAAAACCAGGTTTTCCCTTTTTGTGCATTGGGGCGGTTATTTAGCCTCCCAAGAGCAAGGCAGGCTCGTATCTGTAAAAATATGTTATGAGCCATCTTGTTTATTATGTTTGAGTATTTTATGATTATTTTACAATCAGCCATATTTATTTTCGAAGGGAATCGCTTAAGATCATCCAAGTAAAAAGCGACATTTTTGACGCGACTCACTATCATTTTTTTACATTTTTTTTACTTATAAATAAATAAAAAAGATCACCTACAACTTTTAACAAGTGATAGTAGGACGTATCAAAAGAATTTTCATCCTTTTTTTTTAAAATACATTTCTCTCTTATTTTGACTAGCAAGAAAAAAAACGCACCCTCCGGGCGGTGTAAAAGCAATTTTTTTTAAAGATATTGCCCGAGGGATGGAGAAAAATTAAATGAAAAAATAAAACGTATCATATTTAAAAAATTACTTACTTAAAAAGCATCATATTCACTCCACTGATATATTTGTTTTGTTTTACGACAGTAAGGATATTCAAAACATTTTTTAAAAATTCTGATTTAATTATTCAGACGCATATCTTTATAGAAAAATTTAAAAATCAACCTAGTAAAAAAAAAAAATCCCCTAATATATTTTAGGAAAACAAAAACTATTTTAAACAAGAATTCATCCATAAGTGAATAAGTATAAAAATTCTGGTGAAAATTTGACACTTAATTGATTTTAATAGGATTTTTTTAAATTACTGTGACGTAAACAATGACATAGTTTTGATTACAGACAAAAAGAGACCGAATATCCATGATTAATAAATTTTACAATCAGCCATATTTATTTTCGAAGTGAATCGCTTTAGATCATCCAAGTAAAAAGCGACATTTTCTTTACGCGGCCCTCTATCATTTTTTTTTTTACTTATAAATAAATATTTTTTTACACCGCCCGTGTGGTGTTTTTTTCTCGCTAGTCAAAATAATTGGGATAATTATTTTTAAAAAATAAAAAAAAATTTAATACGTCCTACTATAACTGGTTCAAAATTATAGGTGACCAAAAAAGATCACCTATAACTTTGAACCAGTTATAGTAGGACGTATTAAAAAAATTTGTTCTTTTTTAGAAATAATTCTCTCAATTATTTTGACTAGCGAGAAAAAAACACCCAACGGGCGGAGTAAAAAAATATTTTAAAAATATATTGCTTGAGGGGTGGGGGAAAATAATTAAATTAAAGAAAAGCTTTCATATTTTTAAAAATATTTACTTAAAAGGCAACATATTCACTCCACTCCACTGATATATTTGTTTTGTTTTACAACAGTTAGGACATTCAAAACCTTTCTGAAAAATTCTGATTTAATTATTCATACTCAACTCTTTATAGAAAGATTTAAAAATCGACCAAAGAAAAAAAATATTTTCCCTTATATATTTTAGAAAAAATTTTTTTTTAAAAAAGAAGTGAATAAGTATCAAAATTCTGGTGAAAATTAGGCATATTTTCACCAGAATTTTAATTGATTTAAAAATCGACCAATGAAAAAAAAAATTTTTCCCTTATATATTTTAGAAAAAAAATTTTTTTAAAAAGAAGGGAATATGTATCAAAATTCTGGTGAAAATTAGGCAATTTTTCACCAGAATTTTAATTGATTTTTAATAGGATTTTTTTAATTACTGTGACGTAGGCAGTGGGGTAGTTTTTGTTACAGACAAAAAGAGACCGAATCTCCATTATTAATAGATTTTAGAATCAACCATATTTATTATCGAAGTGAATCGCTTTAGATCATCCAACAAAAAGCGACATTTTTGGCGCGACTTCCTATCATTTCGTTTTTACTTATAAATAAACAAAAAAAGATTACCTACAACTTTTAACAAGTAATAGTAGGAAGTATCAAAATAATTTTTGTTCTTTTTTTACAAAATACATTTCCCTCTTATTTTGACTTGAGAAAAACCCTTCGGGCGGTGTAAAAATAGATTTTTGAAATATATTGCCTGGGGTGAGTGGGGAGATTAAATGAATAAAATAAAACGTTTAATATTTTTCAAAATCAATTACTTACTTAAAAAGTGTCATATTCACTCCACTTCAATGACATATTTGTTTTGTTTTACGACAGTAGGGACCACCAAAACGTTTCTAAAAATGTCTGATTTAATTATCCAGACTCTTATCTTTAGAGAAAGATTTAAAAATCGTATGTGTAAAATATATTTTGTTCGGATTTCATAATTAAATAAGACAAGGCCGACCTAGTAAAAAAAATTTCCCCTAATATATTTAAAAAAAAAATGATTGTTTTAAACTCATCTAAAGATGAATAAATATCGAAATTTTCATTTTTCATAAAATTTTAATATTTTTATGTAGTAATGATTCTGACTATAAATTAAATACTCATTGATAAACTCACTTAATTCTTGAAATATCTGTGACATAAGCAGTGACATAGTTTCGGTCACAGACAAATATAGACCAAATCTCTGATATTAATAGATTATTCGAACTGTTGTCCCCATCTTTGTTGGTATTTATTAAAAATACAACGTTTCCCCTAATATGTTTAAAAAAAATGATTGTTTTAAACTCATCTAGAGATGAATAAATATCGAAATTTTCATTTTTCATAAAATTTTCATATTTTTATGTGGTAATGATTCTGACTATAAATTAAATACTCATTGATAAACTCACTTAATTCTTGAAATGTCTGTGACATAGTTTCGGTCACAGACAAATAGAGACCAAATCTCTGGTATTAATAGATTTTTCGGACTGTTTTCCCCATCTTTGTCGGGATTTATTAAAAACACAACGTTTTGGCCGTTGTAGCCTCCGAATTTCATAAGGTGTTCATTGTCGTCTGAGACGTTGTGTTTTTACATATCACGATAAAGATGGGGGCGACAGTCCGAAAATTAAAAGAATAAATATCAAGCCTCATTTAAAAAACTTAGACCAACAATATCATTGTGTTTATCTTATTCGTTTAACGGCATATTAACACCATATGGGTTATCTAATGCCAAGATTTAATCAATTTGGAAATGTTTAATTAAAATCTTGACTAATTATATTTTTTAATGTTCGAGTACAATAATTTTTAAAATTGCATTTTTCAATTTAACAACAACAACAACAACAACAACAACAACAACAATAGTAAAATCGGTGGAGTGACCTATTGTCGGTATCATCCAGGTAACGAGGGAGTGTAGCCCCTTTTCATTAGCACTTGACTCGTCTGAGGTGGAATGCCACACAACCACCAGCTAACCACTTTATTCGCACAGATCAAAGCTGTAATCCCCATGCGCTGAGTTGGCGCGGGTCTTGTGTTTCTAAGGCAGACTCTCTAATCACTGAGCTAAACAAAGAAACCTTGCCTGGGATGTTAAAAACTGTGGAACGTGAGGGTAAAGCTGATACCATTTGTTATTGGGGCTCATGAAACAGTCCATCATGATAGAGAGAGGAGACTGGGGAAATTAGAAACCAGAGGTAGAATCAAGACAATCGAAACAACAACATTGTTAAGATCGGCTACGATACTCAGAACAGTCCTGGAAACCTTATGAGACTTGAAGTCACCCAGACCAGTGAACGATCATCGGCTACCGCTGGTGTAAAAAAAAAAAAAACTCACTAGAATAATAATTTGTTTGCACAGTTATATGGTATCAAGTATTCCTATCTAATAGAAGAGAAGAGGTTGTGCTGAACCGCCTTCACATAGGCCGCACCTACATTACCCATCATTATTTACTAGAGGGCACAGAATCCCCAATTTGCACTACATTCCAATAGAGATTTACCGTGGAACATATACTGCTAGAGTGAGTAGACTTCTAGTGCGAACAAAATACTACCAAGCAAGTAATTTGAAAAAAAAACAACTTTTTATGAAAATAAAACCATCTAGGATTTTACATTTCCTAAAAGAGGAGCAATTGTACTCAAAAGTATGAGTAATTGAACAATTGTTAAAATCTATACATATATACAGTTTTTCTACCAAACTTCCGCTACGAATCTAAAACTTAGTTGGCATTAAATGACCCACCGAAGTTGATATGCCGTAAAACAAACCAAACCAAACCAAACCAAACCTATCTAATACTAATAATGCAAACACAATTATTGGGTATTAAGTAACCATTCCTATTTTAAAACATTATATTTATTTTCACAATTTCATGGTTTAGTGTATTCCCATCTAATAGCAATACTTTACAAACAATTATACATTTCCAAGTAACTAGTGACAATACTAATCCTTCGTAAACAATTATAGCTTCAAGTAATTATTCTTAATACAAATAATTTCCAGTTGTATAACTATTACCTTAGTTATATTAAATCCATTCATTTTTTAAATCCCACTTACTATTTTACTATAATAATCATTTGTTTGCACAGCTCTATGGTTTAAAGTAACTAATCCTATTATATCAACTAGTAAAAGTATATAAGTCTTAATGTAATAAAATATTACATTAAATTAGAAAGACAAACGAAACTAAATAAGGATGAATATAAAAATATTTCACTTATTTTAATGTTATTTTTAAGTGATTTCTATATAGAATTAATTTTTTAAAAACTGTTACAATAAGATATACATAATCTGGTGACCGAGAAAAATGCGGCGGAAGTGCTCACATTCGAAACTATTGTAAAAATTTTTTTACTTTTTTGCAACATCAAGGTTTTTGTTTTGAA
>CM042146.1:60771608-60774108 GCA_023376005.1 Doryteuthis pealeii | reverse complement strand
GCTTATTGAAAAGTTTTTTTTCTTTTTTTTGTTTTATTTATTTTCTATTTTCTTTTTCTTTTTCTTCTTTTTTTTTTTTTCGTTTTTGAAAATCTTGATACTTGCAACAAAGTTAAAAACCGTCTTTTTTTTTTTTTGGTTTTGTATTTTTTATTTTATTTCGCCGGAAACATTTGCCACACTTCTTCATTGTATAATTAAACAAATTAAAAAGAGAGAGACAAATTAACCTTGTGATGGTGTGTGTATCGTGACGGGTCAATGAGTTCATGACAATAATGCAGTCTGAAGCGTGATGTTACCATGAAACGAGTAATGACGTTGTTGTCAAATGAGAAGATGTGGGCTTTTATTGAAGAAAGCGGGAATAATATCACTTTCAATTACTTGCAAGTCTAAACAAAGCACTTAATGGTTGAAAAAAAAGGGGGGTGAAAGAAAAAAAATGGTTATGAAATACAATATGATGGGATCGGGGAAAGGACAAAGACGAGAAAGACGCGGGAGCAAAAAAAATTGATGGTAGAAACAAGTTTAAATAAGAGAAGAAAAGGAGTGAATGATGGAAAAAGGAAGAGAGACAGAAGAGAGAGGAGAGAGAGGAGAGAGAGAGAGAGAGAGAGAGAGAGAGAGAGAGAGAGAGGGGGGTGAAGAAAAATGCGCACTAACCAAATGAAGATGAGACAGAAAGAAAGAAAAAAAGAAAGAAAGTTTGAAAGAAAGAAAGAAAGAAAGGATGAAAAAAAAGAAAGAAAGAGTGAAAGAAAGAGAGTAGTAAAAAAGAACGAGTATTTATATCTACAAATCATACAAGAAACTGACAGGAGAAATACGCACAAGAATTGAATGAAGAAGATACAGAAATAAATAAATATAGAAATATAGAAAGAAAGAAAGAAAGAAGAAAAGAAAGAAAGAGTGAAAGAAAGAAAGTAGTAAAAAAGAACGAGTATATCTACAAATCAGACAACAAACTGACAGGAGAAATGCGCACTAAAATTGAATGGTAAAGATAAAGAAAGAAAGGAAGAAAGAAAGAGTGAAAGAATGAAAAAAAAAGAAAGAAAGAAAGGGTGAAAGAAAGAAATTAGTAAAAAATGAACGAGTATAATTACAAATCATACAACAAACTGACGGGAGAAATACGCACAAGAATTGAATGAAGAATATTCAGAAAGAAAGAAAGAAAGAATGAAAAAAAGAAAGAAAGAGTGAACGAAAGAGAGTAGTAAAAAAGAACGAGTATATCTACAAATCAGACAACAAACTGACGGGAGAAATACGCACAAGAATTGAATGAAGAAGATACAGAAAGATAGAAAGAGTGAAAGAAAGAAAGAAAGAAAAGAAAGAAAGGGTGAAAGAAAGAAAGTAGTAAAAAAGAACGAGTATATCTACAAATCATACAACAAGACTGACAGGGGGAAAGGCACAAGAATTGAATGAAGAAGATACAGAAAAAAAGAAAAGAAAGAAAAAGAAAGGATATAGAAAGATAGAAAGGGTGAAAGAAAGGAAGTTGTAAAAAGAAAGAGTATATGTACAAATCATACAACAGACTCACAGGGGAAATACGCACAAGAATTGAATGGTGAAGATAAAGAAAGAAAGAAAGAAGGAAAGAAAGAAAGAAAATACGAAAGAAAGAAAAATAAAACGAAAGAATGAAAAAAACACAGAAAAAAATTGAAAAATGAAAGAAAGAAAGAATGAAGAATGAAAAAAAAAAAACACAGAAAAAATGAAAACTGAAGAAAGAAAGAATGAAAGAAAGTTAATAATGAACGAGTAAATCTACAAAGAAAATAACAAAGGCCAGGGGGAGACTCAATAAAAATGGAAGATTGGTGACAGAAAACAAAAGAAAGAATGAAAAAAATAGATGAAAAAAGAAATTAAGAATGAAATACAAAAAATGAAAACTTTAAGAAAGGAAGAAATTAAGAAAGAAAGTTAAAAAATTAACGAGTAAAATCTATAGAGACAACAGAAAGTAAAAAATACTTTTAAAACGCCAACCTTTTCCTTCTCCGGAAAATAAAATAAAAAATAGAAATCCTAATATTATATATATATATATATATATATATAAAGGGTGGCTTACCGGTGATATGGGCCGATCGTTGGAGGTGCACAGAATCCAGGGGTCAAGTCCGCGAAAAACAAATACAAAGTGCTCAATACAAAAAGTAGAGCACATTTATTAAAGAAATGGATACAATAGAAACCTACTCGAGTTTAACAGTTAGGGCTCATCAGTGTTAAATCCATGAATTAATCGAGTACCGATTAATTGCGATGAACACACGTATGTTCATTGGATAAGATGTTACGTTACATGGGCTTATTCAATCTTATTCATCTTATTCAATGAACATCGTTGTCAGCTGCAATTAATCGGTAACTCGATTAATTCAATGGAAATTTAACACTGATGAGCCTAACGGCGAAACTCGAGATAGGTTTCATATTTATCGATTTTTTTAATATCTCTCTCTTG
>CM042146.1:60767234-60771508 GCA_023376005.1 Doryteuthis pealeii | reverse complement strand
GAGCACCTCTTGTACTTCATTAGCTTTAGTTATATCCTAGCGGTTTTTGTATGAAATATATATTTTTTTCATAATATATAGTAAATATATAACATATAAATTGTTTTTTTTCTTTTGGCCAAAATATTATAGTATCAACCGATTACTGTACGGGTTGAGTATACGACTATGCTTTCTGAGTAATCATCATGTATTGTTTCAAAATTTGTTATTATTGCTAGCTACAAGGTAATGTTATGAGTAGTAATAACAATTCCCGTAATTCTTTAACACAATAAATTTACGTGAGTATATAGACAGGGTCTTTTTGCTTATACCACACAACTAAGGGTTTTAAGCGTATCAAAAAAGTTTATGCTAGTTAGAGTCAATAAATATAAAGTAATATTATTGATGATATAATATTATATATTTAATAAAAATGAATATTATGATATATTATAAACTTATGAGAAGATATATTTTATCTTATAATATTATATAAATCTATAAAAATGAAAGATTTGCAAATGAATTGTTCTTTATTAAAAGTTATCTTCACACCGTGAGATAAATATAGAATATGATTAGAACTTTTCTAGAAAGAACCGAATTCGAGTATTGTGAGCCTCTCGGACCTTAACTCTTTGTTATTCATGAAAATACTTCATATTTTTTCCTCAGGAACCGTATTCGCAATTACATAACGAATAGCGGTTATATTACATTTATTATATGTTACTTTGAGATAGAGAGCTATGTATCCGCTAGAACAGTCAAAAAAGAAATTTTAACTGGCAGACGATACATGCCCCCGCAAACTTGAGGTGAACTTGAGAGCCCATTCTGGAAGAAACGTGCACTATGTGGAGGAAGTATCGGGTGTCATATTCAAGAAAGTACCAACTTTTTTTCGATTATGATACATGTTCCTGTGGTTGTAATATCACCGCAATGCTAAACAAAATGGCATCTATCTTTTCGACACACCTCTCCCACATCTATGGCTGTGAGGATAACCACTATAAGTAGATTCTTGGAGGAGTTAGTGGATGCTCAATCTCCTTTCAGAGTTGCCATTACGAGCCAGTATCCCTGACGCTGAAATGATAGTACCTTGATTGAATGAAACATGTCGGTAAGGCTACTGATTTGGTGTACTTATTGAAAGAATATTTTCACACAATGAGAGTGTGAAAACTGGTAAATAGTGAGTCTTTCCGGTTGAAATCGAGTGATCATGGGAAGACAATCACGAAAGAGGATAAAGCAAAGGACTTATTCCGGCGCTAAATGCGAACAAAGAAGGATTCGGCGGTTAACAATAAGAGCGATCGGAAACAGATTTGTCCGCGATAAAAGATAAACAAAAAGCAAACACGCGTAGGCAGCCCTGTTGATATACTATAAAGGACACATAGGAAGCGCTAGTAACCTCCAAGTGCTTCTAGCTCGAGCACGTCAGACTCAATAGAGCTACACCGAACATTGCAGCACAAGGAGCGACCGTCGACACGGTCCCGTCGCGCCAAGGGCGGTGAGACGCCACCAGCCATCCCTTTACCAACATCGCCAGTCATCGCCACGGTACGTAGTGAGTTCATCGTCAACCCTTTTGGGCATTCCTATTGTCAAGCTCGCACACTGCCACTAGTCTTCTCAGTCCCGAGATAGAAGAAATAATATACGTCAAATAACACACAACCTACATACACCCTCGTGTTGCTGGTCTATAAGTCCGTACTTACATCCACCATAGTGCCAAGTAAATTTGAAGAACGCTGATACTAAACATAATTGGAAATTGTTACCAGTGAACGAATCTCGCACACCCTGTTGGGCCATCCTATCTAGGTCTATATGGAGTTAACATACATCATATAACAATTAAAGTCTTAAAATATTCGTGCTACGATGTACAAAATGTGCCAATACTCCTCATTACAAAGGAGATGGATACATAAGAAGTACAGAAAAGTTTATTCATAGTACCGCCGATAAAATAACGCCAATATCCAGTTTTACATGCCAAAAAAATCAGAACCTACAAACCCGAATCTTAACCCGATCATTGACTAATATATACAAGATTAAACATTAATGAAGACAATAATATATCAGTACTTTAAATTATATATAAAAAAGTAACCGTATAAAACCTAACATAAGGAAAATCAACCATATATCTGCTATGTATGTGTGTATTGTAGGCACAGTATCGTATATAATCATGAGACCAACTAGCTTTTGTCACCGACATTTTGTCATAGTGGGAGCTAATCTGATTCTCTCTTCTTAAGTTCTTCTTCTTCTTCTTCCACCATAAGCACACATGCGACCCGGCCCCGCATTAAATCATATCTCTCTAAATCTAGGATTATACCAAATGTCTTACTTGAATAGTATTCGAGTATTATGTATTTGATTGGTGACGATACTACAATGCATAACGTAACTATATTTAATAATATATACTAGCTAAATGAGTAGAATAATATATAAAATTCAATTACAGTTTAGAGAAAGTTAGTAGTAATAATATCTATAGATTGCAATAATGTCGATACACCTTTATAGTGCTGAAGCCGATCGCGTAAAATCGAAGGCATAGTATCAAGGAGCAACAAGTAAGCACGGAAAAGACTAGCTATATTGTGACACAGGCCTGTTGAAGGACCTTCTGAAAAAGGAAGAAAAAAAAAAGATATATATATATATATATAATATATATATATATATATATATTTATTATGCTTACCTTTCGCAAGTGCATTAGCGCTATGTGAAATGCCAATAGCCTCATTCAGAATTTGAACTCGGTTCGATGAGTCCATTTCCAGTCCGTCTTTATCTCAACGTCACCTTTCCAAACCCAGTCGTCATCTGGTAGATTTTGCAGTTTCGGCAGATCACAGGGTGAGCATGAATGAAAACAAAAAGATAGACAAATACCTAGACCTCACAAGAAAAAGTTATACCAATAGTAGTTGGGGAACTAGGACAACTGCATTGCTGAAATCGGCAAGAGTACCCAGAAGAGCCCCGGGGACCTAAGGAGACTTGTCACCCATCATCCTGAGGAAACTTATTGTCACTCAGACTCCAGTCTAATGCTGGTGTGAAAAACTCAAAAGGAGTGACAATAATAATAATAATAATAATAATAATAATAATAATAATAATAATAATAATAATAGAGACGAAACAGTCAATCATATAATAAGCGAATGCAGCAAACTAGCAAAAGAGAGGACAAGACTAGGCATGACTCCGTGGGAAAGGTGATCCAGTGCAAGAAATTCAATTTTCACCATACAACCAAATGGTATATGCACAAACCTAAACCTGTCCTAAAGAACGAGACGCACAAAATTCTCTGGGATTTCGAGTTACAGACGGATCACCTAATCCCGGCCAGAAGACCGGGCCTAATATTATGTGACAAGAAAAAGAGAACCTCTCATCTCGTGGATGTTGCTGTCCCAGCCGGCAACCGAGTGAAAATGAAAGAAAGCCACAAGATAAAGAAATACTTAGACCTTGCCAGAGAACTGAGGAAGCTGTGGAACATGAAGGTGAAGGTTGTACCAATTGTAATTGGTGCCCTTGAAACAATCCCCAAAGCTCTGGTAAAGAATTTGGGTGAACTGGAAATCAAAAGAACTGAGACCATCCAAAATACAGCACTGTTGGGATCGGCTAGAATACTCAGAAAAGTCATGGGGACCTGAGGAGACTTGCTGTGACTCAGCCTCCAGTGAACTACCAGCTACGGCAGGTGTGAAAAACTATAATAATAATAATAATAATAATAATAATAATAATAATAAAGATGTTCCGACATCACAGGTTCCCCTTTCTCTGTCTCTGCCTTTCCAGATGGCTTTCTACACGGGTCCCTATCAACCATCTCACGTCTTAATTAGAGCGTTTACAAGATGAGAGGTAAGTGGCTGTACAGCTGCCGTCTGTTTTGCTTCCAGGATCTGTTTCAACAACCCGCAGAATCCTTGTGTAGTTTCCATTTGGGGTTTTCTCCAATCGTTTCTACAGTCTAAAGCAGTGGTCCCAACCTTTTTCAGCTCATGGCCCACTTTGAAACCAGAATTCTTTTGTTGCCCATGAAATTATTATAATAGAAAAAATATTTCCATTTTACATAAGATATTTATTCATTCAAGATACAACCATGAATTAATTGACATCTTCCTTTCTAGAAAATATAAATTTCCCACATATATGATTGGATTTTATATATAAAAAGTATACTCTGAAATTGTATAGAATTATAATAT
>CM042146.1:60752234-60757234 GCA_023376005.1 Doryteuthis pealeii | reverse complement strand
ACAGAGAATGACTTTTTCTCGATTTGTTTACGCTTCACATTTAAACAGATATATTCGCCTAATTCATTAATTATCAACTAATTAATTTTCAAATCAGGTATGACTTCAATTAAGCACATATTCTGCCAAAAATTGTCGGCATAGCTATTTCAAACAAACTGTTTGCGTACTTTCATATATATATATATATATATATAATATATATATATATTATAAAATATTAAAATTCGAAGGCAATACAATGCGTATAAAAAATAAAGACAAAAAGATGTTTTTTATGTCTTATCGATTTTGAAGCTAGAGCTTCATCATCAGAGTTTATTTTCAGAAATGACGTGCTTATGTTTTTATCTGTGTGGTTATAATTTCTCTTATTTCCTTTTCCTCTCCTTTTTTTTCCGCTCTTTCTTCTTCTCCTCCTTTATGAATGAAATGGGCGAATAACTGTAATTTCTTATTTCTCTCTCTCTTTTTTGTTTTTTTTAAAGTTTGTTGAGAACGAATATTCTTAATATCGGCTGACATCCGGTCAAATGTTGCCAATATGTTGTCATGTCAAAATTTAAAAACAAAAAATGAATAAAAACCGTTAATAGAAAAATTTACATACTTAGCTTTTGTTTCGCTTTCACCTTTCCTTTCTTTTTCCTTCTCCCTCTCTTTTTTTTTGTGTTATTTCTCTTCTTTTTTTTTCTTTTTTATTCCCTTTGTTCTCTAATTTAATTTTTTTTATAGAAAATATATATATATTAGGAGAAAATAACACAAAAAACGTTTAATCAAATGCGGGTTGACGTGCCATTTAAATTAATCAAACAATCAATCCTGTACTACTAGATATTTTGCTGAAGCAAAAGTTATTCCAGACAACTTACATTAGAAGAATGGACCATACATTTTTAGCTGTTATTAAGTTATTGCAAGTTATTATTAAGGTAGACAAAGATTTTGGGTGCACTTGGAAACCATCACATTCTTCTTTACATCACACACACATACAAATACATTAATGGTATGTACAGACTGGTTCAGATACAGACAACGACGAGCACAAGTACACATATAAACATACATAGGACTTCTAAATGCACGTACTCGTAAACAGACACAGACTCAGACAGATACAGACAGATAGACACACTCACACACACACACACACACACACACACACAGACAGACGCACGCGCGCGTATAGATGCAGAAGCACTGATATATGGAATCCACCAACGAGTACACTCAGGCTCACAGACACATACACTGACACACACACACAGACATACTCACACCCACACCCACATTCACACCCACACCCACACGGGGACACACACCTACACGGACACACACATATATATGAGAAGTAAATACACAAACGATGTGTTTTGATATGGCTTTTTTAAGCCGACAATTTATGGGGGAATATGTGCTTAATAGAAGTCGTACCTAATTTTGAATGTTAATTAATTAATAATTAATTAGGCGGGCATACTATTCAAATGTAAGGCTAAACAAATCGATGTACGTACATTTCGGCCTATCAGGCCTCATCACAAGATCTATAGATAGGAAGACCGCCTTGTGCGTGAATCGAACCCTGACTGTCAAGCTGACAGGCGAGGACCGTAACCCCTATACCAACCGGACTCTCCTAGATTTTTCGTTTTGTTTAGAAGTAGGTTTTTATTCCTCTTTAAAATTTAGATATTTAATCTATCACTATAATGTTCCTAGTAAAATTATGGAAGTAGCTTAATTGTTCGTTTAGCTCGGTTGGTAGAGCATTCGCCGGGGAACCACAAGGTTCAGGTGTTGGATAATGGCCCTCACCAACCCAGCGCATGAGTAACGCACTTTGGATCTATTCGGTTAATGGGATGTTGGTTGTAGGTGTTGCGCTCCACCTCAGACGCAATAATCAAGTTCCTTCGTCTAGCGCTGGCGAAAAAGACCCGTTGCTGATACCAACAATAAGCAACCGTTGACTTTACTCTGGATAATGTGTTAAGTTTGCACAAAATTTATTTCCTCATTTTATTGTTTTAAATTTTTCTGCTTATTTTATTAATTCTTTTTACTTAGCTAATCCTGTTACATAATCTATGCGGTTGCATAATATTGTCAATCCCCTGTAATTCTGAGGGGATGACCCTTTTCATATCATGGCCGGGTCCTTCCATGGAAAATTACAGAAGCCCGCCAGATATGTGAAGTCACCTGGGACCTTTTCTTGAGTCCCCAGTTTGCAGTTAGACGTCAGGCAGAGCAGTCGGCCATTTTAGGTCCTGCCTAAAACTGGAACTCACGCGCACTATGTTAGTTAGCAGTCTGGGTTGGGGATTGAAAATAAAGTAACATCAAAATAAATCGAAGTCTTGTGTTTATTATCTAAAAATTAACAATGACATAGGGCTTCTGATAGAGTGAAATCCCTAACAGAAAACCAGACCGAAGTCCCCAAGTCAACTCCAGACGCAAGATCTTAGAAGATTCCAGACAAAGTCAAGATGAAGATATACCAAAGACGATCAGAAGCATACCAAGACGGCCAGCAGAAGAATAGATGTCCAAGTAAGTGAAGAAGAATAGGTATGCAACATTATAATTATTTAGTACCAGTGAAGAACAATCTCGTCTTATTTTATTCACTTCATGCTTCCACGTGCTATTTAAACATTCTACCTTCCCTCTGTTTAAGTTGTCCAAACTAATAGGTAAATAGAGAAGTTTGTAGGTGCAGTCACTCACGGAGAACTTCTACGTAACACTTCAAGCAGGATTAGCAGTAAATAGCACATAGAAAAATGTTCTCCAATTGTCCGCCATTGAATAAGGTCTATAAAGCAAAATAACTGTCAGAATGCAATAAAAATAATTTTAAAAATTGTTGGTACCCTTCCGTCTTTGAGAGACGATGGAATAGTGTCAGAGTGCTTCTTTTTTTTTTTACTTTGGAACTACATAGCCTTGGCGGGTTCATATGGAGAATGAGCTGTTGCACAAGCAGCAAATCTCCCCTCTCCACACTGCCGCTGTGATCCAAAAGAAAGATAAGGTACCAATGCAATTTGTCAACGGTATTCATGGCGTTGATGGGTAGCACTGGATTTCAGCATCCTATCCCTTTAGCGGCTCCGGCTCCTGATTTGTTCTCGGGGTTTACTCCCCTTGAATAAAAAAAATAGCATACGTTTTGATAGTTTATATAATGGAAAAATATATAATTGCTTGGTTTACATTTGTTATTTATTTAAAGATAGATTTCGATTATGACAAAGTAACTGATATCTATGTAAGTATAAGCCTGGGTGAAAGGGACTTCTATATTTGTTGCGTACACTTTTGGTATTGCTTTGTTTTGTTTGCATTTTATATCTAAGATGTAAAATGATTAAATGGTGAGTGCGTTTTTATATGCGTTTCACTTTAAATTAAGTATAGAATTAACAGTGAAACTTTTTAAAAATTGTTAATAATTTGAACTTCGGAATAGCAATTATGTGCTATTTTTAAAACCCTCACTGACTTGTGTTTTGTATTTAAATACAAAATAAAAACGCATAATGAATTTATAATTGGTCTGTTTATGTGACGCCTTTTCTATGAATTCGTCCCGCACAACTTTAAAATCAGGCGACGCCCTTATATATATATTATATATATATATATATATATATATTATATATAGAGAGAGAGAGAGAGAGAGGAGGAGGAGGAGATAGATAGATAGATAGATAGATATGTATCTGTATAAACCTTTAGATTATATCTAAATCTTATATACTCATTGAAGAAATTAGGGCATTTTATTAATTTAAAAATATGTTATCTTTTATAATGGTCTCTCTCTCTCTCTCTCTCTCTCTCTCTCTCTCCCTCTCCCCCTCTCTCTCTCTCTCTCTCTCCCTCTCCCTCTCTCTCTCTCTCTCTCTGTGCTTCTGTTTCTGTCTCTGTCTGTATGTTTGTCTGTCTGTCCGTCTGTGTCTGTGTCTGTATTTATTCAACTCCTCCATAACAGACCGGTCATTTTTTATGTGGAATAACGCAAATTAGAATTATAGTTTTCCATCTAATAGACTGGTTGTCTAACCGAGTCTAAATAACCTAGTTCACACTGCTATTTATCTATATATCAGTGAAGGGCCAGATAATATATATATATTCTGCGGTTATCCTCGTAGAAAATGGAATTGATGACCAGAGTTCAAATCTTGGGTGAGTATGTTTGCATTTCAGTTTACGCTAGTGCCCTTGGAAACGGCATGAATCCATCTCTCGGCTATGGGTAAAATAGCAATACAGACTGAGTTCTTTAGTTTTGTTTAGGCAACCAGTCTAGGAGAAGGACAACTGAATTTAAACCAATATATTTCGCTTAACAAACTGATCGTGTGTCACATCATGATCGTGACGGACGGCTTGGATAAATACATTAAACTCTGAGGCGGTGATGTCCTGGAAGTAATATCAATGAAAGTGAGACTTCCTTCTCTCCAGAGATCCATGGGATGTTTGTGAAGTAATGGTTGCCGCCGTAAGAAATGGATACGCCGACCCGTGTTCAAATCCTGAACGAGGTTGTTTGTATTTAACATAGCGCTAATACACTTGAGAAAGGTATGAATTCAACTATTCTTCCTCTAGCTATGGGTAAATAGTAGGACAGACCGGACTCTTCAGAATTGGTTTGGCAAACGGTCTAGGAGAAGAAAATCTGTTAATCTCCGCTTTAACATATTGATCTTGTGTTACATCCGACTCGTACGCAGGGGTTGGGTAAATACATACTCTCCAAAGATCCAGAAGTGAGGCCTCACGACCAGTTGCATTTTAGTGCCATAAACATAACAGGACAGGACGTAAAAGGGTTACACTTTAAAAACATCTGCCGTACGCAGACTTTATTAAACTATGATAACTTTGTCAAACGATGGTAATCGTTAAATCAAAGACGTAAGTAGAATATTTTACCCTCATTTTGAAATTCTTTTGAAGTAAGCTATTAT
>CM042146.1:60729734-60747234 GCA_023376005.1 Doryteuthis pealeii | reverse complement strand
AATGAAACATTGAGCTCTCATACGTAACCTGAACTCTACAACAAACTACTGGTAGAGAATTGGGAGCCACCTAGAACCACTTTGTACCAAGAAACTTGGTACCGCACCAAAGTATATATATATATATATATATATATATATATATATATATATAGTATCCAATTGCCGCTTTAACCTTTTCGTTGCAGTGGCACCAGTAAGTTATCCACAAGTGCTCTATATAATAGAAATATAGATCAGTAATTCAGAAGTTTATAAAAGAAGTTTATCTCAGTTTAACCAAGGAAATCTCAACTTACTTAAGCGTAGGAAAGGGTCCTGATGAAATCATCTGGATTTAAACTATGGTAGACCCTTAAGCTTTTTTTTCTGCTATTATTATTATTATTATTATTATTATTATTATTATTATTATTACTAGCAAATATATGCACCCTCCGGGTGGAAGTATATAAGTTTTAATGTAATAAAATATTGTATTAAATTAGAAAGGCTAATGAAACTAAATAAGAATACAGATAAAAAGATCTGAAACAGAGTGCGATATAATCGAAAAATAGAACAACTGAAATTTACTCTTCTATCACTCTCGTCTTTCATTGTTATTTTTTCTAATTTAAGTATTTAGTCAAATTAGGAAGTAAAGAATAAAATTACAGTTATTTTTCTTGCTAATGGATTTCATTTAAGATTCATTGAAGAGATTTTTGCTTATATTCATTAAAATAAAACCAAACAGTTAGAAATCAATAATACTAAGCACATATTTATTAAATTCGATTTTTTAATATTAATATGCAAATTAGCTTTTCCGTTGACACTGTAAACCGCTATTTTGTTGTATATATAAATATAATTGCCTGTTGTCAGTATGTGGACATAGTTAACAGTATTAATAATGTATAACAATTTTATTAATAATTGAGGTTTAGATAAAAAATAAAATCATTGAGAATGTGATGTCAATAACTAAGGGAATTGTGACTTGAGTAAGAATATTGTTTCGGTTACAGACAGAAAAACACACAATCTCCATTATAATAAGAGATTATTATTATTATTATTATTATTTTCACATCAGCATTAGCTGATGTTCTTTCACTGGAATCTGAGTGACAGCAAGTCTCCTCAGGTCTCCAGGACTCTTCTGAGTATTCTGGCAGATTGTAGCAGTGTTCTGAATAGTTTCAACCCTTCCTCTGATTTCCAAACTTTCCAGACCCTTTTCCAATCCTTTTGGGACTGTTCCACGTGCACCAACTACAAGTGGTATCACTTTCACTTTCATATTCCATAACTTTTTCAGTTCTCTGGCAAGGTCCAGATATTTGTCCATTTTTTCATTTTCCTTTAGCTTCACCCTGTGATCTGCTGGAACTGCAAAATCCAACAGTTGACAAGTTCTTTCTTCTTTGTTTATCAACACTAGGTCTGGTCTTCTTACTGGGATAAGGTGATCCGTTTTTATTTCAAAGTCCCAGAGAATTTTATGCGTTTCGTTCTCAAGAACAGATTCTGGTTTATGCATATACCATTTTGTTGTATGGTCAAAATTAAATTTTTTGTATAATTCCCAGTGGATCACCTTCCCAACCCAGTCATGTCTAGTTTTGTATTCTCGTTGTGCTAGTTTGCTACATTCGCAGAGTATATGGTTTAGAGTCTCATCTCTATTCCCGCAAAGTCTACATTTACTATTCAGTTGGGTCTTATCAATTTTTGCTTTGATGTAGTTTGTCTTTATGGCATTATTTTGTGCAGCAATTATAAGTGATTCAGTTTTTCTTTTGAGGTTTCTTTTTCTTAACCATGTCTAAGTCTTTTCATGTGCAACCTCTTCAATTTGTCGGAAGAAATTTGTTTTCTAGTCTTTGTTGTTTTTCTGATTGTCCATCTGTCGCTTCTAATATTGTTGGCCGCCATTATTATTATTATTATTATTATTATTATTATTATTATTATATAAACTATATACCATGATATGATAAATTAGTCATTACAACGTTTGATATGTTTAATTAAGTGTTATTGCGAAATAGTTCAATAAGTAAAAAGTATGATAATCTTGATGTAACTCTTTCCCCCCCCCCTCTCTCTCTCTCTGCTTTTTTTACTTTCTTTCCTTCTTTTCATCTTTTCATTATATTCGATTGAAACAGATTAGCGTTATCGTTTTCGCTTTCTCACCTCGCTCTCTATATTTCTACTACTCTTTCTTTCTTATTATATTTTTCTGTGTATCATGTCCTTTTTTTCTTTATAATAAAAACTGAATGGCCTATTATTCAGCTGAGGTAACGATACTATATAAGAAATAAGAATTCGAGGAATAAGCAACACCAGATAATCAGGATTTACATTTTCTATTCCATTTTGGGTGATTAGGACGGTCTCATTTTTAACCAGAGGGTGTTGCAAGATAATAACGTACGGAGAATTAAGGAACACCAGTATTAACACACACACACACACACACACACACACACACACATATATATATATATATATATATATATATATATATATATATATATATATATATATAAAGATAATTAATTCATGTATATACATGTTATCATCCAAATAAGATTTTACAGCAATTTTATAAGTTTATGTAAATAGGAGAATGATTAAGTTAAATATGTTTACACAGTTTTTACTTACAAGACAATATTTCCATAAATAAATGCAGATCCCTCATAACAGCTGCCAAAATATTTAGTAACTATGGAAATGAAAAAAAATTCTCATAATGAATCATCTTTTTTTTAAAGCAAAAAGAAAAGTACTTTTTTTTTTATTTATTTAAGGACCGTCTTATCTTTACTAGCTTCAAAGTGAACAATTAGTGGCGGTTTTTAAAGAAATAGAACTTTTTTTCTTTTTCTTTTTCTAAACTTATTATTTATTTTTGTCTTATCTTTCTTTCGCGTTGTGTTAGTATCGCGTTTTTTTTTTTTTTTTTTCTTGAACTCAATTTTTTAAAAGTCGTTTTTAAACATCCTCAAACTTTAATTAGTTCAGTTATAGATAAAAAAAACAGAAATCTCCGTGTAGCAATTTGGCCTAAGCTTAATTTTTCCATGAGTGGCCACACCATTTGAAAACATTTTCCTCGTTAAATTATTCCCCCGGTAGCAGTTCAAACAGAAAGAAAATTCATGAACGCATCATAAATTAACCAACGAGAAAAGTAAGAGAAACCTTATATATATATATATATATATATATATATATATATATATATAGAGAGAGAGAGAGAGAGAGAGAGAGAGATAGAGAGAGAGAGAGAGAGAGAATGTATGTGTGTGTGTGTGTGTGTGTGCGTGTGTGTGTGTGTCCTCCAACTTCCCAACTTTTCCAATTGTCAATTATTTCCTCACTGTCAATTAGCTGAACCTTTTCCCAGAAGAGGAAATACGCACCCTTTAAACTCCAAATACGACCGGACATATCAGATGATTTCCTACCAATCATTTGGGGAAATGTATATTCATGCTAGATAGAACTTAAACAGAGGCGAAATAAAATGTTCCGTCTTGCACATTCGCATCACATATATATATATATATATATATATATATATATATATATATATATATATATATATATTAGAAAGGAAGGAAAAACTCAACACCGTAATTCCATAATACATTTATTTCGACCAAAATTGGGGCCTATATAAATCTAAGTTGATTTAATATAGCTCCCAAAATACAGTCTCATCAGATGGAAGATCAGTTTATTTGAATTACATAACTGAAAAATTTTACTGTAATCCCGGCTAAGGATCGTTCGAGCTTACACTTGTCAAGTTCATTTTCTATTAAAAAAAAAGTATCGAATTCTATGCGATACATGCATTGTAATTGCCTTCAAGCAAAAATATCATATATACTTTATTCAAGAATGCTTCTAAACAACAAACATCTAAAAATCTTATATATATATATATATAATATATATATATATTATATATATAGTGTATTTTGGCCGCATTTTTTCTTTCTACAAAAATCCCTACAGCTAATGTTTGTTTAAACCGAACTTGTGAACCCGCTACCAATTCCTACTACCTCTCGCTACCAATTCCTACTGTCTCTCACTACCAATTCCTACTGCTACTGCTCGTTTTAAAAGCGAGACAACTGAAACATTCTATCAGTTTCACACCTGAAGATGGCAGAAAGATATGCCGAAAGCGCTCGTGAAGAAACCTTTGGTGGATTGCTACATCAGTTCCACCCTGATATTAAAAAGACGGCCAGAAAGGATCGAACAAACACTCGTCCGATAAGAATTGTCAGTAGAGTTTAACACACACACACACACACACACACACACACACATATATATATATATATATATATTTATATATATATATATATATATATATTGGTTTGGTGGTTGGTTTTGAAAGCTATCACAACGCAATTGCAAAGGAAAATATAGTGTTGTTTGTTAACCTGTGATTTATTCTTAATATTTCGAGATAAAATCTCTTCTACAGATGATTTCCGAAACTGATGCTGTTGCAAGCGACCATCCATTTTGTTTTGTGTCTTATATCTTCCAAATTATCTGAGTATGTGTGATGCTTAATGCTTAGAGGATAAGCCAAACCTGGAATGATGATCAGACACTGTTAAAGAGACACATACACACATAAAACACACATACAAACACACATACACACACATACACACACACACATAAACGCAAAAACACACACATACACACGCGCGTGCGCGCGGAGAATTTTGAAGATGTAAGACACAATCAAAATGTACGCTCGCTAGCAACAGCTTCAGTAGAAGAGATTCATCTCGAAATATTAAGAATAAATCACAGGTTAACAAACAACACCATAGTTACCTTCTTTTTTCTTTACACTTGCATTGTGATAGTTTTCAAAACCAACCACCATACCAATATAAACACAATGCTTCAAGTAAATTATAAAACACTTATATATATATATATATATATATATATATATATATATATATATAAAGTCATCAACGGACACCGTGTTTTGAAGTGTCATGACTCCTCTGTGTGGCTAGACTTTACAGGCTGCGATTGAAACCCGACTAATTCGTTATCAATCAGAGAGTTTAAATACTGGGCTACTGGATATCCGTTATGATATTTATGCTTCTATTTAGAAAGAGTGAATCGCTGTAATCAACATTTAATTTGAATTCTTAAAATACCTTCCGCGTGAATACAGAGCAACATATTAATCATTCACTTAGAAAATGGACTGTGGATTGGTTATTTTTGCGCATTTTTAGTGTATGGCTCTGGTAAAGTACACGCTATGATTTACCGTTTTCCCTGGATTAAGGTTATACACAAAATTGTGTGTTTTTGTGCATGACTGTATGTGTATGTGTGTAGAGAGAGAGAGAGAGAGAGAGAGAGAGAGAGAGAGAGAGAGAGAGAGAGAGAGAGGGGGAACTTGTGCTGTGTGTTGTATATGTTTGGTACGTATATTTACATTTTCGAGACAACACAAACAACAGTGAATATTATGTAATTAACTGTCTGTATATATATATATATATATATATATATATATATATATATATATATACATATATATATATATATGTATATAATATATATATATATATATATATATATATATATATATATATATAAATAATATAATATAAAAAAATATCTACATTCACTTTCTTTTCTCTCTTCTCTCTCTCTCTCTCTCTCTCTCTCTCTCTCTCAGTCATATATATATATATATATATATATATATATATATATATATATATATATATATGCGCGTGTTTATTTTTTTCGTATTTTTCAACACATGGACTACTACAGAAAACTCATCTAACCAATAGGTCTTCAATTTGCTTTGATTACGCCGCTCATTTAGTAAGAGATTACCGTATTATCTTGTGGTAGCTTAAGGCATGTTTAATGAACGCTCCCGCCTAATGAGCTGTTTTCGCGTAAAGAGACCCAAGGAAGCCTCGATACGAGGATATCAGCCCTAACTTAGAGATGTGATTTCAATATAACATTATTATTATTATTATTATTATTATTATTATTATTATTATTTTTCGTAAGTGAGCAATTTGTTTTGGCTCCACATACTTTATCAGTGTGCATTTGTCACTACATATATCTGAAGGCGCCCGTCATATGATGGTTATTGTTGTATCAAATAGACACGGCGAGACGAGTTCAAATCCTCTGATTTCCAGTTCCTCTCGTCTTTTTTCTAAACTTTTCTGGATCGTTCCAAGTCCAACAACTACAATTGGTATCACTTCAACCCTCATATTCCGCAGTCTTTTTTTTTCAATTCTCTTGCAAAGTCAATGTATTTGTCTATCTTTTCGTGTTCTTTCATCTTCACCCTGTGATCTGCTGGAACTGAAAAATCTATTAATTGACAAATTCTCTTTTTTTCAGTCAATACACGATCTGGTCTTTTATCTGGGATAAGGGGACCCGGCTTCATCTCAAGTCTCAGATAATTTTTTGTGTTTGGGTTTATGCATATACCATTTTGTTGTATGGTCAAAATTTAGTTCTTTACAGAATTCCCAGTAGATCACCTTTCCAGTCCAGTCTTGCCTAGCTTTGTATTGTAGTTGTGTTAGTTTGCTGCATTCACTTAATACATGCTGTATTGTCTCATTTGCTGTTTTTGTCTCTTATCAATTTTTACTTTGATATCATTTATTCTGATCGCATTGTTTATTATTATTATTTACTCCTTTTGAGTTTTCACATCAGTATTAGCTGATGGTCTTTCACTGGAGTCTCAGTGACAGCAAGTCTCCTCAGGTCTGCAGGACTCTTCTGAGTATTCTGGCAGATTGCAGCAGTGCAGTATTCTGAATGGTTTCAATCCTTCCTCTGATTTCCAAACTTTCCAAACCCTTTTCAAATCCTTTTGGGACCGTTCCAAGTGCACCAACTACAATTGGTATCACTTTGACTTTCATATTCCATAACTTCTTCAGTTCTTTGGCAAGGTCCAGATATTTGTCCATTTTTTATTTTCCTTTAGCTTCACCCTGTGATCTGCTGGCACTGCAAAATCCACCAGTTGACAAGTTCTTTCTTTTTTGTTTATCAACACTAGGTCTGGTCTTCTTGCTGGGATAAGGTTATTATTATTATTAATATTATTATTACTATCATTATTTTTTTTATTTTTTTTATATCACTTTGTGAATTTTTAGCACCAGCATTAACTTGTGGTCTTTCACTGGAGTCTGACTTACAGCAAATCTCTGCAAGTCTCAAAGACTCGACTAAGTTTTGTAGCCTATATCAACACTGTTGTTGATTGGACGGTCGCGATTCTTCGTCTGCTTTCCAATTCCTCCTGTCTTTTATTTTCTTTGGGAACCGTTCAAAGAGCACCAACTAAAATTGGTATCAACTTCACCTTTATGTTCCACACTTTTTTCAATTCTCTGGCACGGTCCAAGTATTTGTTTAACTTTTTAAGATTTTTACATTTCTAAAATCTATCTGTGGAATAGGATTAGTCACTTGAAACCATATAATTAACAAAATATTGTAATTAAATAGGAATACTTGAAACCAGATAAACGTGTGCAAATTACTGCTATTAAGAATAATTACTTGGCTCAGTCGGTAGGGCGTTCGGCTAGAAACCACAAGGTTACTAGTTCGATACCGGGCCTCGCCAACTCAGTGTATGAGCATCACAGGGATATGTGCGGTAAAATAAGGACCTGATGGTAGGTGTGGCTCACCACCTCAGATGCAAAACCAATCTCCTCGGTCTAGCGCTTGTGAAAAGGGGATAGACTTCCTCGTTGATTGGCTGATACCGATTTTAGGCCACCCCGACGACTTTACTTTAGTTTACTTATAATTGTTTATAAAAGATGATTATCATTTACCGTTAATCGCATAATTACTAAAAATTATAAGCACGTTTCGTAAAGGTTATCGTCTTAGGAAATATACCCGACGTCCCGAGTTCAAATCCTAGACGTGGCAGTTTGCATTTCCCTTTGAGCTAATTCCTTTGGGAACCGTATAAATCCATCTACTTTTTCCAACAGCCATGGATAAACAGCTGGACAGATCGGCTACTGACCCAGAGAGAGAGAGAGAGAGAGAGAGAGAGAGAGAGAGAGAGAGAGAGAGAGAGAGAGAGAGAGTGTGTGAAATCTCTAAATTCAAAACCTGCAAAATTTCGCTGAAGATTAAAATTACATAGTGTCGAATTCTGTCATTGGCAGAGTGTATCTATAGCAAGTAAAGTAAAGTCGACGGGGCGGCCTAAAGTCGGTATCAGCCAATCAGCGAGGGAGTCTATCCCCTTTTCAATAGCGCTAGACCAAGGAGATTGTTTTAGCATCTGAGATGGGGCGCCACACCTACCATCAGCTCCTTACTTTACCGCACAGATCCCTGTACTACTCATACGCTGAGTTGTCGAGGACCGGTATCGAACTAGGAACCTTGTGGTTTCTAGCCTAACGCTCTACCGACTGAGCTAACTCGAGGAACGAAAATTTGGCATTAGATAATTCATATGCTTTATGTATATACCATTTTGTTGTATGGTCAACATTTAGTTTTTTGCATAATTCCCAGTGGATCGCCTTTCCAACCCAGTCTGGTGGCGGGTAGTATAATGGTTACCGTCGTTAGAACTGGACACGACGAGACGATTTTAAATCCAGGACAAAGCTGTTTGCAATTCAAATAGGGTTAATACGCTTGTAAAAGGTACGGCTCCAACTATTCTCCCTCCAGCTATGGGTAAATAGTAGGACAGACTGGGCTCTTTAACCTTGGTATGGCAACCGTTGAAGGAGAAAGAAAACTCTGAATTCAAACCTGTTAAACTCTGCTTAAAATATTGACCTTGTGTCACATCCTGCGACGTGCAGAGGGGTTGGGTAAGTCTATTAATAATAGAGATTCGTTGTCGCTCTGTGTTTAACCAATACTACGTCACTGCTTACGTCAAAAACCCTCAGGAATTGAGTAAGTTTATCAAAGATTATTTGATTTATATTCAAAATCCTTAATACGTAGAATTTGAGTATAAAATATTAAACGGTTGACATTGTTTCTTAAAACAACGGAGCTAGCTTTTCTTTAGTAAAAACTACATTAAGAGCCCCTCTTCTCCTATATGCCTTTAAACATCTAAACCAAACCAATCTACATGAGAGACACATGTGACAAGACCTAATCTGTGCCCGCGTTTTTCTATTGAATATATACTTCGTTTATACATTTTTTTTAAAACTTTTTTTTATCCATTTAGAAGAGACTACCCACCCAAGTTTTTGCGAGGGTGTATTCATGGCTTTGGCTTTGTTTTGAAACCTGAAGCATCGTCTTTACGCGACAAAAGAATTCTGAAACGAAAGAGTCGACATGTTTTTCTTCTTAAGCACAAAACGGGCTACCGCCATTATCTTTAATATTTTAAGCCAACGTCACAACATAAAAGGATATGATTACTGTTAATCTGTTCCGTGTGCTCTCTTCCCGTCTATCTCGCGCATGCGCAGATACGGGTAATTTCGCTGAAGAGTTTAGTCAATTTTTGCTTTATTTATTCAGTTAAAATTATTCGCAAAAATACGTTTCGTTGTGATCTGGACTTATTTGTGCATTTGCTTTTTTTTTTTTTTTGCTTTTTAACTTTGTCGACAGTTTTGTTTTGTATGAACGGTGTTAAGTAAATTCTTATACCTTGAAAAATATAAGACCATTAAACGATAGGTGGGTTTGAAAAATGGGACCATATGACCTTCAGGCACCCATTTTTGATCTCGATTTACAAAGGACATGTTTTTCATTTACACCGTCAATATCCAGTTGTTTTAACAGACGACTTTTAGATTTTATAAATTATAAAACTAACCCTTAACCCTAATCCCTAACCCTAACCCCTAACAAACAACCGGATATTGACGGTGTAAATGAAAAATATGTTCTTTCTTAATCGAGATCAAAAAAGGGTGCCTAAAGGTAATATATATATATATATATTTACCAACTCCTTCGCACGAGCAGTATGTGACACAAGGTAGGTCAATTTCTTAAGCGGAGTTTAACAGGTTTGGATTCAGAGTTTTCCTTCTAGACTGGTTGCCTAACCAAGGCTAAAGAGCCCAGTTTGCCCTACTATTTACCCATAGCTGGAGGGCGAGTAGAATTCATATCTTTCCCAAAGGTATTAGCGCTAAGTGAAATGCCATTACCACGTCCAGGATTTAAACTCGGGGCGACGAGTCCATTTCCCATGACTTTGACCATTACACCACGCGTTTCCTAAAGGTAATATGGTCCGAAAAATATTTTAATGTGAATCAACTATATCCTTAAGTATTTGATTGAAAATATTACTTTTTTTGTTCCCTTGCCACAAGAATTCATAAACCTATGAATCTATCATGTCTGCTTGAATGAAATAACCCTATCCCTAATGTTAGATTTGCTGCCAGTTTTAATAGCCTCGAAATAAATATTTTTGTTAGATTCAAATAATTATCTTACAATAATCAATTTAAAACGAAGCAGAGTTTACATTTTTCAAAAAGAAAAAAAAAAAGATTGGAAATATTACAGTAATCCCAAAAGTCTACAGAATATTTAGAAATCACAGAAACGTTTATTGTTCATCGTCAATGATGTTTCCATCATTTTAAAGTTTCGACATGAATCTGTTTTTTTTGTTTTTTTTTTACATACTCGGTCGATGCATTTTAGTTGGCGCTGTGGCAGAATACTAGTTCGCCGCCATGTCGTTGGGGAAGCATTGCATCTCATCGTCGTTGCAAATTCCCTACATCAATTGCGAACGTTTTTGACGTCCATGCATTGCTCGCCATATATTTATGTCAATTGGCAATAAATTTCAATCGGTTTAATGCATTTTGCGTTCAAAAACCGAATAACTCGCGATCTTCACACATTGTGGTAGCGTGAATCGGGAGTTCTATCAGAAATTACGGCTACGGCAAGACAGAGTGTGGCAGTGAGGTGCGCGCATGGGGCAGCGGCAGACGCTTTCTCAACAAACACAACAATATTGGGTGCTATCCACAGAATTCCGTCCCGGCCTCCTGCCTTTAAAAAACGCTAGGCGGTGATAGCTGAAAAACAACCCTTCCTTTGAATGAAGTCCCTAGCTAAAGCAGTGTTTGCTAAAGCGCTTAATGCGTTTTTCCCGAAAGGTTAATGCGATATTTTACTCCCTCCAGTCTTTTTTCGACAAGTAAAGGAAAATATTTTAACACCCCTCTTTTTAGAATATTTAAAGGGAGGGGGATGAATATTTATATTTTCTTGTCGATAAAAATATAGCTTACTTTTAATGTCTTCAAACCACTAAAAAAAATAATTTGTCGATAAAAACGCCTTCAATCCGCTTAAAAAAAAATTTTTTTTCGGTATTTTCATTTTTTTTTCGACACTCAATTACAAATAAAAAATAAAACAATTTTTTGTATTTTTATTTTATTTAGGGGGGTTGTTTTTTCTACTATCACCGCTTGGCGTTTTTTACGGCAGGATGCCGAGTCGGAATTCTGTAAATAAGACACAATATTGCCCATAGCCGCACAACACAGTTCCTCTAAACCTCTAAACCACCAGCGTTTTGTAGACCTTACTGTTGGGATTACCCTCGTAAATTTAATTTTCTTTTATAAAAAGAAAATCCTCTAATTTATTGAATGAGGCTCGTATCTAAATTACACTTGACTAAGTAGTAGGATAATCTAGGCACAGATAAGAATTCCACCCTGTCGGCTCAAACAGAAGAATACACCGACGGCACCTCTGCAGAGAGATACAATTCTCCCAAATGGACCACCTGTTGGCCGTGGGTGCTACCCCGTGATGCTTAAGGATAGAATCATGTTGGCTGAGCAGCCCATGACACGCAATACTCTACTTTGGCCGTTACTTAGGCAGAGGCCTCATCTGATTGATTGGCTGGTCATGCTAAGCCTTAGCACCTATACGATTGTCCCAATCATGTTCCCCTTATGACAAACCATAGACCATAAACCAAAGAGAGATGGTAGAAACTTTTAGAAAACAAATGAGATTGCATTCCTCTGTCAACGTATTACGTGTATGTGTATACAGGACAGAAAAAAAGAAAAGAGAAAAAGAAAGAGAAATTGAGAGAGAGAGAGAGAGAGAGAGAGAGAGAGAGAGAGAGAGAGAGAGAGAGAGAGAGAGAGAGAAATATATATATCGAGAAAGAGATGTATTACGTATATAGGATATATATAATATAGAGAGAGAGAGAGAGACAGACAGACAGACAGACAGAGACAGAGTCAGAGACGGATTACGTGTGTGTATAGGAGAGAGAGAGAGAGAGAGAGAGAGAGAGAGAGAGAGAGAGAGAGAGAGAGAGAGAGAGAGAGAGAGAGAGAGAAAATGTAGAAAATTTTAGAAAAAAAAGAGATTGTATTCGTCTGAAGACATTTTGTGTGTGTGTGTGTGTGTGTGTGTGTGTGTAAATCATCTTTTTTTAATATACACCACCTGTGTATTTATATTTTTCTCTGTGTATCATTTACAATTTACACGCGTGTATCTTTAATGTTTACTCCTCTGTGTATGCACAAGGGCATATGTTTTGCGTATAGTCGAAAGCTAATGCAATTCACGTGTTTGCGATTTTAATGTCTGTGAGAGAATTTTCTGTCCGTGTGGCTCGAAGGATTAGAGAGGCCTTAGCTCAGCAGGTGAAGACGTTCATTCGAAAACCAGGTTTTCCCTTTTTGTGCATTGGGGCGGTTATTTAGCCTCCCAAGAGCAAGGCAGGCTCGTATCTGTAAAAATATGTTATGAGCCATCTTGTTTATTATGTTTGAGTATTTTATGATTATTTTACAATCAGCCATATTTATTTTCGAAGGGAATCGCTTAAGATCATCCAAGTAAAAAGCGACATTTTTGACGCGACTCACTATCATTTTTTTACATTTTTTTTTACTTATAAATAAATAAAAAAGATCACCTACAACTTTTAACAAGTGAGAGTAGGACGTATCAAAAGAATTTTCATCCTTTTTTTAAAAAATACATTTCTCTCTTATATTGACTAGCAAGAAAAAAACACCCTCCGGGCAGTGTAAAAGCAAATTTTTGAAAGATATTGCCCGGGGGGATGGAGAAAAATTAAATGAAAAAATAAAACGTATCATATTTAAATAATTACTTACTTAAAAAGCATCATATTCACCCCACTCCATTTGTTTTGTTTTACGGCAGTAAGGACATTCAAAACATTTCTAAAAATTTCTGATTTAATTATTTAGATGCATATCTTTATAGAAAATTTAAAAATCGACCTAGTAAAAAAAAAAAAAAGCCCCTAATATATTTTAGGAAAACAAAAACTATTTTAAACAAGAATTCATCCATAAGTGAATAAGTATAACAATTCTGGTGAAAATTTGACTCTTAATTGATTTTTATAGGATTTTTAAAAATTAATGTGACGTAAACAATGACGTAGTTTTGATTACAGACAAAAAGAGACCGAATATCCATTATTAATAAATTTTACAATCAGCCATATTTATTTTCGAAGTGAATCGCTTTAGATTATCCAAGTAAAAAGCGACATTTTCTTTAGGCGGTCCTCTATCATTTTTTTTTTTTTTACTTATAAATAAATATTTTTACACCGCCCGTAGGGTATTTTTTTTTCTCGCTAGTCAAAATAATTGGGAGAATTATTTAAAAAAAAGAAGAAAAAAAATTTAATACGTCCTACTATAACTGGTTCAAAGTTATAGGTGATCTTTTTTGATCACCTATAACTTTGAACCAGTTATAGTAAGACGTATTAAAAAATGTTGTTCTTTTTTAAAAATAATTCTCTCAATTATTTTGACTAACGGGGGAAAAAATACACCTTACGAGCGGTGTAAAAAATATTTTAAAAATATATTGCTTGAGGGGTGGGGGAAAATAATTAAATTAAAGAAAAGGTTTCATATTTAAAAAAAATATTTACTTAAAAGGCAACATATTCACTCCAATCCACTGATATATTTGTTTTGTTTTACAACAGTTAGGACATTCAAAACCTTTCTGAAAAATTCTGATTTAATTATTCATACTCAACTCTTTATAGAAAGATTTAAAAATCGACCAAGGAAAAATAATATTTTCCCTTATATATTTTAGAAAAAAAAACTATTTTTATAAAGAATTCATCTATAAGTGAATAAGTATCAAAATTCTGGTGAAAATTAGGCAATTTTTCACCAGAATTTTAATTGATTTTTAATAGGATTTTTTAAATTACTGTGACGTAGGCAGTGGGGTGGTTTTTGTTACAGACAAACAGAGACTGAATCTCTATTACTAATAGATTTTAGAATCAGCCATATTTATTTTCGAAGTGAATCGCATTAGATCATCCAAGTAAAAAGCGACATTTTTGGCGCGACTGCCTATCATTTCGTTTTTACTTATAAATAAACAAAAAAAGATTACCTACAACTTTTAACAAGTAATAGTAGGAAGTATCAAAAGAATTTTTGTTCTTTTTTTACAAAATACATTTCCCTCTTATTTTGACTTGAGAAAAAGTGTAAAAATAGATTTTTGAAATATATTGCCTGGGGTGAGTGGGGAGATTAAATGAATAAAATAAAACGTTTAATATTTTTCAAAATCAATTACCTACTTAAAAAGTGTCATGTTCACTCCACTCCAATGACATATTTGTTTTGTTTTACGACAGTAGGGACCACCAAAACGTTTCTAAAAATGTCTGATTTAATTATCCAGACTCTTATCTTTAGAGAAAGATTTAAAAATCGTATGTGTAAAATATATTTTGTTCGGATTTCATAATTAAATAAGACAAGGCCGACCTAGTAAAAAAAATTTCCCCTAATATATTTAAAAAAAAAAATGATTGTTTTAAACTCATCTAAAGATGAATAAATATCGAAATTTTCATTTTTCATAAAATTTTAATATTTTTATGTAGTAATGATTCTGACTATAAATTAAATACTCATTGATAAACTCACTTAATTCTTGAAATATCTGTGACATAAGCAGTGACATAGTTTCGGTCACAGACAAATATAGACCAAATCTCTGATATTAATAGATTATTCGAACTGTTGTCCCCATCTTTGTTGGTATTTATTAAAAATACAACGTTTCCCCTAATATGTTTAAAAAAAATGATTGTTTTTAAACTCATCTAGAGATGAATAAATATCGAAATTTTCATTTTTCATAAAATTTTCATATTTTTATGTGGTAATGATTCTGACTATAAATTAAATACTCATTGATAAACTCACTTAATTCTTGAAATGTCTGTGACATAGTTTCGGTCACAGACAAATAGAGACCAAATCTCTGGTATTAATAGATTTTTCGGACTGTTTTCCCCATCTTTGTCGGGATTTATTAAAAACACAACGTTTTGGCCGTTGTAGCCTCCGAATTTCATAAGGTGTTCATTGTCGTCTGAGACGTTGTGTTTTTACATATCACGATAAAGATGGGGGCGACAGTCCGAAAATTAAAAGAATAAATATCAAGCCTCATTTAAAAAAACTTAGACCAACAATATCATTTTGTTTATCTTATTCGTTTAACGGCATATTAACACCATATGGGTTATCTAATGCCAAGATTTAATCAATTTGGAAATGTTTAATTTAAAATCTTGACTAATTATATTTTTTAATGTTCGAGTACAATAATTTTTAAAATTGCATTTTTCAATTTAACAACAACAACAACAACAACAACAACAACAACAATAGTAAAATCGGTGGAGTGACCTATTGTCAGTATCATCCAGGTAACGAGGGAGTGTAGCCCCTTTTTATTAGCACTTAACTCGTCTTAGGTGGAATGCCACACAACCACCAGCTAACCACTTTATCGCACAGATCAAAGCTGTAATCCTCATGCGCTGAGTTGGCGCGGGTCTTGTGTTTCCAAGGCAGACGCTCTAATCACTGGGCTAAACAAAGAAACCTTGCCTGGGATGTTAAAAACTGTGGAACGTGAGGGTAAAGGCGATCCCATTTATTATTTGAGCTTATCATGAAACAGTCCATCATGATAGAGAGAAGAGACTGGGAAAATTAGAAACCAGAGGTAGAATCAAGACAATCGAAACAACAACATTGTTAAGATCGGTTAGGATACTCAGAACAGTCCTGGAAACCATACTAGACTTGAAGTCACCCTGACCAGTGAATGATCATCGGCTAAAGCTGGTGTAAAAAGAACTCACTAAAATAATAATTTGTTTGCACAGTTATATGGTATCAAGTATTCCAATCTAATAGAAGAGAAGAGGTTTTGCTGAACCGCCTTCACATAGACCGCACCTACATTATCCATCATTATTTACTAGTTGGCACAGAATCCACAATTTGCACTACATTCCAAGAGAGATTTACCGTGGAACATATACTGCTAGAGTGAGTAGACTTCTAGTGCAAACAAAACACTACCAAGCAAGTAATTTGTTAAAAAAAACTTTTCAGGAAAATAGAACCATCTAGGATTTTACATTTCCTAAAAGAGGAGCAATTGTACTCAAAAGTATGAGTAATTGAAAAATTTTTAACATCTATACATATATACATTTTTTCTACCAAACTCCCGCTACGAATCTAAAACTTAGTAGGCATTAAATGACCCACCGAAGTTGATATGCCGTAAAACAAACCAAACCAAACCAAACCTATCTAATGCTAATAATGCAAGCACAATTATTGGGTATTAAGTAACCATTCCTATTTTATAACAGGTATTTATTTTGACAATTTCATGGTTTAGTGTGTGCCCATCTAACAGCAATACGTTACAAACAATTATCCATTTCCAAGTAACTATTGATAATAGTAATCCTTCGTAAACAATTATAGCTTCAAGTAATTATTCTTAATACAAATAATTTGCAGTTGTATAACTATTACCTTAGTTATATTAAATCCATTCACTTTTTAAATCCCACTTACTATATGACTAATAATCATTTGTTTGCACAGCTCTATGGTTAAAAGTAACTAATCCTATTATATCAACTAGTAAAAGTATATAAGTTTTAATGTAATAAAATATTACATTAAATTAGAAAGACAAACGAAACTAAATAAAGATGAATATAAAAATATTACACGTATTTTAATGTTATTTTAAGTGATTTCTATATAGAATTAATTTTTTAAAAACTGTTACAATAAGATATACATAATCTGGTGACCGAGAAAAATGCGGCGGAAGTACTCACATTCGAAACTATTGTATAACTTTTTTTTCATTTTTGCAACATCAAGGTTTTTGTTTTGAACTCATATGACTTTTGTCTCCGCTCTTGACAACACGGAGTATAAACAAGCTCTGAAGATGATTTTTATAAAATCGAAATATTGTTCAATGTCAGCTATGAATATGTTATAAAATGTTTTCACTTTAACAGCATTTT
>CM042146.1:60674734-60724734 GCA_023376005.1 Doryteuthis pealeii | reverse complement strand
ATACATATAGATATGTGGATAGTATATATATAATGTATACATCAATATATGATAATGCATATATATATATGATGTACATATACATAGATATAAATACATATGACTAGAAATGGCTACCCGGCTTTGCCTGGGTAGAGTTTTTTTTTAAATGTTAGTCTCGCAGGTTCATGGGGCATCCTTTGGAGATCCAACTCAAGATTCAGTAATAATTTATAACTGAATCATGAGTTGGACACATCGCAGGATGACCCATTATAATCGCCACGAAAAATCTGGCATTTCTATTGAATATAAATATAAATATAAATGCCATAACTAGACTACTTCAGTTCCAGTGATCTTTTGAAAAAGAGATTTTATCTCGAAAATTCAAGAATAAAATACAGGTTTAACACACAACACCATTGTTACCGTATTTATTATTATTTTCTGCATCTGCGTGGTGATAGCCTTCAAATCAACCCCTAACCAATAATATATATATATATATATATATATATAGAGGAAATAACAGATTAGGTAAGATCCAACAAATATTATTAAAGTTGAGGAATAAAAGTGCATAAAACACAAACAACTTCATTCAATTAATAAAGTTAAGGTAGCGTGGTCGGCAATGAGTCGATAAAGATCACATCGGTGAAAATTTCTGTAACCAGTCTCTATTATCTCAATATTCACGCCACCTCAAGTTAAAATAAATGCTCCGTGATTGAGCAATGTTTACTTATAAATATAGCACCCAACTACCTAAACAATATTAGTATGTATATAATGTGCGTGAGAGCGAGACAGGGAGTAGAGATAGTGAGAGAGAAAGAGAGAGAAAGGAGAATGGGGGAGAGAGAGAGAATGAGAGAGAGTGAGAGAGAGAGTATGCGTAGCATGTAGGAACGGGGTGTGGTTCCCAGCAATGGTTTGGCAGTAGATAGCTCTGCAATTAATTCAATTCTTTTATTGTCCTATGCCTCTCGAAAATTGTCATTCAGTAATAAGCATCTGCGACACAAACTGTTTTATCCGCCTATACCCAGACGATGCCGGTTAGCCGCTTCTAGTATACAAATAAACAAAAACGCTAATCAAGCTAAGTTTAATAAACCACTGGGTCTGTCATGGTGTAATGGCTAGTTGGCTAGCTCGGGGATCCATTTCTACTGAAAAGCGACTTCGATCCTTACCGTGGACTTTGTGTAAAATCGACACGTGATGAACTGGTTGGTTAAATAGTTTTTTAAACAACTTGGTGCCTTTCCCTACAGCAATGGTTATACCATTAGACTCACAGATTAGTTTGACGGTAGTGAATTTAATTTTCACTGATTTCTGACCTTCAAAACTATTCTCCGATACCAGACGACGCGACCCTCCGTAAATTTTTGACGGGAATTTTACAAGTTTGTTTGTTTTTAAAACTTTTTAAGTTTTATTTCTGTTCTCTATTAAATTGAAACACGTATGAAAAACAATTTTCATAAGTAGTGATTAAAGACGTCATAAAATAAACATGGGTGTTTCCGGGTTAGCTCAGTCGGTAGAGCGTTCGGCTAGAAACCACAAGGTTCCTAGTTCGAAACTGGCCCTCGCGTATGAGTAGCACAGGGATCTGTGCTGTAAAGTAAGGAGCTGGTGGTAGGTGCGTCACGAAAAACAAACGCGAAAACCATCTCCTTGGTCTAGCGCTAGTTGAAAAGGGGATACACTCCCTCGCTGATTGGCTGATACCGACTTTAGGCCAACTCGACGACTTTTCCTTATAGCAGTAGTAAACATAGCTTATTGAAAGTTGTTTTTTCCTTTTTCTATTCTATTTTCTTTTCTTCTTTTTTTTTTTTTCGTTTTTGAAAATCTTGATACTGCAACAAAGAAAAAACCGTCTTTTGGTTTTGTATTTTTTATTTTATTTCGCCGGAAACATTTGCCACACCTCATTGTATAAAAACAAAAAAGAAGAGGAGACAAAAAAAAACCTTGTGATGTGTATCGTGACGGGTCAATGAGTTCATGACAATAATGCAGTCTGAGCGTGAACCATGAAACGAGTAATGACGTGTTGTCAAATGAGAAGATGTGGGCTTTTATTGAAGAAAGCGGGAATAATATCACTTTCAAACTTGCAAGTCTAAAAACAAGCACTTAATGGTTGAAAAAAAAAGTGGGGGGGAAGAAAGAAAAAAAAAAATGGTTAATGAAAACAAATGATGGGCGGGGAAAAGGACAAAGACGAGAAAGACGCGGGGAGCAAGAAAAATTGATGGGTAGAAAAAGTTTAAATAAGGAGAAGAAAAGGAGTGAATGATGGCAAAAGGAAGAGAGAGAGAGAGAGAGAGAGAAGAGGAGAGAGAGAGAGAATAGAGAGAGAGAGAGAAGAGAGAAGAATGGGGAAGAAAAATGCACCACTAACCCGAATGAAGATGAGACAAGAAAAAATGAAAAAAGAAAAGAAAGTTGAAAGAAAGAAAGAAAGAAAAAAAGAAAGAAAGAGTGAAAGAAAGAAAAGTAGTAAAAGAACGAGTATTTATATCTACAAATCATACAAGAAACTGACAGGAGAAATACGCACTAGAATTGAATGGTGAAGATAAAGAAAGAAAGAAAGAAAGAAAGAGTGAAAGAAAGAAAAAAAAAGAAAGAAAGAACGGGTGAAAGAAAGAAATTAGTAAAAAAAAGAACGAGTATAATTACAAATCATACAACAAACTGACGGGAGAAATACGCACAAGAATTGAATGAAGAAGATTCAGGAAAGAAAGAAAGATAGAAAGAAAGAGTGAAAGAAAGAAAGAAAGAATGAAAAAAGAAAGAATGAAAAAAAAGAAAGAAAGAGTGAACTAAAGAGAGTAGTAAAAAAGAACGAGTATATCTACAAATCATACAACAAACTGACAGGTGAAATGCGCACTAGAATTGAATGGTGAAGATAAAGAAAGAAAGGGAGAAAGAAAGAGTGAAAGAAAGAAAAAAAGAAAGAAAGAACGGGTGAAAGAAAGAAATTAGTAAAAAAAAGAACGAGTATAATTACAAATCATACAACAAACTGACGGGAGAAATACGCACAAGAATTGAATGAAGAAGATTCAGAAAGAAAGAAAGAAAGAAAGAAAGAAAGAGTGAAAGAAAGAAAGTAGTAAAAAAGAACGAGTATATCTACAAATCATACAACAGACTGACAGGGGAAATACGCACAAGAATTGAATGGAGAAGATAAAGAAAGAAAGAAAGAAAGAAAGAATGAAAAAAAACACACAGAAAAAATGAAAACTGAAAGAAAGAAAGAATGAAAGAAAGTTAATAATGAACGAGTAAATCTACAAAGAAAATAACAGAAGGTCAGGGGAGACTCACATAAAAATGGAGATGTGACAGAAAACAAAAAGAAAGAATGAAAAAGAAAGAATGAAAAAAGAAATAAAGAATGAAATACAGAAAAAATGAAAACATTAAGAAAGAAAGAATTAAAGAAAGAAAGTAAAAAAATTAACGAGTAAAATCTATAAGGAAAACAACAGAAAGTAAAAACTACTTTTAAAACGCCACCTCTTCCTTCTCCGAAAATAAAATAAAAATAGAATTCCTAATATATATATATATATATATATATATATATATATATAAAGGGTGGCTTACCGGTGAATATGGGCACGATCGTTGGAGGTGCACAGAATCCAGGGTTCAAGTCCGCGATAAAACAAATACAAAGTGCTCAATACAAAGTAGAGCACATTTATTAAAGAAATGGATACAATAGAAACCTACTCGAGTTTAACCGTTAGGCTCATCAGTGTTAAATCCATTGAATTAATCGAGTTACCGATTAATTGCAGCTGAACATACGTATGTTCATTGAATAAGATGTTACGTTACAGTGGCTTATTCAATCTTATTCATCTTATTCAATGAACATACGTGTGTTCAGCTGCAATTAATCGGTAACTCGATTAATTCAATGGATTTAACCCTGATGAGCCTAACGGCGAAACTCGAGTAGGTTTCTATTGTATCGATTTTTTTAATATAATATATATATATATATATATATATATAAACTTAAGAATGATGAAGGATTTTACATTAGGTACCTCTCTTAATTTTTTTTTTTTTGGTGAGAGGTCCATTGGAAAAGATTTTCATTTATTCCATTCATTTCATTCATCTTTTATTTCATTCATTCATTCATTCATTTTTTTTCATTCATTCTAACTATATATATATATATATATATATTATATATATATATATATATATGTGTGTGTGTGTGTGTGTGTGTGTGTGTGTAATGGATGATGGTAAATTGATTTAATATAGTTCAAAGTGACGGTTATTTCTGGACTGCAGCTTCAATCCTGGCCAATGGCGATATTAACGTAGAATAATTATAATATTTATACATATTATATAGTCAGGTATTATTAATAGTAAACAATGTTAAGTAAAACCTGTATTGTGTTAACTCATAAAATTTCTTTAGGATTAGTTTATGCAGGAACACTTTGGATCGAAGTTACGGTAAGTTTCGACCAAAAACAAGGTACGCTTCGACGTTTCAAATCCTATCTCGTACAATTGATGCCCCTTGTATCTGAGGTGAAAAGTTGTTCTTAAAAAGTCGTTGATAACACGATTAAGAAAGTTATAATATATATATTATATAATATATATATATATATATATATATATATATGTGTGTGTGTGTGTGTGTGTGTGTGTGTGTGTGTGTGTGATGGATGTTGGGAAACTTTAGTTTCGATATAAATATAAGGAAAATGTAGATAAAACAACTAAAATCAAATGGTATTTCGGCTCGGTATGTTACGAAGCTTTTTCAAATTTATTTTGAAGACAACTGGGATCTAAAGTCTACTTTTATGCTGAAAAGGTACTTGGGGAGGACCGAAGAGGAGTGGGGAGGGTTTAATGCTTGATAATGTGTAAAGACGAAAGGTAAAAAGAAAGAGCAGAGGGTTGGATGTGTGGTAAGGGATGAAGAAAAGGGCAAGTGAAAGCGAAAGGGTTATTTGTCGAAACAGAACATGGTATTTTTATGGATTCATTTATTGCCATCGTAGAAATTTGATAATCTGGTAGGAAGTTAGTATGTGGCAATTAGGTGTCTAAATAGGTTTGTGAAACTGGGGGATTGGAATATTTTTTTGTTTTGGTATATTTTAGAGATTTTGTTATTTTTGAATTTATTTTTTATTTCTTATCCGTTTTCTATTGTTATGGTTTTTGCGATAGCTGTTGCCAGGTGGAAGAAACCTAACCTTTGCTTTATGAGTTTTAAGTTCGCAATGAGCACTGATTTGCATAGATGGCGTAAGCTATCATGCGGTTATGCCATTTCCCAATGCTTATGTAATTCTGTTTACTGGTGTGTTTGTGTATGTGTTTTCATATATATGTATGTATGTATGTATGTATGTTTATACATTGACATGTATTTCTTATATATAGCCGTTCGTGGTGGGAAAGGGGTGAGAGAAAAAGAGAGGCGGAGAAAGAAAGGATGGAGATAGATGAGAGGAAGGGGGGGGAGGAAAATGCATGACAAAAAGAATTGTTTTAACTAAAAGGATTATTTCTACTTTCTTTCACCAATTAATTAGGTCGGAGATCAATCGACTGGTCACGTCAAGCCCTAGCACCTATATAATTTTCCCAACCCTATTGCCCTTATGGCAAGCCCCAACCCCTTTTTATCATATGGGTGCTAGAAGGCGGTGGCTGCGGGTCTACATGTCCTGGGAAAGATGTTAAACTCTATCTGATGGTGAGGTTCCAGTTTTGGAGGTTTGGGGAATGTGGAGCACCCCTTCATCACCATTGCTCCCTGGTCCACTCTGACCCGGAGTGGTAGTATCTGTTAGGGTCCCATCTATGGGTTAAATAGAAAAATGTATTTATAAAAAAATTGTATTATCCATTAAGAATTGATTTATTTTAAAACTTTATCGGCATTAAATGACCCACTGAGGTTGATATGCCGTAAAACAAAACAAACCAAACCAATTAATTATTATGAAGATTTGCCTTGTGGGCATTTATATATTTGTTAGAATAGTAAATTAAATTAGTCAGGGTGGCCTAAAGTCTATATCAACCAGACAGCGAGAGAGTCTATCCCCTGTTCACTAGTGCTAGACCAAGGATATTGTTTGACGTCTGCCTAGCATCAGCCCCTCACTTTATCGCACAGATCCCTGTGCAACTCATATGCTTAGTTGGCGAGGGCCGATTTCGAAACCGGAACCTTATTGTTTCTAATTGGACGCTCTACCGACTGATGATTAAAATTAAAATCTCTGTCTGTTTCTCTCTCTATATATATACCATCCACAGACACCGTGTTTCGACGTTTCACGTTTCATCAGTGAGGTTAGTCACAACAACTAAATCCGACAAGAACCGAAACCCGACTGACTTTACGCCTGTCCGATCCGTTTACCTCTAGGCCATTGTCAGCTGCCATTTTAGGAGCGGTGTTCTGTTTTAAATGCATACATTTATGTATATAGTTTACGATCAAAAAAGAGATCAAATCCATAAACAGATGATCATTGCGGTGAATAGTTAATTAAAGTCGCTCCTAAAGAGGTCTACCGGATTACGGGTGCATACAATATATATATATATATATATATATATATATATATATATATATATATATTATATATATATAAATGAATACACATGCTGTTATATATGTGCGTGTTTTCTCAATGAAAACAAATGTTTATACCGACATGTGATATGAAATGTGACAATCTTTTTGAACTTGTGTTTTTTAAAACATGCTTTAACCTTTTCAAGAAATACAATGGGGAGGTGGTGTCTGGGAAAAATATCCTTGGAGTCCGGGATAACAATAACTGATGATTTGCAGCTGAGGGAGGACGCAATCCACTTCGGTTGATATCATCAATGGAATCATGTCGTATGGGGTGATACAAAAAAAAAAAAAAAAATCACAGAAAAAGAAAAAAATGAAAAAAAAAAAAAAGAAAAAAAATATTCACATATCATTTTTATGTAAAATAAATGCTCCGTGTATATTTTATACTTACATCGTTTTTTTTTTGTTTTTTGTTTTTTTGTTTGTTTTTTTTTTTTTTTTTTTTTTCATAATTGTACTTTTTCTAACTGTTTGTTTTTATTTGCAAACTTAGACAAACTATCTGCCTTAAAGAAACAAAGCAAAACACGTGGGAATAAGGCAAACAACGTTCTGTTCCCAAGCATTCTGATCGCATATCCGGAGGTTATGCCCAGGGTAGAAGTTGTTAAAGAAATAGCTCCCCTTTCGACACTGATGTATAAAATATACTAAAACAAACAAACAAAAAGATTAAAAAGTAAAAAGAAAACATTACGTGGAGGTTAATCATACCCCGAAGTATAAATCATACACACACACACCCACAAAAAGAAAAAAAATATACGTAAAAGAATAAAACAAAAACATATAAGAAAAACTAAATAGATAGCAACTCATATGCTTAGAGGTTTGAGTCTGACCCATACACACAAAAAATTCAGTAATATTCTAAGTTCGAGCCTGATGTAGTGATCATGATCCGATTATTCGTACAATTTATCTATCTTATACATCATAAACAACTGTGTATCATTTGCAGACATACTTTATATATACTAGCAAATATATGCAGAGATATGCAATGAGAATGCAGAAAAAAATTGGAACAGAGGGGGTATGATTGAAAAATAGAACAACTTTGAAACTAACTCTTCCATCATTTTCCATTACTCCCGTCTTTCATTGGTAATTTTTTTAAATTTAACTATTTAGTTAAAATAGGAAGTAAAGAATAAAATAACAGTTATTTGTTCTTGTTAATGGATTTCTTTTAAGATTTTCATCGAGATGTTTGCTCATATTCAATAAGATAAAACCAAACAATTAGAAATCAATAATACTAAGCATATATTTATTAAAATCACATTTTTAGGATCAATATGCAAAATAGGCTTTTCCATTCATACTGTAAACTGCTATTTTGTTGTATATATAAATACAATTGCATGTTATTAGTATGTTGATATGGTCAACAGTATTAATAAGGTAAAACAATTTTATTAATAATTGAGGTTTAAATAAAATAAAGTCAGGGAGAATGTGATATAAATAACAAAGGGAATTGTGGCTTGTATATAGTAATATAGTTTCGGTTACAGACAGACATACCCACAATCTCCATTATAATAAGATATATATATATATTTATATAATCCAAAAGTCCAGGGAAGAAATCTTCCTTACGACACAGGAGTTTTATTTAAAAAAAACCTGTCGCAGTTTGAGAGCTCAATGTGTGCTCTTAATGTTAAAGTCACAGAGCAAATATATAAGTAAAGAAATAACAAAAGACTTAAAGATTTAGTTTATAGTCTATTTCAGGGAGCTTAGACCTCTGATGAGTCGGGAGAGTTAGACAATTTGTCTAAGCTCCCTGAAATAGACTATAAAGCTAAATCTTTAAGTCTTTTGTTATTTCTTTACTTATATATATATATATATATATATATATATATATATATATATATATATATATATATATATATATATATATATATATAGTGTGTGTGTGTGTGTTTAATATTATAAAAAGAAATTGAAAACACAAGTTTATAAAGGAGTACTGTTTATTTTGCCTAGGCTGCAGTGTTTCGATCTGTTTCAATAGATCTTCATCAGAGCTTTCATTAGTTTTAGGAAAAAACAAAACAAAAGTATCACAGAAAATTAAAAAAACTTCGAGACCCTTTAGTTTTGTTGTCTTTTGTTTTGTGGTCGCTCGGTCTATTTTAAAAAGACCGACCGACCAAAAAAAGAGTATCGAAGATATTTTATTTTCTGTGATACTTTGATTTTTAAGAAAGCCCTGATGAAGATCTATTGAAACAGATCAAAACAATGCAGCGTAGGCGAAATAAATATATCTCGTTTATAAACATGTGTTTTTCAATTTTTTCATAATATTACATACTGTCGGATTCACTTCCACTATTTTCCTCCTCTCTCTCTCTCACACACACACACACACACACACACACACACACATATATATATATATATATATATATATATATATATATATATATCCATATATACAACAGTATCCAAATTTATTTTGCAATTTTTTTATTTTAAACGTTCTAATGATTTTCTTGTTATCATCTTGAAAAGAATCCATAAATTCGATATCTCTCTCTCTCTCTCTCTCTCTCTCTCTCTCTCTCTCTCTCTCTCTCTCTCTCTCTCTCTCTCAAACAGCACCCCCATATATATACATATATATATGTGTGTGTATGTCTGTGTGTGTGTGTGTGTATGTGCATATATATATATATTGCGGTTGAAATATGTGGAGTTTGTGTGTGTTTTCAGGACAACTGCCGAATTTGGGCGACATGAGCGTTCAGCAACATTTGTGTCTGTACGACCGCGTTTAAAGTCAGCATACTACCTGTTAACCGTTGTTTCCGACAGAGTCCGAATAACACTTATCAAGCCATTGCTTGAACAGTATTTTCCCATCAGAAATCAGTGCTTTATCAACACACGAAATTCGGATTTTTCCTTGTTTTGAAAATTTGCAACAGTAAAAGTCGTCGTCAGCCAATCAGCAAGGTAGTCTATCTCCTTTTCACTAGCGCTAGACCAAGAAGATTGTTTTTCGTTTGAGTTGAAGCGCCACACCTACCATCAGCTTCTTATTTTACCGTACATATCCCTGTGCTACTCATACGCTGAGTTGGCGAGGGCCGGTATCGAACTAGGAACCTTGTGATTCCTAGCCGAACTTTCTACCGGCTGAGCTAACCCGGATCTCTCTCTCTCTCTCTCTCTCTCTCTCTCTCTCTATATATATATATATATATATATATATATATATATATATATATATATATATATATATATATATAATATATATATATATATATATATATTATATATATATATATATATATATATATATAATATATATATATATATATAAAATGAAGTGAAAAAGTACAACCTGTCCTATCTAGTATTTTTCATATATTTGAATAGAATCCTGTTTCCTAGTCTTTATCAACTGAGTTGGCGAACACCGGTATCAAACCAGAAACCTTGTGGTTTGCCAGCCGAACGCTCTACCGATTGAGCTAACCTGTAACGGGACATCGATGTGCATTTCGCGAAATATAAGTTAAAATATGTAAGAGCCGGTTTTTCTGCAACTGTAAATATCGCTTTTTCCCATCTGCGTAGACTTGTTTGTTTTATGTGTACATACCCTTAAAAATGTTGTTTATGGGTGAACGAAGATGCGGAAAAAGAAAGGGGAATTGTGTTTTATTTCACGCGCGTTATCTAACGTAATTTGTTCATAATAAGCAGAAGAGGGAATAAAATGGACGCCAACAGCTGTTGAACGATGAGTTTTCCAGTCTTTGTTTTTATTTACAAAAATCTATGTTTGCATTACAATAGTTTGGGGAATTTTTCAAACTCTTGTGTCTTATATATATATATCAGTCTTGTTAATAAATATCTTTACGTGTAAATATATATATATATTTCAAGATATTTCAAGGAAATATATTTTCAACATCTGCAAGAATGATCTCAGGTGCTTTGGTATTGCCCATTTCGGCTGGGAAAATTTGGCTCAGGACCGCCCTCGGTGTCGGCAGAATCTCCGTAGAGGACGGTTCATGTCAGAAGTCACCCTGACGCAACACCGTGAAGCTAAGAGGTCTAGAAGAAAGCAGCGGCAGCATCAACATTTTCAGGGACAGCCTTCAAATGCGACATCTGTGGTCGAGAATGTTTTTCAAACATCGGACTTCACAGTCACACGAGGCGGTGTAACTTCAGGGGCACAAAAAACTTTATTATAGTCTTCCGAGACTGAAATGCCAATACAATACAATACAATATATATATATATATATATATATATATATATATATATATTTGGGAGAATATGTGCTTAATTGAAGTCGTACCTAATTTTGAAAGTTAATTAATTAATAATTAATTAATTAATCAATTAGGCGGGCATACCTATTAAATGTAAGGCTAAACACATCGAGAAAAATCAATCTCTGTATGTACATTTCGGCCTATTAGGCCTCATCAGCAGAGCTATAGATAGAAAGACCGCCTTGCGCACGATTCGAAACCCGACCGTTTAACCTTACATTTAATACGTATGCCCGCCTAATTGATTAATTAATTAATTATTAATTAATTAACTTTCAAAATTAGGTACGACTTCAATTAAGCACATATTCTCCCAAAGATTGTCGGCTAAAAAGCCATATCATAAATACATCGCTTGTGTATCTACTTCTCATATATATATATATATATATATATATATATATATATATATATACTAGCTAAAAAAAACGGTCCATGACCGGACTAAAAAAAAAAAGGAACACCAAAGAGTGAGTGAGGAGAAAATAAGAAATAGGTATACCCAATTTCGGGTCACGTGATCAGTTTAAGCTATATTGAATAAACGAAAGTAAATATTTTTGAACTTTGTTCTTTAAAAATATCGCAAAAAAAAACTAACGATCACACAGAGTTGTTACAAAGAAAAACAGTTACTTTAAAGATCAAATTATCCGATTGGGAAAAATTACTCACCGTTAATAATAAAAAAAAATAGTCCGTTTTACATGCAACACGGTGATTTTTATGTCGTAAATGGGACTGAAATATTACATATTATCTGTCTTTGACATCTAAAGATTTAAATGTATGGGTGGCTGTATTTAACCTAATTGTTTTCTTGTGCATATTCAACGATTTTTGAAAGATATTTTTGTCGTAGTTTCAGAATAACTCCGGAATTTTTTACTTGAACTTATTGTGTAACTGAAGCAAAGAAAAGACAATAAGTATAACAAATATTTTCAGTTTTTCTCTTCCGTATATTATAAGAATCAAACATTACTATTCAAAAATAAAAATTACAAATTCTTTAAAAAATATCAATATATCATGGAATGGACAATTTTTTGTTCACATGAATTCTAAAATTTATATATTTAAATATTAGTGAAAGATTCGATTTGTTCACACAAAAAAAATTTTTAAACATTAAAAAAATATTGAAGAACACAAAAGATCTAAAATCTCTTTAAAATTAATTTCTTTAAAAAATGGTTTTCTTGAGAATTTGATAGAATATATTACATATCAATTAAAAAAAAAAAAAAAAAGAAATCCTTTCAAATAATATTATGACATTTTTTTGCACTTTTTATTTCAGAAAATCATGATTCTTTTCTACAAAAACTACTGCCTTGAGTATTATACAATTTTTTATATAGTTATTCAGACTCTTATCTTTATAGACAAAAAAAAATTAAAAATCGTTTTTTGACGGTTCATATTTTTAAATAAAATAGGGGGGGTAGACCTCGTAAAAAATATTTCCCCTAATATATTTTGAGAAAAAATATTTCATACATATTTATATCCAAAAGTAAATAGTTATGAAAATGTTCGTAAAAATCGGACCATTAATTGAGTTTTCATAGAATTTTTAAAAGTCGTAAGTTCTTTTTGGCTACGATAAATTTCAGTTGATTTAACGGTGCAAAAATGAAAACATTGTTTTCAATCATAATTTTCATTATTTCCGTGAGATGATTTTTTTTTAATCATTGGGAGTTTGTTTAATGTTTCTTCTTTCGAATGGGAAAAAAAATTCAAGATATTGTTAATTTTTATGCAAGTTTCATTGTGTTAAATATGGTGGTGGGGGGTAAATTTCACTGAGAAAATTGGTGGTAACTAATATGAGATAATGATTTATCAAATTTAAAAAACAAATCGCCGAGAATTGTCTAATGAATAAAAGGTCGAAATAAACGTTAATATTCGAGACGCCACTAATATGAATGAATTAAAGTAACTTCTAAAATTTTTTTAAGTTAATAAATGATTAAAAGAAATATCGAGATAAGTTCGAAAGACCATTTATCTTGACGGATTTTATTTAAAAAACAGAAAAAAAAGGAAGTGGTGACTTAATTTTAAAAAAATCTGCCTATTTATTTATTATTAGAATTGTAATAAATTAAATGACAAATGTTCTTATTCAAGTTACGTACATTAGAATCATTTTTATTTTATGTTTGTTTAGTGTTTAATAAACACGAAACAAACATAACCCTTAACTTAACATTTCAAACACTGTTTATATACGAAATGTTAAGTTAAGCTTCTTCATATAATTTATTCAACTACATCGTATTTTTATTTTTAAAATGTTATTATTGTAAAATGTAAAGATAATTAAACTTTCGACAACTATATGTATGTATTATTTACTGCTTAATGTTTACTTATTTACAAAATATAAGTTAAGTTTCTTCAAATAAGTAGTTATATAACTTAACTACCTATTTTTGTAAGAGGCTTTTTTTCTCAAATTCTTTTGTATATACGAAAAAAATTAAATATGATTAAAAACAAAGTTGAGTTATTATTAATTAATAAATTAAATGCTTTCCCTTATTATTGTTATTTTCAATTCGCTGTAAGAATAATTCAATCAATAAAACCACATCTTTCTTACCAAATAAATATTTGTAAGATAGATCATTTCATTTCATTTCTAACTAAATCAATATTTTTAAGACAAGAATAAAAAGATTGCGATGAATAAGATTTGATTTTTCGTTGAAACATACTTTTGCTGTCCGAAGCAAAATAAATTTTTTTCTAACTCACTGTAAAAAATAATTCAATGGATAAAAAGTCATACAAATTATATATTTAGAAAGATTACTTTCTCTTCTTTCAAACCATATAAATATCTTAAAGATTGAGCTATGAATAGGTGAGAGATTCCAAGCTGTATAGCATAAACTGCCATGCTGGTATCGCTATAATAGCAGTCAGCATGGCTCTCCGAAGCCATTTAAAAGATTTTTTTTAACTCGCTGTAAAAATGATTCAATAGATAAAAACTCATACATATTACATATTTAGAAAGATTATTTTCTATTCTTTCGAACCATATAAATATTTTAAAGATTGGACTATAAATAGGCGATAAATTCCGAGCTGAACGGCTTAAGACTGCGAAATTTATTCACTAAAATTGAATTTCACTGTTGGTAATGGCTGTTGCAAAAAGCAGGCAGAGAACAATATTTTTCATCAGCAGGAGTTGGTATACGGACAGTTTCGCAAATTGGGTGATTTTGACATAATTAATTAATTATATCCCTTAATAAGTAAAAATCAATAACCGAATTTGGCGTGTTTCTTAGAGTGATATTAATGTGTATCAAAGATTCGAATCAGAGGGACCTCCCGTTTTTGACTTATACTTCAACACGTACATACCAAACATTTCATGGTAGTTAGGATGTTTACATGTGTGGTTTAACCAACATAATACAGGTAAACCGCAAGGAGAGCTCCATGCGCCTAGTGCCAGTGATTGGACGGGGATAGCAAAATATTCAATAAAGGAAGGAAAAAACTTTAAATTTGCTTCATTACAATAATTTATTTCAGCCGCATTACTGAAGCATCTTCAGGTAATATCCATGATTTTGCTCTTACCTGATGATGCTACGGTTATGCCGTTGAAATAAATTATTGTAATGAAGCAAATTTAAAGTTTTTCTTTCATTTATTGAACATTTTTCTCAGCTTACAAAAGGGACACAGAGTACTAAGTATATTTATTACATAACTGGTACACAGAAGTTTTACATGTAATCTAAGATTTGAATATTTTCCCTTGAATCATTACCATAATTTCGAAAACATTCGAGGCTCGATTTCTTATCTTACGTAAAGTGTGTTATCTGCGTTATTCGGACTATTGTTCATATTTTCATGGTTATCTGTACAATGTTTTGGTCGCTGTGCCCTCCGGCCTTCTTCAGGTATTTCTTGCCAGACTCTGAAACCTTCTTTTCGAACTACCTTCTGGTCGTAATCGGGAACCTTCTGGTCGTAATCGGGAACCTTCTGGTCGTAATCGGGAGCCATCAAGGAAATTTGAAATTAACCCTTTATGCAGTCCACGGTAATGTCCTGTTCTCATTCCACTAACCATAGCTGGGGTAGAGGTGTTAAGCTGTGTTACTTATTATTTAACGTTACTGCCAATTGGACGCATGGCCTAGTGGATAAAGGAGTTAAGTTAAAACAGTTCTAAGTACCAATTATCTCTTGACTGCAGGTTCAATCCTGGTCAAGGGCAGCAGAATAATAATAATAATAATAATAATAAGACACAAATGTGAATTAGGTTTTTTAGATTGTAAGAAGAGGATCCTCTTTCTGGGTGAGTATATATATATATATATATATATATATATATATATATATATATAGGATTTTATATAGGAATGGTGACTTACCGATGAAATTGGCCACAATTGTTAGTCTGTCATTAATGGTCATAACTACAGAATACATGCGTACAATCGGCTGTGATTAATCAATATATTGATTAATTCAGTGGATCTAACCCTGAAGATCCTTATGGTGAAACCCGAGTAGGTTATTCCTGTATACACCATTATAATATATATATATATATATATATATATATATATATATATATGTGGTGTGTGTGTGTGTGAGTGTGTTTGTGTGTGTGTGTATGTGTGTGTTAGGCATTTCATCTGCCGCTTTCAAATAGCAAATTTAGTGTAGATGAAATATGCTCAAAGCAATGAGCGCACTAAGCGAGAGAGAGAGAGAGAGAGAGAGAGAGAGAGAGAGAGAGAAGAGAGAGAGAGAGAGAGAGGGGGGGAATTCGTTAAATCCGACAGTCGTCTATGCCGAAAAGAAATAAAAGGGTAATTTTAAAATAAATAAAAGATAACGGTGGGTTTAAGTTTTTTAATGTTTACGTTTATACAGCGGCATTTCTTTTTCAGGGCGTTCCCTCCGGGACTCCACCCCACCTTTCTTTGCCACCCCCAATTCCCAGACATTTCGTCCATCTTCGTCAAGTGCACCCCCTTTCTCTTTGACAGAAATCACAGAAATTGCCACCCGCATCGACATCAGATACTTCGAAGCGGATCAGGGGTCATCCCCACCCACTCACCCACTTCTATTCTCGCTCAGTTGACGCCAGCACACTTATTTATTACTAGCTTAATTGCCGCCTGATAGGGTGGCTTTTAGGCTTGTTAATTAATCCTTTTTGTTGCCATAATTCTAGTGATGTTTTTCCATTGGTAAAATGTCTCAATTAGCTAAATTCTACTATAAAAGAGAGCTTATTGTTTTTTTTTTCATTTACGTTTAATTGATAGAAAAACACCGTGACAATAGTTTCAAATATTCAAGATATGGTTATTATTTAGATTATTCAGTCTATTGTCCTAGTCTTTATTGTTTTCTGTGCAACGTTTCGACCGATGTACCCTCCGGTCTTCTTCTAGTATTTCTTGTCGGATTCATGGGCCTTCTCGAACCGGGAACCTTCCTGATTTCGAAAAAGAAGGCGCCCGAGTCCGACAAGAAATACCTGAAGAAGGCCGGAGATCACATCGATCGAAATGTTGTGTAGATAACAATAAAGATGAGGAAAATAGTCCGAATAATCCAAATAATACTAATTATCAGGCCTTATCTTAAAAATCAGAGAGATCAACGTATGGGCTTCCACAATTTTTACTATAGGGAGTTTAAACCTCATTAGGGTATCTTAATATTGTTCAAATTCTTTAAAACTTGTGAATCAGCGTCATATGTTGTCATTTACCTATGGTTTAAATTTCATATAAATCGATGGGAAAAATTCAGCAGGGGTTTGTTGGGCTCCCAAAATTTTCACGATGGGGGATGGGGTGTTAACCTTTAGTAGCGTGTCTCAATTTCATTGAAATTTGCTAAAACTTAGAGAATAGACATGGAAAAAAATTCAACGGGGGTTCATGCCCCGCCCAGGTACTCGCTTTGATTAAAATGAAATATACTTATAGTACCTGGGTAATGAAGACTATATATGGTTATGAACTCAATCTCCAAAAAATCCTAGACACATAAACCGCTAATTATCAATATAGGGGTGTATAACCCACATTAAGTTATCTTCGTATTATTGACATTTGCTATGGGTAAATAGCAGATTGGACTATAGGTACCACCAAAATACGTCACATGATCAGTTTAGGCCGTATTGAAGGAAGAAACGTAAATATTTTTGAACGTTTTTTTTTTTAATCTCGCAATAAGGAAATAACCAACATAAAGAGTTGTTACAAAGAAAACAGTTAATTCAAAGATCAAATTATCCGATTGGGGAAAATTATTCACCGTTATTTGAAAAATAAGTAAACCGCCCGTTTTTTTTTTTTTTGTTGTTTTTTTTACAACAGGCTCAGTTTCTTTATTGATATTTTTTTCACTGAATTCTGTATTCAAGGTTCTTTTACTAAAAAAAAATCTGGCATAGAAACTTATAAAAATCTTCTGATATAATTATTCAGACTCTTATCTTCATAGAAAAAAAAGTAGAAATCGTTTTTTGTCAGTTCATTTTTTCATATTTTATAAAATAAAATAGGGGGAGGTAGACCTCGTAAAAATATTTCCCCTAATATATTTTAGGAAAAAACTATTTCAGACATATTTTTATCAAAAGGTGAGTAATTATGAAAATTTTCGTAAAAATCGGACCATTAATTAACTTTTCATAGAATTTAAAAAAAAAAACTCTAGTCATAACTTGTTTTTGGCTATGTTAAATTTCAAGTTTCATTATTTCCGTAAGCTAAAAAATATTTTAAAAACCATCAGGATTTTTTTTAAATTTTTCTTTTTTTGAATGGACAAAAATGTTCAAGATAATATTAACCTTTATGCAAATTTTTATTGTGTTAAATATAGGGGGAGGGTAAATTCCACAGGGCAAATTCGTGGTACATTAGAGACACATTGTTAAAAATAAACAATTCATTTTTTTAAATAAAAATAAGGTTACCACTATAAATAAAGTTATGTAAGTCAAACAGTGAAAAAAATCAAAGACTAATGTCGTTTTAGTTAATTATTACATATCTAAAAGAAATGTTTAACTACTCTATCATATTTGCTTAAAATTGAAATAGGGAAACTATAAATCTATTAAGAGACAATTTTCATTAAAAATGTATAATAGGTACATCTATTAATAATGGAGATTGTCTGTAATTCTGTCTGTAACAAAAACTACGTCATAGCTCACGTCACAATATTCTTATGCTATATACACCCAAAATTTGAGTAAACAATTTTAAAAATTATTTTTTTTTACTCTCGTCCTTTTTTTTTTTTTTTTTTTACAGTAACAAGAAGTTAACTAAAAAGTTTACAAATAAATAAATACCTACGATTTTGTGGAAAATTGATGTGGAAAATATTCAAAATAATTGTTTGATTATTACATGCACGCAACATTTTATTTGAGAGGGACGGGGCTCAGTTTTCATTTCAAATTGTTTTATTTTTTATCTTTTTTACTCCTTTAATAAATATGAGGATTTGTCTTACTTATGATACAAACCCTCTGACATTGATTTTTTAACTCCCACCCACTCAGGCAATGTCTTTCAAAAATTAATTTTTACGACGCCCGGAGGGTGTTTTTTGTTGCTATTTTTAATAAATAATGGTCTTAGTTATAAACCACAACATAAAAAAACTGAAGTTAAACAGAAATATATATCAATGCATAGAATATGTTTTTATATATTTTATTTCATTTATATTTATCCACTGTATTATTTTAAGGAAATTTATTTTTAAAGACAATTAAAAACATCACCACACTATTAGTGACTCAGGTTTATAGAAACATGGACCTTATACTCCCACCAAGAGCGGCGGCTCAATACCTTCTACCTTCGCTGCTTAGACGTGTACTGGGCATCACCTGGAGGGACAGGATCACTAACACAGCAGTCCTAGAGAGAGCTCAACTCCCCAGCCTGTACTTCTACTGAGACAACGTCGTCTCCGATGGTTGGGTCATGTACGTCGGATGGATGATGGACGAATCCCGAAAGACATCCTGTATGGAGAGCTAACATCTGGTAAAAGACAGATTGGTCTACTGCGATTCAAATGTCTGCAAAAATGATCTCAGGTGCTTTGGCATTGTCCCTTCCAGCTGGGAAAATTTGGCTCAAGACTGCCCTCGGTGGCGGCAGAATCCATAGAGGCCAGTACACGTCAGAATTCACCCTGATACATCATGAAGCTAAAAGTCCATAAGAAAGCAACGGCAACAAAGCATCGGGACATCATCATCTACAGGGACAACCTACAAATGCAAAATCTGTGTCGAGAATGTTTCTCAAACATAGGACTTCATAGTCACAGGAGGCGCTGCAACCTCAGGGGCACACAAAAACTTTTATCATAGTCTTTCGAGACTGAATTGCCAATGACAATGACATTATTTTAAGGAAATTTATTTTTTAAAGACAATTAAAAACATCCTCACACAATTAGTGACTCAGGTTTATAGAGACTGTGATTGTAAACATATTCTAAGATTAAAATTTAAAAATCCTAATGCACTGACAAGATTAACTGGAGAATTATGGTTATTCGTGGTACCTAGTAGACTAAGCTCTTTGTAGGCTATTTATAGTTTGGCACAAGCCCAAAAAGTTGAGCGCACTCAAGGAGACACAAACTCTTTGCACTAGAAGACAAGTTCACTGTTACCCCGCCCGAATCATGGTTATTACAATATATTTTATCTTTTAGTATTTCTTATCGTGCTTACGTTTATATTACCCTATAGTTGTTATCCGTGCTTCTAGCGTGACGCGCTTATCTCTTTTTATGAATATAATACCGTCATATACCACCCGCATCGATATTAATCAGGGGTGGGTTTCACTTGGGTACTGATTATGTTTTGTAAAACTGACATAAAATTCTGTTGTTGCTGTTGTGACTGGTGAAATGTTACTTTTATAATTATCATTAATGCTAGCAAAAAAATACACCTTCCGGAACAAGTATTTAAGTTTTAATATATATATTTACCAACTCCTCCGCACGAGCAGGATACGACACAAGGTCAATTTCTTAAGCGGAGTTTAACAGGTTTGAATTCAGAGTTTTCCTTCTCCTAGACTGGTTACCTAGCCATGGTTAAAGAGTCCAGTCTGCCCTGCTATTTACCATAACTGGAGGAAGAGTAGGATTCATACCTTTCCCAAGGGTATTAGCGCTAAGTGAAAATGCAATTACCACGTCCAGGATTTGAACTCGGGGCGACGAGTCCATTTCCCATGACTTTACCCATTACACCACGCGCTTCCATTAAGTTTTAATATAAGTAAAGTCGTCGGGGCGGCCTAAAGTCGGTATCAGCAATCAGCGAGGGAGTCTATCCCCTTTTCACTAGCGCTAGACCAAGGAGATTATTTTGCATCTGGGTGGAGCGCCACACCTACCACCAGCTCCTTACTTTACCGCACAGATCCCAGTGCTACTCATACGCTGAGTTGGCGAGGGCCGGTATCGAACTAGGAACCTTGTGGTTTCTAGCCGAACGCTCTACCGATTGAAATATTAGTCTTTTAAACGAATGAAATTAAATACGAACACAAAAAGATTACACTTTTAATTTATTCTAATTGATTTCAGAAGAAGATTAAACATAGGATTGTTTATAATACGTTTGAGAATAAAAAAGAATATCAGAAATATAACCGATCCCATTTCTAAAGACGATAGCCGTTACGCTAGATACGCATTGTATGTAGTATATTTTGATTTTAATATTCACATTTTTGTCACAATTTTTGATATGTGGCTTGATAATTTGCATTATTTAGATTTTTCGAACTGTTGCCCTCGCCTTTATTATTATATACACAACATGGTGGACGATGTGCCCTCCGCTAAAATCGGGAACCTTCTCGGTAAACTCGGGAACCTCTAAGTCGTAATCGGGAGATTTCACAGGACTTCGAACCGAACCCCTTTTTTTAAGTGTGGTAGATTGTTCTCATACTATTAACCATAAATGGGTATAAGAGTTCAACAATGTTAAGTATTCTGTTATTTTTGCCTGCAAACAGGATTGAACCTACAACCTCCAGATTATTGTCACATCGGTCAAAACGTTGTGTATAGAAAAAATGAAGGTAAGGCCAACAGTCTGAAAATAAATAATATAAATAGATATTATTCAGGATTGAAACTGCAAACTTTAGATGATTGTCACTCTAGAACTCGAACCCTTATATCTTTGCCCAATATGTTATCATTATGTGTAACTAGCAAATGTACCCGGTCATGACCTGACTAAATTTTTTTAGGAACAGCAGTGAGAAAAGAGAAAAAATAGGAGTAAGAGAGAACAAAAGGAAAATATTTTATTAAATTAAAAATATCGCCGAGAATTCGTATATTACAATGTTTGTTTTTTTAGAAAATGCTTTTTTTTGTTTACATTTAGATATTATTTTTTAAAAATGTGATTTTAAACTTGTTTTAAAACATAATTTTATTGAGAGAGAGAGAGAGAGAGAGAGAGAGAGAGAGAGAGAGAGAGAGAGAGACTGGGGGAAAGAGAGAGTACCTAGCCTGTTGAGTTAAAGTGAAATCTATTAGTTCAAGAAATTGGTTGATTTGTGTTTAATTATTAGATTATATCACTTAATCAGTAAATATGAAGAAACACATTTTGTGTGTTTCTTAATTAGAAACACATTAATGTGTCTGCGAGATTTCAATCAGAATGACATCTCTTTTCGGAGTTATAGGTCGACGCGTACATACCAGAAAATTTTTTATATATATATACATTATGAATTTAATTATTCTTGCTTAACATTAATGCTGTTTGCCAATATTGCCGTTTTAATAATTCCTGCAAATAGGTTGTTTTTTCCTTAACTTTTGAGATAAGGCTTGATAATTTGTATCATTCAGACTATTGTCGTTATCTTAATTGTTATCTGCACAACGTTTCGGTCGATGTGACCTCCGACCTTCAGGTATTCGGGAACCTTCTTTTTGAAATCGGGGACCTTTTTATCGACCCCAGAGCCTTCATGTCGTAATCGGGAGCCTTCACGGAACTTCGAACCTAACCCTTTATATTAATCCACAGGGTAGACTGTTCTCATTCTGTTAACCATGACTGGGTACAAGTGTTAAGCTGTGGTAATTATTCTATCTTAATATCGCTATTAACCAGGACTGAACTGTAGCCTAGAGATAACTGTCACTTTGAACTTTATTAACTCAACATCTGTATTTACTACGCCAGATTATTGTCACATCGGCCAATCATTATATATATATATATATATATATATATATATATATATATATATATATATATATTAAGAAATTGAAAAAACAAGTGTTCCAATAAAATAAGTTTCGTATGTACGTGTCGACTTATAACTCAGAAAAGAAATGTCACTCAGATTCGAAATCTTGCATACATATTGATATGCTTATAAATAAGAACACACAAAATTTGGTTTTGATTTTTACTAATTAATGATACAATTCAATGATTAAAAAAAAGACTTTTACCCCCACTCCACTACCGTCGACATGGATCGAGTTTTTTACTTTCAAGACAGAAAAATCAAAAACTACTGTTAACAGATTCTTCAACTCACAGTCGGCACCTTTGAACTGGCGTCAAGTCTGGGTCGACCAACCTACCGTTAAAATTCGTTACACCTCAACCATCGTCGGCGCATGTTTTGAACTTGCCGTTAAAACAGAAACCTCATTGTTCTTAAAATCTGTTTTTTAGTCCGGTCATGGACCGAGTACTTTTGTTAGAATGAAAATAAAGATGAGGCCAAGAGTTCGAAAACTCTACATAATACTAATAAATAGTATTCAGGATTAATAATCAAGATTGAACCTGAAAACTTGAGATGATTGTCACTCTAGAACTCTATTAACCCAACCCTTATATCCGTTGCGCAATGTTTTCTCATTATGTGTAATTACGAATTTAATTAGTCTTGCTTAACATTAATGCTGTTAGTCAACTTATTGTCGTTTAATAATTCATACAAATAGGTTGTTTTGGGGGGATTTTTTTTCTTTCATCTTTTTTATGGGATTGTTAATCTTCGTTGTATTTTAATCATTACTAAATATTATGTTTTAAACAAGCCGTGGAACATTAGTGTTTGTCGTGTTCATGGTTGGTGCATTTTTGATACTGATAGTGGCCTTTACCGACTACATAATCCCAGTTGGCTACGGTGGGGATATAAAGCAGAATTTGGCAATCGCGAATTTGTTTTGCATCTGCTATGTGGGGCCTTTGGTGAAACGCCGCCTAGTCTGGCTCGCTTGATGCCGGAGAGACAGGTGCCATATTAAAGCAGACAGGAAAACTAAAAAAAAATTATAAAAAATAAAAAAATAAAAAAGCAAACCAAAAAAGAAAGTTGTACAAGATTAGGGTTCGGGTAGATATTAAAACCTATGAGAGAATAAGAAATATATATAAGAAGGGATGAAAAAGTTCTCGGTCCCACAAAGAGAGAATCTTGCATACAGATTAACATGTTTATAACTAAGAAACACACAAAATTTGGTTTTGATTTTTACTAATTAAGTGATATAATTCAATGATTAAAAAAAATACCGTATACAGACTTTTACCCCCACTCCACTACCGTCGACATGGGTCGAGTTTTTAACTTTCAAGACAGAAAAATCAAAAACTACTGTTAACAGATTCTTCAACTCACAGTCGGCATCTTGAACTGGCGTCAAGTCTGGGTCGACCAACCTACCGTTAAAATACATCTACCATTTACCATAGCTGTTAAGGGAAGTGATTATTGCTTTTCGGGTCGTCTTTGTAAACTCCCCAAAATTTAATTTCCCTAACTCTCAAAACACCCCCCTATACTATTATTTACTTGGGTGCCTGTTGTGTACTGGGTATCGTCGTAGGAAATAGATTCGGCCATCCGAGTTCTAATCCTGGACGGGGCCGTCTGCATTTTCCACATAGGGCTAATACCATTGGGAAAGGTATACATCCAACTATTCTTCCTCCTGCTATTGGAAAATAGTAGTGCAGACTGAGTCTTTAATATTGGTTAATCAACCAGTCTATGAGAAGGAAAACTCTGAATTCAGACCTGTTAGATACTGTTACTGTTTATGTGGGGTCATAAATTGTTGATAAGACCCTGTAGTTAGTTTTGAAATAGGTTCGTTGAGTTAAAAGCGTAGGCGGCAGATTTCCGTTGGATGACCACCAATTGGCCCCTAGAAGCGCAAATCTCGCGTGTCACGTGATTAGTTTTTTTAGAGACTCAGATACAACCTAACGTTTGAGGAGAGTGGATGTGCTTCTCTCTGCTGGGGGTTGTTATCTCCCCGCGCGGAAGAACATGGGCTTGATTAAATAAAATCTGATCAAGAAAAAATGTCTTTGAATTAATTAATTGCATGATTAAAAACTCGCCCGGTAAAAAGAAGCCCTTAGTTAAGAAAAAGAAGGGCAGTTAGAAGAACTCAACTAGAAGACGACAAGATGACGTCCAGAAAATCAGCAGAAGCAGTAACCAAGTAAGTCTCAATCTCTGTCTCTGTCTCTGTCTGTCTGTCTGTCTGTCTGTCTCTCTCTCTCTCTCTATGAAGTAATACTCTATAACACATAAGCTGGGGTCGTTCTCAATTTATAGAGAACCTGGTCACGGCACTAATATAATAACATAAGTTGGGGCACAGAGTTCGAATTATGTTATGGGAACGATGCTCCGGCTCAGTATTACAGTCGTCGAAACTGCCCGTTCCAACCTCCCGTTCTTATGTTGTCTGTTGATTTACAGGAAGGCTGAAAAAGAGCTGGTTTCATTCCTTTTACCAACTCGGCTGAAATAAGATTAAATAACCAAAAGCTGTCAACGGATCAACAAAACAATTGAACACAACGCCTTTTTTTATGCTTATGTATAAAATATATACATTTATTTTACAATGGAATGAGGTGATTTCTTGTCCAGCTGATTGGCGATCTACAGCTAGTTTTTGGCTAAGTTATCAATTTTGTACTGAGTGGCAAGGCATCAGAGTGTATCGGTAAAGTTTTATCAAGGGCCCAGAGCCATGGCAAGCTCTCTTCTCCCGCTTCTGACTCCCTGACGGTTTGACGGTCTGTTATTTATGGGATCCAGACCTCCCCACCCCTAACATATGTCTCTGATTGGCCAGCCACTCGATACTATTGTCTACGTGTCTAAATGGCCTTGTGCCAGCCTAGCTTGTATCTTTCCATTTGGAGTCAAGGCCAACCATTGTTTTATTTATCTAAGTTTTTGAAATTGTTGACGAACTTTTCAAAAACTGGAATCTTATTTGTTAAATTTATCATTTTATTTAGTGAACATTTTAAATTCCGATTATATATATTAAATTCCATAATTTAAAGAATTTATGCCTACGTGATGATTTTTCGTTTAGATAAATATATACCTCCAATATAAACATTAATTATTATTATAATTATTATTATTATTATTATTATTATTATTATTATTATTATTATTATTATTACTTTTAATTTTAACAAACCACCATAATTAATAATTAGGGTAGTTTTAATTAATTGGTAATTAATTAATAGATTGCCAATCAACCCATAACACAATAGTGTTACACTCTCTCACTCTCTATTGTATACCCAACGAGGTATATAAAAATACAGCTTAAGAAATTGACCATGTGACGCAAGCTGCTCGTGCAGAGAGATGTGTAATTACATACATATTGTCATGATGATTTAATTATATTGCCTCAACGATGACTCTTTTTGTAATGCTTAGTTTCTATAACCTAAACTACAATTTGGACCCCTGGGCCATTCCCTGTCGATCCATGTATTCATATTCCCATCTTTATTCATCTTTTACTCTCCAATCATTTATTTCATCAAATCTCATTGCCATCTAATCGTAACCCTTTTCTGGATAGTGGCCAATGTGGCCTTCCGTAGGGTGGATCTCAGTACAATAATAAAAGAATAATAATCTGACAAATGTGATAAAAAGGAAAAAAATATGGAAGAACGACTAGTCACAAATTCATAATAGGTACAGGTTTATAAACTTTGAGAGTTATAACACCAATGTTTCAATGCTTGAATTTTCTATTCTTTCGAATTAATAATTTCTATTTGTTTGATTTTTTAAAATAAGGCTTGATTATTTGTATTATTTACATTTTTTGGACTGATGTTCTCATCTTTATTGTTATAAACACAACGTTTCGGTTTATGTGTTCGCTGGTCTTCTTCAGGTTAACACACGGTGCATTGGATATAAGGGTTGAGTCAATACTGTTCTGAGTGGCAACAGTCCATGTTGTTGATGCGTTTAAAACCCTGCACTGTTTCTTATATATATTAGTGATATATAAAAAACATTGCATGGTTTTAAACGCATCTACAACACGGGCTGTTTTGAGGTGAATCTAATTCAGATTTTCATAGAGGCACCATTAATAAATAAGATTTATTATTCTATGTATTAATGTTTTTGGCTATAAATTAATCACTCATTGATAACCTTACGTAATTGATGAGGGTATTGGGACGTAAGCAGTGACGTAGTTTCAGTTACAGACAGACACCGAATTTCCATTATAATAAGACGTATAGTGTTTAATCAAGTAATTAGTAGACATTACAAACAAAACCTTTACTAAAAATATCTGTAATTGTTATTTAGAAGTAATTTAGCTCTCCCTGCCCGCCCTCAGATGGGGACCCAGAACGCATGTTTGCTAAACCCTCTTTAAGGATCGCCTTGGTATACTGACATGGCTTTCTGGAGATGAGATATTGATTAATACCTAATAACCTTTTATTTGCGGACTACGAAGGTGATATGACTTTTTGCAAATACACATTCACAAGTCAAATCATTGCTTGGAGAAGGCAGAAAAGAAGATTAGCCTTAATGTGAACTCGAATAAAACTAAGTTCATATGTTTTAAACAGGATGGAGACATTTCCACACTCGATATATATGTATATATGTATGTATACATATATGTATATGAGTATAGATAAAAGGATATGAAAACATCACAAAATGCTGTTAAAGGGAAAATATTTTATAACATATTTATAGCTGATATTGAACAATATTTCGATATTATAAAAATTATCTTCAGAGCTTGTTTATACTCCGTGTTGTCAAGAGCGGAGACAAAAGCCATATGAGTTCAAAACAAAAACCTTGATGCTGCAAAAAAAGAAAGGATAAAAAAAGTTATACAATAGTTTCTTTTTTGCAGCATCAAGGTTTTTGTTTTGAACTCATATGTCTTTTGTCTCCGCTCTTGACAACACGGAGTATAAACAAGCTCTGAAGATGATTTTTATGATATCGAAATATTGTTCAATATTAGCTATGAATATGTTATAAAATGTTTTCACTTTAACAGCATTTTGTGGTGTTTTCATATCCTGTTATCTATACTCATACCGTCGGATTCATTTACTTTCTTTTAACTTATATATATGTATATATATGTATACATGTATGTATGTATGTGTATATATATATATATATATGTATATATGTGTATATATGTATATATATGTACATATATATGTGTATATATGTGTATATATGCATATATATATATATATATATATATATATATATATATATATATATATATAATAAATGAGCTTATTTGTTCTTTTGTTGTACCTTTGATTTTTATAGAAATAAGTCAATATTTGTCAGCTGCTTCCTTAATGTGTATAGTTGCACACTTTGTATACCCCTTCTGTGTATCTATATAAGAAGGGGGGCTTACTTATGTATTATAAGAGGAGTGATACCTGGGGTTATTTCTCCCATAGCAAATATTCTTTTTAAGTAATTGACTGCTGTTTCTTGAGTAACACTTATCTTTCTTGTCAGTAGCTGGGGTATTTCTTCATTCTGTATTTCTTCTATGGATCTTGTTCTAGCCTCTTTTATTCTGAGCTGTTCTGCTAACTTTTCTTAACTTCTTGTTCTGATCTTTCAAGATGCTGGTAAGGTTCTCTGGTTATGCCAAGGTTGTCATAGTTTTAGAGACATACTCAAGGCATATAGTTTTGGTGATTACATTTTATTAAACTTAGGACTAGACATTAAATCCTAGGATTTTTCAACTGCATATGGGAGCCAACACCAAGAGCGTCCTTACATTCGGACATCTAGCGGCTGACTGACTAACTAAAAGTCTCCTGTTCCCATTGTTTGCTTTGTAACAGGAAATCGAAGTTTGAGCACAGGTGATTGAGAGCCCATCAATCTAATGGTTCAGATCAAAAAATACCGGTAGATAAGCAGTCCATGACCTGCACCACTCCACTTAGACCCTTACTTAGGCTAGACGGGCGATCGCAGAGGCCCCCTCCGATCAATCGACTGGTCACGTCAAGCCCTAGTATTATATGATTGCCCCAACCCTATTGCCCTTATGACAAGTCCCAACCCTTTTTATCATATGGGTGCTAGAAGGCGGTGGCTGACGGTCTACAGTCCTGGGAATAATGTTAAATTTATCTGATGGTGAGGTTCCAGTTTTGAAGGATTTGGGAATGTGTAGCACCCCTTCATCACCATTGCTTTCTATTCCACTCTGAACCGGAGTGGCAGTATCTGTTAGGGTGGTTTAGATAGAAAAATGTATTTATAAAAAAAATGTGTATCCATTAAGAATTAATTGATATCAAAACTTTATCGGTATTAAATGACCCACTGAGGTTGATATGCCGTAAAACAAAACAAACCAAACCAAATCAACAACACTAGAACAAATCGATTTCTACACTAATCACCCAAAAGCGACGGTACGCCCATCAATATATAAACTAATAAACTACTTACCGGACATTACTACAAATTCTTACCTCAAGATTCTCTGTAATTGTTATTAGTATTAATTTAAGTCTTTACGTGTCTGTCCCCAGTCTTGGATCCCAGTTGTGGACCGCAATCGCATAATAACCATGGTAATCTGAACATAATGAACATAATTGAGAGTAATCTCCCCTTGTTTGTTTCACTTTGAGGAAGCCTTTTAATTTTACCGTAAATCAACACTGAAAATACGAATTTGTTCGAATCAATACAAATGCATGTTTTAATACAAAAATATCAAATAATGTGTTCTTAATTGTGCCTGCGCATTATTTGAAATGAACTTCATTGTTAATTATTAAGAATTAATCTAAAGTTCTGATTACCGTAGCCAGGCCATCTTTAAGGATCATTTTGGTATATTGACCCCGCTTTCTGGAGACGAGATATTGCTTAATACATATTATAATAATTTTTTATTACATTTTCTTGCAAAATGTTTGTCCTGATGAACATGTTTAGTTAACGATGATAATGACGGTGTAGTAATCGTATCCGAGCGGGCAAAGGCGGCGACATTTTGCTGGTGTCTTTATAAAACAATCAAAAGTTATTTTAAAAGACTGCTTTCTTTGTCATCAAAAGAATTACATTCACATCAGGGCTTTTGTTCTTAAGAGCAAAACAAAAATTGATATAAGATGATATTTACAGACAGCAAAAAAACGGCGTGGGGTTCTTGGTGGGTGGCCCGTTGCCTATCCCTTTAGTTTTCTATATTCTTATATATGATATATATATATATATATATATATATATATATATATATATATATATATACACTATGGTAGAAGTAACAGACCCATCAATAGCAACCTAGAATATTAATGAGCGTTCTATTGTTTTCCACCTCCACAGTTACTCACACTTCTCCCCCCTCTCTCTATTTCCCCCTCTCTCTAATTATATATATATATATATATATATATATATATATATATATATAATATATATATATACCGAAGATTCGCGCTAATGCAAGAAACTTAAGTAGGTAGATTTTTTAAACATTTCGATTTTAATTTATATATATATATATATATATATATATATATTATTATATGTATGTATATATAGTTAAAAATTGATGGTAAAATGAATGAATGGATGAAATAAAGATGAATGAAATGAGGGGAATGAATGAAAAATCCTTTCCAAGGGACCCCTCTCAAAAGTATTGAAACACTTTTTGTGAGTGGGGTCCCTGATAGAAAGTTTTTCTCATCTATTATCAGACTCCTTTGAAGCATCAAGTTAATATAATTATTCTGTTATAACATGGTTTTTTGTTAGCTTTTTTATACGGTGATATAGTTTATTATATAAATTAAGACTTATATCTAAATAATCGGCTATCTTAAGGTTGGTTTCGACATCTATACCAAATAAAAGTTTTTAAAAAATGAGTGTTGTTTTTTTTCTTAATATATCACTTTCTTTTGAGGGGGGGGTACAATCATCCAAAATAATCAATCCGTCGTCACGATAAAGTCCATGATTACTAGGATCGATTATTTCGTTACGGGCCGGGTTATCAGTCCATTCGGCTAGAAACACAAGGTTCCTGTTCGATACCGGTCCTCGCCAATCAGCGTTATGAGTAGCACAGAGATCTGTGCGGTAAGTAAGGAGCTTAGGTATGGCGCTCACCTCAGATCTCCTTGTCTACAAGTGAAAAGGGGATAGACTCCCTCGCTGATATAGGTTACTTTACATATAGGGCAGGCACCCTACAATTTCAGAAGTTTCTGCTGCGTCAAATCCACCCATGGGCATGTCGAAGCTCCCTTTCCCATCCCTTTTTTTATCCATAGATTGTTATCGTAGCTTAGCAATGTTTTCCGACAATGTTATATTATTTTGATTTTTTCATCGGATATTGTTATATAATTTTTTGCTAATTCTATAGCTTTAGCAAGTGTATTTTCTGTAATGGAAGGGTAAAACTCCTTAATATCATATTTAAAAAAGATGCACCCTTTTTATCACCATATTCTTCGAACCATATAATACAGTCATATATGCTACGCCATTGATTAATATTCAACTCTATTCTGAGCGTAGCACACATGTCTTCCAATATAGTTTTACTTATTTTACCCATTTGAGTTTTGGCCGGATTGATAAGCCTACATTCAGGGTTCACCCTAAAACTGCTTTTATGGTCTTTAGGGGTAATAAAGCAATCCTTTATATTATATTTTTCTACCCTATCTCTATTTTTAATTTAGTAGCTAATGTACTAGCCTCTTTATTTATTTCCTTTTCTAAATTAGGTGCGGGGAGCTTAGCATAATGTTTTATGACTTCTTTATGCAATAGTTGCTTATATTTATTCTTATTTAATTTATATAAATTATCAGTTTTATTTGATTTAATGTATACATCTTTATTCTCCTTAATCTCCTTAATATCATTAGTTATCTCTAGTTGTATTTTGTTATGGATTTTATTAAATTTGATGGTTCTTACTATACCTATTAATTCTGTTTCAAATTTATTTAATTCTTTAATCGGTGGGGGGTATTGGTTCTAAAACCATAAAAAATCACGATTTTTTTGGTTATTTTGTGTAGAACTAAGGAAAAAAATATACTTTCCATCTCATATTTGAGATGAAAGTTCCAATCTTTCTCAGTAAAGCTAATTTATATCTATGATTATCCGGTATCGGGATATTTTTGTACGAATAATTTATGTTTTTTTTTTGTTCCATTACAAATGAGCTAAGGAAGTGCCCAATAGTTAAAACTAGAGCTACATTTAATATACCAAACTGTTGGTAAATCCTCGCGGTGAGGAAAAAACCCAGCAAATAGTTTGATTGTAAAAATATACTACCAAACATTCACCTTGGGAGAAAAAAAATTTGGAAAAAAAGAAAAACCAAGATAATCGTACCAACCAAAAATAATCTATTGGTACAATATTTGGCCAAAAGAAAAAAACAATATATATATATATATATATATATATATATATATATATATATATATATATATATATATAATCATACAAAACCGCCAGGAAACTAAAGCTAATAAGTAAAAAGTGCTCAATACCTATATAGAGCAAATAATAAAGATAAACCTAATGACTCAGATAAACCTACTAAAAGTTTCGCTAAGTGCTCTTCACGGCTAAGATCCGACTAAAGATACACATATATATATATATATATATATATATATATATATATATATATATGTTATTTTCTATAAATCTAACATAATGGGGGACCACTCTTGACTGATGAATCGTTTATTTATTTTTCCATTAAACCAACCCTAAACCCTAACCCTAATCCTAAACCCTAACCCTAACCCGTCTTCTTTATTCCTAGTAGATCAATAAATAAATACATAATTCATTAGTCAGAGTGGTTCCCCTTTTTTATGTTAGACTTATAGAAAATAACGTGTGTGTGTGTGTATTTGTGTTTGTCTGTATTGATAGATAGAAAGAGCAAGAGAGAGAGAGATAGAAAGAGCAAGAGAGAGAGAGAAAGAGAGAGAGAGAGATAGAGAGAGAGAGATAGAAAGAGCAAGAGAGAGAGAGAAAGAGAGAGAGAGAGAGAGAGAAAGAGAGAGAGAGAGAGAGAGGAAGAGAGTGAGAGAAGGGGAGATGACAGAGACAAAGAGAGGAAAAGAGAAGGATAGCTTAGAATAATTGTGTATAGGAGGAGAAACAAGAATGAGAAAAGGATTACAAAAAGATATTTAGTGTAGGCTTTCGGAAGAGGTGGGGGATGGGGAAGGGGGTAGAAAAAGCAAAACACTTTTTCCGACCCGCACATAGATGTATTTCATGCTTTCGCCTGGTTCAAATGAAGAACAAGCCTGTAAGATGTTTTTTTATACCAACCCCGATATCTTCAACGTTGACCTGAAGAGATGCGAACGGTGGGTGGCAGTACAGAGAAAGACATTCAGTGTGGGTAAGGTCCTGGTTGGGACCGTTCCCTCTGTGTGAGTGAGGGGTGGGGGCTCACAGAGTAAAGACAAGGGGGGGTAGCGGCAGTTAAATTTTTTAACAGAGTTTCGAGGAGACTTGGTGATGGGACAAGCAACAAGGAGAAACGAAAAGAGAAAAAAAAGTGTTCCAAAAGCACTTAGATAAAAAGATAAGTATTGCCGCGAAAAAGACTGTTGCATATATATATATATATATATATATATATATATTATATATATATATATGAGAACAAAAGTGATAAGACAGATAGGGATGTTTCTTTACAGTTATTCATTTTTTAATTGTTTTCAATTAGTTTCGACTTAGGTCATCAAATGTTTTAAGCAATGTTTTAAAGAAGAGTTGGGACTGTGATGTATCTGACGCCTTCTATCATCAGCGATCATAGTATCCAACTGTGTGACCTACAACTAAAGATCTATCACAAGAACCCTCACTGTAGTTGCGGGAGATGGTCATACACGAGACTTGTGGATTTTTAAAAGGGCAGTACACTTAGTTAGTTACAAAAGAACGAAGTTTCGGTGCAAAGCAAAAAGTTCCTCTACAATTAGGGGGGGGGGTCAACGGTTCGTGAAAAAAATGATTTTTCATTGAACATACCTTTTTACGTCTCCCTATTTTTGAGTCTTGTTCAAACGGAAGCCATGTCGTGTTTTTTTTTCTGTGACCACCTGTCTGACTTTTTCTTTCCTGATATGACCAGTCGTTTCTGATCATCATCTCTTCATCACGTCTTGGTCATTCGTCTCTGCCAACTTTCTTCGGGACACCTGCAACACCGGGGTTGAAAAGTACTACTGTTCTACAATTATTAAGGCATTAAATAACCCACGAAGGTTGATATGCCATTAAATAAAGAAACCAAATCAAAGTCTGATGCACTACAATAAACGCCAAGAAAAAAAAGCGCGGTGTAATGGTTAAAGTCATGGGAATGGACTCGTCGACCCGAGTTTAAATCCTGGATGTGGTAATTGCATTTCATTTAGCGCTAATACCCTTGGTTACGGTATGAATCCTACTCTCCCTCCAGCTGTGGATAAATAGTAGGTCAGACTGGGCTCTTTAACCTTGTTTAGGCAACCGGTCTAGGAGAAGTAAAACTCTGAATTCAAACCTGTTGAACTCCGCTTAAGAAATTGAGTTTGTGTTGCATCCTGCTCGTGCGGAGGGGTTGGTAATACATATATACGTCAAAAGAAGTGACAACTAATGAACTACTAACGTCACATATTCATTCGTTGAATGGAAATTACTTTTCGGTATGTATGTATATATGTACGTATGTGTGTTTAGAGGTCTATACTTTATTTTTCGAAATTCAACAATTATTTTCTTTTAGGTATTTTGCATTGTATTTTTCTTTTAACAAAAATATGGAAATGTTTTTTTTACAGTCAATCATTTTCTTTTTTGAATAAAAATGATTTCTCTCGATTTATACAAAAAATCATCTATTTTAACAGATTTTATCTTATGAAAAATAAATACGTCCAAATATACGTCAAAAGAAGTGACAATTAATGAACTGCTAACGTCACATATTCATTCGTTGAGTGGTAATTACTTTTCGGTATCGAAATGTATTGAACTGACCATTGAATGATCTCTGCTATCGTGGACACCTGGCGATAAGATCTACAGCTGGAAGATATTTGCATGGCATGGGTAGGGTATTTCAAATAAGCTGTAACTCTTTTAATCAATATTTATTTTCTATTTATTCATTTATGGCCTATGAGCGATCCCTCGAAATAAGGCGGCGACGGCAAAATCCCGCCTGTGACGGAAGTCAAGTCCGTTATCCCGTTCACGCACACAGCCGCTAATGCAACGGCGTCAAGTCACGGTACGGTGAGCAGAGAGGGCTAGAAAACTCAACCCTATACACCGCCGTTATTTCACTTGGCGCTAATACCCTTGGGAAAGGTATGAATCCTGCTCTCCCTCCAGCTATGGATAAATAGTAGGGCAGACTGGACTCTTTAACCTTGGTTAGGCAACCGGTCTAAGAGAAGGAACACTCTGAATTCAAACCTGTTGAACTCCGCTTAATAAATTTACCTTGTGTCACATCCTGCCCGGGCGGAGGGGTTGGTAAATATATATATATACACACCGCCGTTAAAGACGACCTCTATTGCAAGCTCCTGCGGAACGAAATGATACGCCTTTCGTAATACCGTGGTTACACCGGTCGCAGTTACGGCCAGTTTGGCCATTATCGCGCGGAGGAATCTTAGTACGCGAACCTTTGCTCCAATCCAGTGACTTCTCTCGTACTTGACGGGATAGCCGTGGCCACAACCCGCTTAACACAGAGGCCGATCGGTAGGATAAAACTAACCTGTCTCACGACGGTCTAAGTATTCGTTTAGATGTCTACATGTCAAAGCCATATCTGTCAATCCTATTTCAAAGCAGTATTTTGAGGATGGTTAACTTTGATGTTAAAGCAGTATATATGCGCGAGCATGTGCGTAGTGTAATGGGTATCGTCGTGGGATATGGACACGGTCAGACGAGTTTCGATCCTTGATAAGATTCTTTGCATTTCAAATAGCGCTAATACCCATGGGAAAGTTATTCATTCAACTGAAGTAAATATCTCTTTCCTTAAGTTATTTACTAAGCCAGAAGTATATGGCACCCAGTGAGAATCTAACTCACTAACAATGGTCTGAAAATCTAGTTTGCCTAGCGTTACGCTACGTGAGGTGCCCTGTATATATTTACCAATCCCCTGTGCACGAGTGGGGATGCGACACTGTCAATTTCTTAAGCGGAGTTTAACATGTTTGAATTCAGAGTTTTCCTTCACCTAGACCGGCTATCTATCTAAAGTTAAACAGCCTAGTCTGCCCTACTATTTATCAATAGCTGGAGAGAAAATATATGGATGGCCTGTTTTGAAGGCTTTTTCAAGTGTTTTTGACGCTCGATTTACAGTATATGAATTTAAGCAAAATTTTAAAAGTAAACCAAAATTTTCAAACTTGCAAACTATCAGACATCATTAGACCCGTTAGAGGCTTGCTAAAAATACCAAATTCAATGTTATTTTATTAATTTTCGATAGTGTTACACCGGTTTTTTTTTTTTTAATAGCCTGTTTGGAAGTAAAAAAAAGCCCTTCAAACCCCGATTTGGAAAATTTCCCGAAATTTTTCCAACGTACCAACTATCAGGCAAGGTGTCCGGGCACAGTCCCTAACTAAAAACAACAGTTGGAATGTTAATTTCATAGTTTTAAGGGGTCCGCAAGGCCTTTTTAATTTTTTGATATTTTGATTTTTGAATATGGATTCAAATCTTTCTTTGCATTTCAAATAGCGCTATGGGAAATGCAAAGACTTGTCCAGGATTTGAACTCGGGTCGACTAGTCCATTTCCTACAACTCTAACCATTACACCACGCACCTCCATTATCTCTTTCATTTACACTTAAAAAAAAAACCCTCACTCATCATAAATGATTTTGACAAGCATTGTCTTTTATGTTCTTGGTTTTATTTGTTTATCTTTTGGGGGAAGATTTTTTTTAAATCCCAAAACTCTCGGGTCATTACATTTACAAGCGAGGTGAACAGTGCAAATCGGAATCAAGTATAAGATCCCTGTAAGAGATTAAACACAAGGTTTTCATTATTGCTTCATATGTGCACCCTTTCGGGCTGTCAGCAAAAGGAACTGAGCGAATCGCAATTTGAAAAAAAAATCGACTTGTATTCAAATATGTTTTCATATTTGGTTGGCTGGTTGGTTTATTGAATTTAACGGTATATCAACCCGTCCAGGATTATTCGCAGCGAACAGCATTTTTTAATACTTATTTTTTTATCATTTCATTTCTGACCCTATGAAAGAAAAAAAACGAGGTAATTAGAGAAGGTAGGAGGAATAGCCGAATAGCGCGCAAGAGATAAATGCATTAGAATCATATTTTTCATATAAAAAACATTAGATGATGGAAAGTCCCGAAGTAGAGAGATGCTATAATTTATTTTTACAAATAGAAAGCTAGGAAAATGGTCTTTAAAAAATGACTTTCTGAGACTTGGTATTTAAAGTTCTGTCTTCTGTAGAAGGATTTTAACGGCATATCAACCCGTCTGGGGTTATGTCATGCCTGTCAGTTAGGAAGTAATATATGTTATATATTTATACTTATACCTTATTAGTAATTGGTTTTAACAATGCGTTAGCACCATTGGGGATCATATTGTATGGTATTGATTAAATTAATGTATATATTCTATGGCAAATTTTATTCCCCTCAAGAAGGACAGAATGTCCTCCATGTTGACATTTTCACATAGATCTTTCATATTGTTTGCATTAAAAAAACGTTTTCTGATGTGAGCAAAAAACCTGCATTCCATGAATAAGTGTTTACCAGTCACAGGTGTTTGACATGTTTCACACTGGGGTTGTTGCTCTTGTTTGAGTATAAAGAAATGCATTAGTCTTGTGTGACCAATGCGTACTCGGAACACAATGACTTGTTCCTTTCTAGACTTTCTTAAAACTGGTCTCCAGCCTCCCAAAGTGGGTTTGATTAGGAATAGTTTATTGTGGATGTTGTTATTCCAGCGTTGCTGCCATTTTGTTTGAAGGAATCTGTTATATTCATATTTGGAAAACTCGAATTCTTTTGCAAATTATATCAAATATTCATTCACAATGAAATATTCAGATTGACATCGGCTGATGAATAAATAGAGACTATTGTGTGTTTGAATGCAAATACACTCAATGGCAGACAATGAAGATTTGACAACCCCAGTATAGCAAATATTGCTGCAAGTCTGTTATTAAAAGAAACATTTTCTTCTTAAATATCACGAGAATATCACTCTATAAACCCTAGAAGTATTTATTGGATATACTCGTATATATATATATATATATATATATATATATATATATATATATATATATATATATATATTGAACGCTGAGTAGTCAGGAGAATGGACGTGTTTTTTTCGCTGCTCCAAGAAGCAGCGATTTATTTATTGTTTTAAAGCATGTAAGGGAAGTGACAATTATTATTTATTTATTTATTTTATTCATTTATTTATTTACTAGTTGAAACACATCAATTCATACGTGATTATATGCATTTAATTATGTGGAAATGTATGTTTACTGTTTATCATTGCGTTATTCGGTAATGTCACATTTCATAACATAACTTTAATAGTAATACCTTTTTTAATTTTTTTTAGAGTTTTACTTTGTTTTATCAAATTGTATTTATTTATTATTTAATTAGGTTTCTGTAATTTTGTATATATTGTGAAATATCTGGAATTCTTTTTTTTCTTTCTTTTTAAATTAGGCAACGATAACAGAATACGTAGTTATAGTACATTTAGATTATTTACCATGTTACTAAGCTTAATAAGAAAGCATGTATGTATTTATCTTGATATTTATTTTACTTTTATTCTCTCATCAATGTTTTAAATTCATTGTTTATTTTACAAGTTTATAAAGTATTTATAAGATTCTTTTATAAGATATATATATATATATATATATATATATATATATATATATATATATATCCCAAACTCTCCGCACGAGCAGGATGTAATACAAGGTCAATTTTTTAAGCCTGGTAATTTCTGGTGAATAAGATTTGATCCTGGGTAGAATTATAAATACCCCCACCCCTGCTTTTTTCAATATTTTATTTAGTCATTGATAAGTTTTCTAAATATCTACAGCCATATAGTTACATCTGAGTGCATATTGGATACATCAAATCCTTCGTACGAGTAAGCGAGAGCGAGAGAGAGAGAGAGAGAGAGAGAGAGAGAGAGAGAGAGAGAGAGAGAGAGAGAGAGTGAGAGAGAGAGAGATAAGTATATTAAGTATTTGAACAAATAGACAACTTATAATAATTGAAATAAAAATACCAACCTTTAGAACATAAAATTGTATATTAGAATTAAGTGAAAACCAATTCATTGTTTTGTTTACATATATATATATATATATATATATATATATATATATATATATATATATATATATATATATGGTGTTGTTTAGGAGTCTCCGTATGCTTCTAGTAAGTATATATATATTAAGATATTTTTTGTATTTGTATCCGTTTTTTGGAAGTACAAATCTCAGGTTTTGGCATATGTGTTATATTATAATAATGTAGTTAGCATAATATATATGTTTGTTTTTTAGTTTCTTTTATTTAGTAGTGGTAGTGAATTTTGGGGATTGTAATTTCTCCCATCTTCATGACTCTGAGGACAGTGATCAAGTGTCCTCAGAGTCATGAAGAAGGGAGAAATTACAATCCCCAAAATTCACCACTACTACTAAATAAAAGAAACTAAAAATAGATAAATAAATAAAATAAAATAAAGTAAAAAAGAACCACCGATTTTTCTGATATTTATTCACAGAGGAATATATTAGGCTAACTACATTATTATATTATAGCACATCAATGCTTCACACTAATGCCAAAACCTGATTGGTGTACTTCCCAAAAACGGATACAGATACAAAAATATCTCAAATATCTATCTATATATATATATTTGGGAGAAAATGTGCTTAATTAAGCACATATTCTCCCAAATATTGTCGGCTAAAAAACCCATATCATAAATACATCGCTTGTGTATCTACTTATCAATATATATATATATATATTATATATATATATATATATATATATATATATGTGTGTGTGTCTCTCTCTCTCTCTCTCTCTGTGTGTGTGTGTGTGTGTGTGTGCGTTAAATCTGTTTTATTAAAAAATATAATTCTTTCGAATAACTTTCCAATTTGAAATTTTCGATTAAATGTATTTATGCACACGCAGAAACTTGTATGTATATAATTAATTAAACAGAACTGGGAGTGAGACAAAGACATTTGAAGATTACTGACACATCACGAGAGATGAAGAGGAAGATATAGAAGACGTCTTAAAAGCGTTAAGAAATGACTAAACTAAGAACATTTTAAAAGGAACTCAACAGACTAAAGAAATGTTTTAAAGTAAAAAAAATTTTAAAAAAATAAAAAATGAAAAAATAAAAAAATAAAAAATAAAAAAATAAATAAATAAATAAAACTGAAACCAAAAGAAAACAAAAACAAAAGCAAAAAAAAAGCATTACTCTGTGATTCTTTCCTCAATTCTTTATTATTTTGTTTTTTCCACTTTGTTTCTTTAATTTGGGTTTTACGAAAAAAATAAGTTTTCTTCTCCCTTTTTTGTCTCTTCATTTCGTTTCGCTATTTTGTTTCCTTTAATAATTTGTTTTGTTTTATTTTGCAAAAGTCTTGGGAAACCACGCCTCAAATTAACGAACGGAATATTTGAAAATGCTAAAACTTATCCAATAAACTCTCTAACAGACAAACAAAACATACCGCATAAAAAAGAAAAACTTGAGACAGATAATTTAAAAAGCAAAATTAAAACAAAGAAAACCTTTTTTTTCAACTCTACTGTGAAACATTTAAAGAAATATGCCGATACACTCCTCAATGGCATATCTGCTTAATATATAATATATATATATATTATATATATATATATATATATATATATATATATGTGTGTGTGTGTGTGTGTGTGTTGTGTGTTTGTGTGTGTGTGTGTGTGTGTGTGTGTGTGTGTGGAGAAAGGTAGACAAACACGGGATGTTATGGAAACTGGATGTTTATTGTCGACGGTGCAACGTTTCGGTCTCTTATTAGACCATCTTCAGGACCTGGATACACTACTCGCTTCAATGATGGACATTCTCAAAATGCTGAAACAGAAGGTCGCCAGTAGGGAGAGGGGTGGTTGGGGGTGGTTAGTGGATTTTCTTCTCACTAGATGGGGAGTGTCAGAATGGTGGTAACGACAAATCCAGTCCCCCAAAACATATAAACAAAAAAAAAAACAATTAAACAGACACACACACACACATACACATATTCAGTTAACCAATCCTCAACAAACCAAATTGCTAGACCAACACCTGTGGTACCACCATCCACCATTCTGACACTCCCCACCACATACTGTCGGATTAACATCCTCACATTTCTCCCATATATATATGGTAAATAATAGAGGGAAACATTTGGACAAAAGAACAAATTCAGACAAGTAGATGGAGAAGGTATACTTCGCTCTGCCTTGAGCACGGATTCTTCAGTCTTTATATGAACATTTGAGCATCATATATGTGTTTTATAGAAGGGGAAGTGAACGGGTGAGGTGTGAATTTGGTGATGAAGTCAGGCGGATGGGGTAGCGTTTGAGAGAATTTGATTGGTCAGAAGAAAATCTTACATGGTAGGGGAGGTTGATAAGATCAATGTATCACATGTATGATGCTCAAATGTTCAAATAAAGACTGAAGAAACCGTACTCAATGCACAGCGATATATATATATATATATATATATATATATATATATGTAAGGTTCAAGTTTATGACAATGTTATAACTTGTTGAAACACACAAGTCCGACACGTGGTGTTGGACATAACATTTTATATAATAAACAGCACATTTATAAGACAAGATACAGTAACAATGAAATACATGTACATGAACATACAACAGTAGAGATTAAAGGACTAGAGAGTTCATACATTCAAAATCACTTACTAGTGATGAGGAGCCGAAGCCCCCAAGAGAGTTGCATAGCGTTGGGGACAGAAGCCCCTACCGAGAAGGGTGTGACAGTCTCTAAACCATGTGCTCGTACGAGAAGATGTAGCAAAAGAGGCAGGGAGTTTCAAAACCCGCGCTTAAATACCAGACCTTCCTGGTGGCCGGCACGGAAACCCAGCGAGAAGGTAACTCTTCCAGGCAAAGGGAAGATAATCTCAACACACACACACACACACACACACACACACACACATATATATATATATATATATATATATATATTAATGAACTAGACCTTGATAAAGATTTTGTCTCTTCCTGACACAGGCTCCTAATCTTGTTTGAGTGTATGAGTCAATAGCCACTTGCATTGTTACCCTATCTAGGGTGTTGGTTTTCGTCAAAGAAACCGTTTTCAATTTAGCATACAGTATCACCTACGAATATGTATACCAAGTGGCGATTGGTTGGTTGGTTGGTTGGTTTTATTGCATATCAACCCTTGTTGGCTTATTTTATACCGAAGATGTTTTGTTTTATTCATTCTTACTGAGTATTCAATGTTTTTTAAAACAGATTTTAAACACATTTCTAAATAATTTTTTATCTATCTTATCCAATTTTTATTTTAGGAGACAAGAAAATCCTGTGAAAGTCTTGTGAGTATACTGGCTTTATAATAGCTCTGTTGAGTGGGGAGGCTTAGAATATGCTGACTACATCCTTTGCAGAAGGGTAAGACCCCATCCAAAGGGGTATCCTGGGTAAGACTAAATTCTATCTAGTTGTAAGGCCCCAGTTTTAGAGGTCTGGGGAGTATGGAATTACCCCCTTATTGCCATTACTCTCTGGTTCACTCTGAGTGATCGCACCCATCCATAGGTCAAATAGATCTGTTTGAAATTATTTGTATTAGATAGGAATACTTGATACCATATAACTGTGTGAAAAAAATATTATTCGTATTAAGACTAAAGCTATGATTGTTTTTTACGGATTATTTAATTAATTAGTTACTTGAAAATTATTGGTGTTAGATAGGAATACTTGAAACCACATAACTGTGTGCAAATAAATGATTATAGACAAATTAAAAAAAGTAAAATGTAAAAAGAAAATGTAATAAAACATTAGAAATATAATTGTGATTACAATCAGACATTTACAAAATGATCATATTTCAGCATTAAATAACCCATAAGAAGTTAATATGTCGTTAAACAAACCAAAACAAACCTAATGTGGCTTGATTATTTTTTCTTCAGATTGGCACTGATTCAAGTAAACAAGTCTCAATATTAATTTATTATATAAGTTGATCAGCTGTGCACGTGGACACCAACAGATACTACCACTCGGGGTAAGTGTGGACCTGGGAATAATGGCATTGAAGGGATATCCCACACTTCCCAGAACTGTAGCCTAATCACTGGATACAGGTTAGCGTAATACCCAGCACATGGTACATGTTTGGACAATATCTCAACGTCCACTGTACTTTGTATAGTATTAACGTGTTTATCCTTGACAAGATAATTTTGCATATATTGTGTGCTACGTATCGATGGCTCAGGGGTAGAGTCTCTGATTCTGCGTGCTGGATTCCAGGTTTCGATTTTTGTCGGAGGGAAATCGTAAGTATACCTCGCCGATGAGACTTAATAAAGTTGAAACAGCTGTACAATATTCTGTGTGGGGCACAATACTTGCCGAGTTCGCTTGTCATGATTATTTTCAATAATTATCGAATTTTATACGATATACGCATTGTAATTGCCTCCAAGCAAAAAATATAAATAATATATATATATATATATATATATATATATATATATATATATGTGTGTGTGGTGTGTGTGTGTGTGTGTGTGTGTTAAAACAGTTAAAATCCCCTTCGCATTCTGTGGGTGACGACAGCCGAGCGGTTAAGCTGTCCGACTGATATTGAATCGATCGGAATTCTATCCAGGATGTAGGTAGCTCACAAAATGTCTAGCCACACTGAAGAGAATTAATAAGTCAAAACACATGTCTGTGGATGACTATGTATATATATATAAATGTAGAACAAACACGAGACGTTATAATGGATGGAAATTTATTACTCGATGTTTTGAATATTTCGGTTTATAAATAAAACCTTCTTCAGGACAATGAAAAGAAGGATTTATGTAGTTAAAAAAATGATGGATGTTTTGAATGTCTTGCGTTTGAAAAATGTGTAGAAAAGGTTCGTTACCGTTTGTTGAATAGCGTTCATAATTGAATGTTGCTGACGTGATTGGTACATGCAAAAGCGAATATCACAATATGATAGGAACACTTGAAGCCGAAAAGCCTTTTCTCCACACACAAACACACACACACAAACACACACACACACACACACACACACACACACACACACACACATATATATATATATATATATATGTACATATATATGAAGAGATGGAAGTGAATCCGATGGTATGTAGTATATTAAGAAAATTGAAAAAAACACAGGTTTAAACAAATTGAGTGGTAAGTTTATTAGCCGACGCTGCAGTGTTTCAATCTATTAATTAGATCTTCTTCAGGGCATTTGTTGATATAAAGAAAGGTAATAACATTTTTTATGACAGTATAATGAAAAAAACTGCGATAGTCCTTGTTTGTCAGTCTGTTCAAAATTTGAAGTTTGAAGAAAGATCGCTGGAAAGGTGGACGGTTTGAAATATGACGTCAATTATTGTCCTTTATGGTGTGAGTATGGGTGTGTGTGAGTGTATGTATGGAAAAAAGACAAGGAACCCAAACTTAAGACGAGGAAATCTTTTGATATATTATATATATATATATATATATATATATATATATAATATATATATTATTTTTAAATAAATTCATTTTATTTTTAAATAAAATTAATATTATTTTTAATATAGACAGCGCATTTTTTTATTAATTCCAACGTTTGACTAGCAGCGTTCTGTTTTACTAACGGTCATTTTCCCGTCTTATTTTTGTTGATGACCGACCCACGTGCGGTCGATGCATTATAATGCGAAGGGTCCTCATATTAGTGAGGATGGTCCGGTGTTGCTTTTTAAACCGTCGAGAGATTGGCCCCGAAACGGTTTTGCACACTTCTCTCCTGATGAGCCTATTCAGTTGTAAACATCTTTTTGTTTTATTCATTATTCATATATATATATATATATATATATATATATATATATAAATAATACATAAATACATAAATATATAAATAGATGAAAATAATAAAATTGAAATTGAATGAACAACGGCTATTACGACTATCACGACATTCCACGTGGTGTTATAAAAAAAAATAAAAACACCACGAAACGCGTGTTTATAACATAAAAGAAATAAATAAAGTAACGACACGTTTCCGAAAATCGTCTCTGAAGATAAAGTTTACTTTGAAATCGATAAGACAAAAAAAAACTTATTTTTGTTTTTAGTTTTTATTTGCATTGTAATTGCCTTCAAATCATTAATATATATAACATACTTAACAATGCTTCAAGCAAATTACCAATATATATATATATATATATATATATAATATATATATATATGACTCGTTATTATCAAAAGATTTCCTCGTCCGAAGTTTGGGTTCTTGGAACATATCTGCAGTGAATAACAAGGCTTTACTTTATTCAGTTTTGTAATTTGAATGCGGGTTTAAAAAAAAGAAAATACACGGCTAATTCGTGCTTACTGTAAAGCTAACATTAATTACATATCCCCTTACTCATTAAATACCAAATGTTCCATCGGACCCCACGTTGATATGCAACCGACTGACAAATCATTCCGATGTGAAGGATGATTTTTCTAATTACACGTATATATTAAAGTAAAACATCTTCTTTGAAAAGTTTATTTTGATATTCGTATCAGTTTAAATGCACACAGAAGATGCCAATGCATTCGCCGTTCTGACATTTCTAATTTATTGCAAACTCCACAAAATTTCATTCACAGAATATATATATATATATATATATATATATATATATATAATATATTATATATATATACAGTTGCAAGAGTATATATATATTATATATATATATATATATATAAATATATATAGTTGCAAAGAGTATATAATATATATATATATATGTGTGTGTGTGTGTGTGTGTGTGTGTGTGTGTGAAGAAAAAGAAGTGAATCCGACGGTATGTAGTATATTAAGAAAAATTGAAAAAACACAGATTTAAATGAGTTAAGTGGTAAGTTTATTGGCCGACGCTGCAGTGTTTCGATCTATTAATGAGATCATCTTCAGGGAATTTATTGGTATATGGAAGGTGATAATTTTTTTTTTATCACAGAATAACGAGAAAAGCGAGTCTTTGTTTATCAGTCTGTTTAAAATTTGAAGTCTGAAAAAAGAACGTTGGAAAAAAAGTGGACGGTTTGAAATATGACGTCAAATATTCTTTTTTTGCGGTGTGAGTGTTAGAGTGTGTAAGTGTGTGTATCGAAAAAAGCATTTTGCATTTTTTATGTGTTTATGAATGTGTGGTTGCGCATGTGTGTATAAATCTTTTGAGATAAATGGAATCGAAATAAACCTCTAGGTTGAGTGTGTGTGTGTGTGTGTTTGTGTATATACATATATATATATATATATATATATAATATTATATATATACATTATACACACACTCACACACACACACACACACACACACACACACACCACATATATATATATATATATAATATATATATATATTATGGCAGACCAGGTATAAAGCCTAACAGATATTAGAATATATATAGATATATGTATATATATCTGTCGAAGGAAAACGTAAGTATACATCGCTGATGAGACTTAATAAAATTGAAACAGCTGTACGATGTTCTACGTAGGACGCGATATTTGCCGAGTTCGCTTATCATGATTATTTTCATTAATTATCGAATTTTATACGATATACGCTTTTGTAAATGCCTTCAAGCAAAACATATCAATAATAATAATAATAATAATAATATATATATATATAATATATATTATTATATATATATAATATATATATATATATATATATATTATCATTATTATTATTATATATATATTAATATCTATATTTTGAAAGTAATCACAATGCGTATAAAATAAAATTAAATAGTGTCCAATGTCTAATCAATTTCGAAGTATACTTGGACACTATTTCATTTTATTTCATACGCATTGTAATTGCCTTCAAAATATAAATATTAATGTACTTTACTTAACAATGCTTCAAGAAATTATTTCAAATACTATTATATATATTATATATATATATATATATATATATATATATATATGAAAAATTAAGGGTCTACCATGGGTTCAATCAAAATGTTTTCATCAGGACCCTATGCTACACTTAACTAAGTAGATGTAATTCCTTATTTAAACTATATTAAGGATAATAACGGTTGAACGCTACGTTATTTTTTCTCAATTTTCGTATGCGGTCCATTCCACGCGTGTATTCATTTCTCAGTTCTTATTTTTATATTGTTATTATTCTTATTTTAATCATATAGTAAAGTCGTCGGGGTGGCCTTATGTCGGCATCAGCCAGACAGCGATCGAGTCTATTCCCTTTTCACTAGCGCTAGACCAAGGAGATTATTTTAGCGTCTGTTAGAGCGCCACACCTACAACCAGTTCCATACTTTACTGCACAGATGGCTGTGCTACTCATACGCTAAATTGAACCAGGAACCTTGTGATTCCTAGCAGAACGTGCTACCGACTGAGAACTAGTAAAAACAGTTCAGATTTAGTTCTAATTATATTTTAGTGGTGGAATATTACTAATTCATAGTTTTTCATTGTTCTTTTTTGTACTTGTTCAAGAAAAAAATTATAATTTCTTTAGTTAAATTTAACATTGTAGTTCTAATAATATTTTAGTGACTGACCCAACTTATGTCTACAATTACAGATTGATTCAAATCTATCATTTAAAATATCTTTCTTATTCGGGAATTTAATTATAGTTAACTTTTCTTGTAGACAAAGGTAGCATAGATCATTTAGAGATCTGCACACATTTCATTTTCGAAGGATATTCCATTCAATAATTGGTGTTATATTTCGATCTTCTAAATCCCAAATATATCTAGATTGAGTTGTTGCGTTTCTAAGCTTAATATTAATAAATGAGTGCTTATGGTTTGTACATCTAATTTTGAAATCCGACTTTGTGCATCCCACGTAGAATTTAGTAATAGTTGGCTTTTGGGTAGATATTACTGAGACCTGGTAAATTATGCATTTAATCAAGCATCTTCCCTTCGTGGGGCAACTTGTAGGGCTTCGACAGTTGCATTGTTTCTGTTTATGCTGATTATTATTTCTTATATGTGAGTCGTTATCTATTATTTTATCATGTTTCTTAATAATCCTTTCTATATTATATGTCCAAGAGAAACTAATTTTTAAATTATTCTTGTTAAATTTTTTTATGTAATATGTGGTTGTCTGAAAGTGTTTGTTAACTAAATTGATAAAGATTTTACCGATTTATTTTTTTCTTGTAAGTTGAATCGGGGGTTGTAACAGATTATTCTTTTATTTCTCGTTCTAATTTGTTTTTGTGGAACATCCTACAGCAGCATTCATTTGAAACCACTCTGTCCTTTTCCTTACGAGGACCCTTAGCTACCTCAGTCACTTAACTGATATTTGGACTCCCAAATTGTTAAATTGTAGATAATCAATTTAGATGTCGAAACAAAGTCTCAAGTAAACTTTTAGGTATGTACGAGGGTAAGTCAAAAGGTAATGCCATTTTGTTTAGGACAGGTATAATTACTAACACAGGGACATGCATCATACATAAAAATGAAGCTGGTCCTCTGTGGATCCCATCCCTACTTCGCCACATAGTCACCGTTCCTCTCAATATCAATGTTCCACCTTCGAATGAGAGCATGTATCCCTGCCCCGTAAAATTCTGTTGACTGTTCTTTGAGCCAGTTCTTAACTACAGATTTCACTTCCTCATCACTGGAATAATGTTTGCTTCTCTTTAGATTCATGAAAGAGGGTTGTATTATTTGGATTATTCGGACTATGGTCTCATCTTTATTGTTATCTACACAACCTTTCGGCCGATGTGCCCTCCGATCTTCAGATATTTCTTGTCGGACTCAGGAACGTTCTCGAATTCGGGAACCCCCTCCTCGAACTTGGGAAACTTCTCTTTGTATTGTCCAATTAGACATATGGCGAAGTGTATGGAACCGTTGAGTTAAAATAGTTCTAAGTGACAGTTAGCTGTAGGTTCAATCCTGGTCAAGGGTGACAGTAATATAGAATAAGAAACAGAGCTTAACACTTATACGCAGTAAGATAAGAACAAAAATGAATTAGAACGAGAAATAAAAGAATAAACCCTCCATTCAACTTACAAGTAAAAAACAAAGTCGGTAAAATCTTTTTAAATTGAGTTGACAAACACATTACAGAAAAGCACATATTACATAAAATGTTTAACAAGAACAATTTAAAAATAAATAATAATAATAATAATATTTTTTTAATAAGATTCGTAGATTATTAATTATTTTTTGTTATCTATTATCAACTCGAAGAGACAACCCTGCATAAAAAAAAATAGTCTCGCAGATGCATTGATTTTCCATGATTGATTTGAATTTGTTTAATCCCGAACACCACCAATGACTTTCCCTTCTCTTACTATTCGCATGCTAATTTTTAAGTATCTTCACAAATATGAATAGAATATTTATTATTTTTGCACAAAAACCAAGTTCAGGAGACAGTGCATGTGTATATATGTTTACTTTGCCGTTAATTGTTTTATTTCCATAATTTCCTACATACATACATACATACATACCAACTGTCCTTAATATATGTATATTTACCAACCCCTTCGCACGAGCAGGATGCGACACAAGGTCAATTTCTTAAGTGGAGTTTAACAGGTTTGAATTGAGAGTTTTCCTTCTCCTAGACTGGTTACCTAGACATTGTTAAAGAGCCCAGTCTGCCCTGCTATTTACCCATAGCTGGAGGGACAATTGGATTCATACCTTTCTCAAGGGTTTTAGCGCTATGTGTAATGCAAACAGCTTCGTTTAGGAATTGAACTCGGGTGGACGAGTCCATTTCCTATGATGCTAACCCTTAGACCACGCACAACAGTCCTTTATATATGTATAGATTACACGCTTCCTATCAAATACCCCACCAAAAAAAAAAAAAACAGACAAAAAAGAACAAAAACAAAAAACAGAACAATTAAAAAAAAAACGACCCATGGTGTTTGCTGAGGAGTCCATGGTATGCACCGTTAGACGGGCGCGTCGGAAGGTCCTTGCCAATCAATCGGCTGTCATGTCAAGCCCTAGTAC
>CM042146.1:60672825-60674634 GCA_023376005.1 Doryteuthis pealeii | reverse complement strand
TAGGCAAATGGAGTTATGCATGTGATCAACTGCCATCCACCTGGCTCTGATCCTTAAGCCACGGGTCACCACCCACGACCAACAGGTGGCCCCATTGGGGGAGTCCTTACCCTCTGCAGAGGTGCAGTCGGTGCATTTCTAACGCCATCAGCGACAGGGCGGCGTCGCTGTTTGGTTACAGTGAAAAATGTATAAAAAAAGACTGTATATAACGAAACCAAAAATTTAAAATGTGTCCCTCATGTGTAGGTTAGAATCCCGTATTCATTATTCTATGAATATTTATTTTCTTTTTTTAAAACTTAAAAGCAAAAGAAGCTAAAAAAAAACATTTGCGTATTGAAAATTCATTTATTTTCAGAATGTTTTCATTCTGTTTACATTGAAATACGAGGGTATGAGAGGTATAATTACCAACACGGGAACATATATCATACGTTAAAATGAAGCTGGTCCTCTGTGGATTACATCCCTATTTCTCCACATAGTCAATGGAATAATGTTTACTCCCAAAACCTTCTTTTGCTTAAACAAAATGGCATTACTTTTTGTCTGACCCTTATAGATCAGTAAATTTGTAAAAAGTATAATCTTGATTTAACTCTCTCTCTCTCTCTCTCTCTCTCTCTCTCTCTCTCTCTCTCTCTCTCTCTCTCTCTCTCTCTCATTTTTTCTTCTTCTTTTTTTCATTATGTTTGATTGAAATATTAGCCATTAGCGCTATCGCTTTCGCAAGCTCACCCCCTCTCTCTATCTTTACCCTATTCTCTCTCTTTCTTTCTCTCTTTCTTTCTTTCTTCTTTCTTTCTTATTAATTTTTTTGGGTAGAGCTCTTCTCTTTCTTTCTTTATAATAAAAACGAAATGGTCATATATTTAGCCGAGGAGACGATTCTCATAAGAAATAGGTATTCGCCGAATAAGCAACAACAGATAAGCAGGATTTACATCTATGATTTTTCATCTTGGACGATTTGGGCAGTCTGATTTTTAACCAGAGGGTGTTGCAAGATTATAACGTTCGGGATATCAAGAAACACGATTATCATAATATTTCATTTTATAAATATTGAGCGAAATATGCACATCTCATCAAATCACAGTATAATTATCATGTAAATATTTATTACCAACTTAATTCCTGTTTATAGTAATTTACCCATGCACGCATGAACTATTCCAAGTATAAATAGCTGCAGGTTTTGCACTTAGCGAGAGTTAATATTTAAGCGGATAGCTGATAAGACAGATTCGCGAGCAACCTTTTCTATTTGTATATTTTTGTACGACTGTTCTTTGTTAATATATTTGTTTAACTCATTTCCTCTCTTGTTTTTATTCTGGCTCCTAATCAGGCCACAACAATTCCCTTTGCAGCGTAAGAATTGTGGCATTTGAAAATAAAAATCCTATCTGTGGAAAGAAAACTAAAAGCTGGTGAGAAAAAAACTCTCGCAAGAAAAATAAGAATAAAATTAGCGGATGATTTGTGCCGTACCTGCATGATAAGTGCACGTTGAACTGTGAGTCAGTAGGCTGTAGGAAGAACGTGAACTTAAACTAACGGAGCGAAAGACAAGAATCCAGAAAAAAGGATACTCAGACAGATATAGATGAATTCAAATTTATAGAGCCATTATAGGTTTTCCGCAGACGGAAGTCTTTCTTCTATAATTGCCCTCCGTCTCACGCGTATAAAATTCGGCAATGTAAAAGAAAAAGAATACAACACAGAGAAAGAAAAAAAAAAGAAAAAAAAGAAGAAAAGAAAAGGAAGACAGGAGAGCAAAGACGTCGATTGTTTAAGAAA
>CM042146.1:60642825-60662825 GCA_023376005.1 Doryteuthis pealeii | reverse complement strand
CTTTTGTGTGCGCCTCTTTCTTTTTTTCTTCCTTTTTTCTAGTAGTGCATAAGTCTGCTTTTATATCTGCGTATTCGCTTGGAATGTTTGGTTTGGTTTGGTTTGGTTTGTTTTGTTTTACGGCATATCAACCTCAGTGGGTCATTTAATGCCGAAAAGTTTAGAAATATATTAATTCTTAATGGATAATACAATTTTTTTATAAATACATTTTCTATTAACCCATAAGATGGGACCCTAACAGGTACTACCACTCCGGGCCAGAGTAGACCAGGGAGGCAATGGTGATGAAGTTGTGCTCCACATTCCCCAAACCTCAAAACTGGAAACCTTCACCATCAGATAGAGTTTTACGTCATTCCCAGGCATGAAGACCCGCAGCTACCGCCTTCTAGCACCCATATGATAAAAAGGGTTGGGGCTTGCCATAAGGGCATAGGGTTTGGGAAAATCAATTAGGTGCTAGGGCTTGACATGACAAGCCGATTGATCGGCGGGGGCCTCTCCGACCGCCCGTCTATCCCAAGATAGGGCCAAAGTGGAGTATTGCATGTCATGAACTGCTCATCCACCTGGCTCTATCCTTAAGCTTCACGGGTCGCCACCCACTGCCAACAGGTGGCCCCATTGGGGGAGTCTTACCCCTCTGCAGAGGTGCAGTCGGTGCATTCTAACGCCCCAGCCGACAGGGCGGCGCTTGGAATGTGTCTTTTGTAATTTCAATATAAACTTTTATATGTGCGCCTGGGTGTGTGTATATGCATGTATTTATACATGCTTGCTCGTGTGGTTCTGAGGTTCACCTTTTCTTCTTTTCTTTCTTTCTTTGACACTAAATCGAGAAATAAAATCGTATGATATGTTGTGCTACGGCTTCTAGGAGTAAAGTTAAAAAATGTCCCACGCTGACATACCGACATTCTCATTTATTCTTAGATATACTAGCAAAACAAAACAAAAACGCCCTCTGTGCGACGTAAAAAAATATTGCCTGAGGGGATCAGAGTTGAAAATTTAATATCAGAGAGTGTGTATCATAAGTAAAGTAAAATCATCAAATTTATTAAAGGAGTAAAAAAGAAAAAAATGAAATGGAAATTTAGTTCTGATAATTTTAATATATATTAAAATAAAACAAACTATATATAGATAGATAATACCAAGTATGTATTTATCAAAACTTGTTTAAAAAACCAATGAGGACTGTCTAACATTGCATGCTCAAATTTTGAGTGTATTTATTCTATGTTATGTAGTGTGACGTAAGCAGTGACGTAGTTTTTGTTACAGACAAAAACCGGAAGCGAATCTCCATTATTCATAGATGTGTTTATGTATATCTATGTGTGTGTATGTGTGTATGCAAACTCCAGGAACAAACAATGTGTCTTGTGCAATCTGTAACAAAGTGTGTAAGTCAGCTTCTGGTCTTAAGAGACATACGGTGGTGCATAAATATGAAATTTTATGATCTGATCCATCTGATATAACGGGAAGGACGTCCTTCCTATATCCTATTTGCATCAAACTTTGTGGATCTGCGGCGGGTTTGATGAGTCATTTGAGGGCTCATGAGAGGAAAGGTTCTGGTGGTGGAGTTATAGGATTGTGAAAGACGGCAGTGATCTGTAAGGATTATGCTATTGCTATATATACATGCGTGCTCGTGGGATTGTGGGGTTCCCATGTTTAGTTATGTATATGCGGATTCCTGTGAATGAATGAATCCTGGTAACACGGTTGTATCTGTGTGTAGATATGTGTGTACGCTTGTGTGTTTAGCGTGTACTAAAGTATGTGAGTAAAGTCGTCGGGTTGGCCTAGTACCACGTCTGTTCTTCTACAAGGAAGGGTTGGGCATTAAATAAACTCCTAAGGTTGATATGCCATTAAACAAAGAAGCCAAAACTATCTATCTAAGATCTATCTATCTATCTAACTATCTACATTTCTCATTCATTTCATACCTCAGACTGTTCTGTCGATCATATATATATATATATATATATATATATATATATATATATATATATATCTATATCTATATATATATATATATATATATAGAGAGAGAGAGAGAGAGAGAGAGAGAGAGAGAGAGAAATATATATATATATATATATATATATATATACGATGATGGAATTTAGGTCCGTTAAGTCTGATTAAACCCTCTTAATTTTGATGTTTTAAACAAGATAGAGACATCTCCAGACTTACTCTGAAATTAGCAGACTAGTTCATATACCTAGGTAGTAATATCCCATCCACAGAAAGCGATGTCAATATACGCATAGGAATGACATGGACTGCTATACACAGATATTCGAGGTGCGTGGTGAAATGGTTAGCGTCATAGGAAATAGCGTCTGCCAGAGTTCAAATCCTTGAGGAGACTGTTTTATTTCCCATAGCACAAAAACTTTTGGGAAATGTTTGCATCCAACAATCCTCTTTCCAGCTATGGGTAAATAGTAGAGCAGCCTATGCTCTTTAACTTTGGCTAGGTAAGCAGTCTAGGAGAAAGACAACTCTTAATTCAAACCTGTTCAACTCCGCTTAAGAAATTGATTTTATAATACATCCTGCTCGTGGGGGGGGTGGTAAGTAAATATGTATGTATAATGTGAATACACATGAATATTTGTATTTTTTTCGTCATACAACGTGTGATAGCACGTGCGGTACCCTGCCCTCATCAGCTGCCAACTAGGAGTGATAACACAGTTTCGGTAGCTAAGGCAGGACTACCACTTCCTAGCGCTACCAAGCAGCTTTTGCCACCGGACAGGGTATTTAAAAAAAAGCAGAGAAGAGATTATATGATCCGTTCATCGGAGATGTTTTGTTATCAGTTGTTTTTTTAAAAACGCGTTTGTTTTCGGCCGTTGAGTTGATTACCCGATTGCAGATGTTACGTAACAACACGCGAATGATGATTCCACGCGCGTATCATTTTTGCTGAAGGCTTTTAAACCTCAACCAAATCCAGCTAGATGCATTTTGCACCGTGGTTTGAAGACGATGTGAGGCAATAGCGAAAAAGCGAAATGACTGAGTGTCCTAGAAATCCACGACACCCAACCTCAATAGGAATAACATGGCATGTCCAACCCTTTTCCACGCAGTCGGCACGCAGTGACTCGTATCTGTTCTTTTTCCGCTCGTGTGCTTCCTCCTGGTTTTCTTCCCACGGTACGGTTAATTCGACGAGGAGGACACTCTTTTTTGTGTCAGAAAAAAAAAATTCAATCATATGGGAAGGAAGCAAATTAAGAGAACAAATATGATTAAAAGAAACGGGTGGATATTTCAACGGCATGTCACACAGTCTGGAGTTATTTTATGCAAAAGGTTAGGGAATATGTAGATTTTGCATTTACATTTATATTCATTGTGTAGTTTCGTATTTTTGAGCAAGGTTATATGATATCAAGTATCTAATACAAATAATTTGCAAACAGATCTAGATGGGTTCACTAAGAGGTAATACAACTTCAGGTCAGAGTGGACTTAGGAGTTCTGCGAATGAAGGGGTACACCATAATCCACAGAGCTCAAGAACTGGTTGGTTGATTGACTGTTTTTTTACGGCACGTCAACCCATTGGATCATTTTATGCCGAAGACGTTCATGTTTTATTAATTCTTGATGGGTACTCAATTTGTTTTAAACATCTTTTTTTTTCTATTTAAGCCTTGGATTGGGCCCTAACAGGTACTGCCACTCCGGATAAGAATGGAACAGCGAGTAATGGTGATGAAGGAGCGCTCCACATTCTCCAGAACTCCAGAACTGGAACCTTACCATAAGATAGAGTTTACCGTCATTCCCAAGTAATGAAGACCCTCTAACACCGCCTTCTTGCACATATATGTTTAATTAGGACACGTAAAAGCTAATTCATCATAAAAGCGATGGAAAAAAAATTCTAAAAAGAAAGTTAGGGTACCTTTATAATTAGATGTATAATCTAAAATGAATTCTTTTTTCGGTCAATCCTCATCAGAGAAACACATTGAAAGTAGGAAATACGATGGTTGGAATAATTGAGAAAAATGATAATTTTTTTTGCCTTTTTTCAATATATGTTTAAAAGGCTTGCCGTAAGGGCAATAGGGTTGGCAAAATCATATAGGAGCTAGGGTTTGGTGTGACCAGCTGAATGATCGTAGGGGGCTCTCTGACTGCCGGTGTAGCCTAAGTAAGGGCTTAAGTGGAGTGCTGCATATCATGGACTGCTCAGCCATCAGAATTCCTTCCTTGAGCATCTCGAGTCGCCAACCGCGGCCAACAGGTGACCCCATTTGGAGGGGGTCTTACCTCTCTGTGGAGGTGTATTCTGAAGCCCCAGTTGACAGGAGTGCTCCAGAATTGTAACCTTACTATCATATGCTGTTTAATATCATACACAGGACATCCCTTTTGTGGGGCTCTTACAGAGGGTGTAGTCAGCGTATTCTAAGTCCTACAGTCAAAGGGAACAAAAGGGATTAAAACAAAGAGACGCAGGAGAGTAAAAGGATTTTGTTTAGATTAATGTAACACAAAAGAAAAATGATTGTGAACATTGTGAGAAATAAAAGGGATAAATAAGGGAGATAAAGCATAAAATTGAATAAATAAATAAATAAGCAAAAGAGTAATCAGCGAGAGAGAGAGACAGAGAGAGAGAGAGAGAGAGAGACAGAGACAGAGAGAGAGAGAGAGAGAGAGAGGGGGGGACAGAGAGACAGAGTCGCATAAAGTCAAAATGTCCAGTTTACCGCGTACAACTTAATGGCCGCCTTAAAGTGGATCCTGTAAATAAAGGTAAATTAGGAGAGTGCAATTTTCTCATTTTCTCGCGCGGAAAGACACCGGAAGTAGGCAACGTGATCTAATGGCCGTTCTCGCTGCGGATTTTGTTTGGAATTGTTTGGCATAGAAAGAACAATGCCTTTAACCCTCAGCTGACTAGACGGGGCGCAGATAACTTTGCTTCAAAGAGGAATAAACAAAACATACACTGGTATCCTAAAGATGTGCCTAGAAGCAAAAATCTCTGTATATTTAGGCAGGAATTATCCACATCATCAACACGGGCATACATAACGAATTCCCCCCTCTCTCTCTCTCTCTCTCTCTCTCTCTCTCTCTCTCTCTCTCTCTCTCTCTCACTCTCACTCTCACTCTCTCTCTATCTCTCTATCTATCTCTCCGTGCCTGTCGATCATCGCTCTTGGTAAATCCCCTAGACGTTACTCAGTGTCCGCACAGAGCTGGTAAATATTGGATTTCGCTGGTCATCCAACTATGGTGTGTCAATCTGTAAGAGTTAATTTGTATACTTACCAATCTCTTGTCACGAACAGGATGTGACACAAAGGTAATTTCTTAAGCGGGATTTAACAGGTTTGAATTCAGAGTTTTCATCTCTTAGACTGGTTACCTAGCCATGGCTAAAGAGCCCAGTCTGACCTACTATTTACCGATAGCTGGAGGAAGAGTAGTTGGATGCACACCTTTCTCAAGGATATTAGCGCTATGTGAAATGCAAACAGTCTCAGCCAGGATGTGATATCAGGTCGACGAGTCCTTTTCTCACGACTCTAACCATTACGCCACCCACCTCCAACATGTAAGAGTTCATATGAGTCCATGTCACTGATGAATTATTCCTTGTTTTTCAGTAGTGCTCAGCTCCTCTAGCTCGCCCTAGTTTTATGATAATTCTAGGAGCGGCTACCCGGCGTTGCCTGGGTAGAGGGAATTTTTTTAAGTTAGTCCTGCAGATCCATTATTACTGAACCGTGAATTGAATTCTCGTGAGATGCCCCATTTAAATCCCTATGTAAAAAAAAAGACCTTACATTGACCCAGCTACTCTGAAAAGAAATGTTAATGTCTACTATCTGAAATATTAAATAAAAAAAAAACAAAAAAAAAACTTCATGCTGTTATCATTTAGATTTTACTTTTTAATTATCTTCACGAATATAAATCAAATCTCTATTATTTATGTTCAAAAACCAAACCCCGGTGATATTTAATGTGCATATATATTTACTTTATTGTAAATTGTTTTATTTTCGAAGTTTCCTCCGGACATACATATACATACAACTGCCCTATATATATGTATAGATAGTTTTATGGTCAGCTAACAATGGTGTGTCCATTTGTAGTAGTCCATAATATTCCATAAAGCTGATTAGTTCTTCCTTTGCTTTTTTAGTAAAGTTCAGCAATGACATGTTCGTCTTAAGGAGGGACGTCTCAGTTTTTATAGTAATGATTATACATCTTTATTAACTAAAGCGTTCATAGTTGTGCAATGGTTAACAAACCAGTCTAACAAATCCATTGCTGAATACCGAGTTCAATATACACTAGATTCCCCATAATTTCGATGTTGTGTCACATCCTACCTTTGATAAACGGGTTTGCTATATACCTACATCTTCGTCTGTATATCTAACATCGGAAAGGACACAGGGAAATTGGATTCATGCCTTAGGTAGGTGCTGCAGAGTGAAATCTTATACTGTAAGCCACAATTAGAACTGGGATTTTCATTACCCCATTTCGCATCTTTTGCCGTAAAGTTATGCACTCAACTAACTAAAAAAACTGATTTTTTCCCAGATTAAATATAACTAGCAGGACCTGTGGATATACCACAGTATGATAATTTACTTATTAGGGCGTTTCATATGTATACTTGAGAGCTATTGCAATATAGTTCAATATGTAAAATATATCATAATCTTGATTTAACGCTTTCTCGCTCTTCTTTTCTTCCTTTCTTTCTCTTCTTTTCATCTTTTCATCTTTTCATTATGTTCGATTGAAACAGATTAGCGTTATCTTTTCGGCGCGCCAAAGCCTTTCCTTTATCTTTCCTACTCTCTCCTCTCTCTCTTCTCTCTCTCTCTCTCTCTCTCTCTCTCTTTCTCTCTCTCTCTCTTTCACACACACACACACTCTCTCTCTCTCTCTCTCTCTCTCTCTCTCTCTCTCTCTCTCTTATCTACATGCTACACATGAAACTATTTTTTTCTGTGTAGCATGTCATTTTTCTTCACTTTCTTTCTTTATAATAAAAACGGAACAGTCCATTATTTAGCTGGGGATCGGGGACGACACTTATCCGGAATAGAAATTCAGCAGATAAGCAACATCAGATAATAAGGATTTACATTTTTGCATTCCATCTTGGATGATTTGGAAGGTCTCATTTTTAACCAGGGGGTATTGCAAGATCATAACGGTTGAAAGATTAAGGAACGATTAAGAGTATTAATATATATATATTGAGAAATTCTTGATAACTAAAAATAATAATTCTTCTTTTTTTTTCCACCGTGGAATTTCCACATTAATCCAAACGGTGAAGATCTAATGTTATTTCATACCCTCTATATCTCGCTTCCTCGTAACAATGTTCCCGTTGATCTTATACCCCAGTGGTTCTCAAACAGTGCTCCCGGGCGCACTGGTGCGCCCCAGAGTTTTTTCAGGTGCGCTCCGTAGTATTCCTGAAAAAATCCCCCTCATATTTATGTGAACTGGGATTTTCAGCCCTCGCAACAATTAAGTGTAAAAAGAGAGGAACTCTTCAATGCATTGATGAGGAAATGAGAGTTTGTCTTTTAAACATAAGACCAAACATTGAAGAAATCGCAAGGTCTCATCAAGCTCACGTTTCTTATTAACACAGAAATTTATAAACGTTATAGAGGTATGTTAAGTTTTTGCTTTTGAAGAATAATTAAAGTTCCAATTACCGTCGAACTGGGAAGACAAGGCAACAAACGATTGTAACTCAAATACAAACCCGAATGCTACAAAGTCCACTGCAAAATGACAAAGTATATATAAGACTCCACAATATCATTCAAATCAAGCAGTCAAGCAGCCAATCAGAACTCAAGGAATGGAATCACCCAAATCACCCAGATTCATGGATGGACCATTGATTCCTATTTGTACCAGCTGTCTTGGACACTGCTTGAGTTGTACTTAGCTGCTGTTATTAAAACCAACAGTAGACTAACTGACTTCAATATGGCGCTGCGAACAGGATTCGAACCTGTAAGGGAATAACCCATTGGATTTAAATGTGTTATTTTTAATATATTTAACAGTTAACTTAATAACATATTAGTTCTATTTTGTATAGAGTGCGCTATCAAGTATCTGTAGTACTCTAAGTGCGCCCAAACTGTATAAAATTTGAGAACCACTGTTATACCCGCAAATCTTAAGTCGGAACCCGGTGTCAAACGCACACGTGCAGCGATACGTTGAGCCGTTCGTCTTTCCCAGGTCTGCAGCTTAGAAAACAAGATGGCGGTAGCATTAAAGCGCGCCAAGACGTTTGCTGACAAATTGGATCTTTCCGCTGTTCAGCGTCTGTTATTGCTCAGCATATCCTGATGGAACCCGGAGACAGGGAGTTATAACGAGCGTGACAGTGTTGTAGAGGGTTATAATGATGATGCTGGTGATGATGGTGGCTGACTGTTAAGTGCCTGATCTCTTTAATAAGGTGAGAGCGGCGATGACTCGACAAACCGCTTCTGTGACACATAATTGATACGGAGGAGAGTTAATATTTCCTTTCATCTTCTGACTGTTTATTTTGTTTTTATTATTATTATTATTATTATTATTATTATTATTAGTAGTAGTAGTAGTAGTAGTAGTAGTAGAATTATTATTATTATTATTAGTAGTAGTAGTAGTAGTATCAGTATCATTATTCTCTAGAAGAGATTTATTATTATTATTATTATTATTAGTAGTAGTAGTAGTAGTAGTAGTATTCTCTAGAAGACATTTATTATTATTATTTGTAGTAGTAGTAGTAGTATCAGTATTATTATTCACTAGAATAGATTTATTATTATTATTATTATTATTAGTAGTAGTAGTAGTAGTAGCAGTAGTAGTAGTAGCAGTATTATCATTATTCTATAGAAGAAAGTTATTATCATTATTATTATTAGTACTAGTAGCAGTAGTAGTAGTAGTATTCACTAGAAGAGATTTATTATTATTATTATTATTATTATTATTATTATTTCACTCCATGAGAATATTTCACACATACTTAAGCTGGTGTTTCACTGGAGGCTGAGTGACAGCAAGTCTCACCAGGTCTCCAGGACCCTTCTGAGTATTTTGTCTGATCTTAACAATATTGTTGTTTGGATGGTTTCGATTCTTCTTCTGATTTCCAATTCCTTCAGACGCTTTTCCAAAGTTTTCGGAACCTTTCCAACGTCCCCCATTTACAATTGATACGGCCTTCACTTTCCTGTTCCACAGTTTGTTTGTTTTCAGCTCCAGGACTCTTCTGCGTATTCTAGCCGATCTGATCAAATGCTGTTATTTGGATGGGCTCAATTATTCCTTTGATTTCCAGTTCCTCAAGTTTGTTTTCTAAACTTTTGGGGACCGTCCCAAGTGCTCTAATTACAATTGGTATCACTTTTACACTCATATTCCACAGTTTTTTTTTTTCAATTCTTTGTCAAGGTCCAGATATTTGTCGATCTTTTTGTTTTCTATAATATTCACTCTGTGATCTGCTGGGACTGCAAATCTATCAGTTGTCAAGTTCTCTTTTTTCCTGTTAATAAAAACTAAGCCTGGTCTTCTGGCTGGAATAATGGGATCCGTCTTTATCTTCAAGTTCCAGATAATTTTTTGTGTTTCATTCTCAAGAACAGTTTCTGGTTTATACATATACCATTTTGGTGTATGGTCAAAATTTAGATTTTTGCACAATTCTCAGTGGATCACCTTTCCACCCAGTCGTGTCTGGCCTTGTATTCTCGAGGTGATAGTTGGCTACATGGTTGTTCGCCTCATCTCTGTCTCCACACACATTTGCTGTTCTGTTGTGTCTTTATAATAATAATAATAATAATAATAATAATAATAATAATAATAATAATTTGCGGGAATAGAGATGAGACTGTAAACCATATACTCTGCGAATGTAACAAACTAGCACAACGAGAATACAAAACTAGACACGACTGGGTTGGGAAGGTGATCCACAGGGAATTATGCAAAAAAAATAATTTTGACCATACAACAAAATGGTATATGCATAAACCAGAATCTGTTCTTGAGAACAAAACACATAAAATTCTCTGGGACTTTGAAATAAAAAACGGATCATCTTATCCCAGCAAGAACACCAGATCTAGTGAAGATAAACAAAAAAGAAAGAACTTGTCAACTGGTGGATTTTGCAGTGCCAGCAGATCACAAGGACAAATATCTGGACCTTGCCAGAGAAATGAAAAAGTTATGGAATATGAAAGTGAAAGTGATGCCAATTGTAGTTGGTGCACTTGAAACGGTCCCAAAAGGAGTGGAAAGGGTTTGGAAAGTTTGGAAATCAGAGGGAGGATTGAAACCATTCAGAACACTGCACTGCTGCAATCTGCCAGAATACTCAGAAGAGTCCTGGAGAGCTGAGGAGACTTGCTGTCACTCAGACTCCAGTGAAAGACCATCAGCTAATGCTGATGTGAAAACTCAAAAGGAGCAACTAATAATAATAATAATAATAATAATAATAATAATAATAATAATAATAATAATAATAACAATATTTTACTACGAGTAAACGCTTTATTTTTATTGTTCTCATAATTATCGCAATAAAAATATATATTTATTAACTTCAATCTTATTCCTAGATGATTGGTTAGTTTGTTGGTTTCCTCCAGCCTTTCAGATGTATTTAATGCCAAAGTAACTCTTTCTTTCAAGTAATTGTATGGTTTCAAGTATCTAACCATAATAATCAGGAAGTCCCCGTGTCGTATTGATTGATATTCTGGATTGTGACAGCGTAGTGAGTTCGAACTCCAGTTACGCTATTACGTTTTTTTTCGGACCAATACCCTTGCGAAAGATACGAACCCCCTAATACCCAGCTATATTTGAAGCTATTTAATAGCGCTACTACTGTTCTTCTCCAAGGATGGTTTTGGCATTAAGTAACTATCGACAATTAATATGCCATTAAAGAAACTAAACTAAACCTAAACATAATAATTGGGGAGTTTCCGTGGCGTAGTGGCTAACATGCTGGAGTGTGACATCCTAGTAAGCGAGTTCGAACTCTAGCCGCCTTATTACGAGCACTTTTAGACTAATACTCTTGGGAAAGTTGCGAACCCCATAATCTTCCCAGCTAGTGGTTGACTACTACTACTACTACTGTTTTTCTACAAGGATGGCTTGGGCATTAAATCACCTATGAATGTTGAAATGCCATTGAACAAAGAAACCAAAACAATAATAATCATGTATAGCCTGAATTGTATCAAGGGCTTCAAGTAACTGTTAGCAATGCTAATTATTCAGGTTATCTGAATATAAGCTACATAAATGAGAGTAACCTCCCCTTGTTTCTTTCACTTTGAGGAAGCCTTGTGTTTTGGTTGGCCATTTTCATTTCACCGTAAATCTACACTTAAAATACGAATTTGTTCGAATCCATACAACTGCATGTTTTAAGGTTTAATTGAAATATCATAAAATGTGTTCTTAATAACAATTAAGTTCATTTCAAATAATGCGCAAGCACAATTAAGAACACGTTTTATGATATTTTCGTGTTAAAACATGCAGTTGTATTGATCTGAATAAATTCGTATTTTCAGTGTAGATTTACGGTGAAATGAAAATGGCCGACCAAAACATAAGGCTTCCTCAAAGTGAAAGAAACAAGGGGAGATTACACTCATTTATGTAGCTAATGTTCAGATTACCATTATTTATATAGAATTATATAGTTTTAAGTATTGCTATCTAATACTAATAAGTTTGGCACAATTATATGGTTTCAATTATTGATAATGATTTTTGTAAACGATTATAGTTTCAATTAACTATTCTTAATGCTAGTAAACTAGACATAGTTGTATGTTTTTAAAAACATTCCTACCTATATATTAATACGCTTGTTCCTTAATCTTCCGACTGCATCTTGCAAACACCTTCTAGTTAAAAACGAGACCATCCAAATAGTCCGAGAGTATAAATCCTGATTATCTGGTGTCGTTTATACACCGAATTTATATTTCTAATGAGTGTTATCACCTCATATGAATAAAGGACCATTCTGTTCTTATTATGAAGAAAGAAAGGAAAGATAAAGGACATGTTAAACAGAAAAAATATTATAGGAAAGAAATAAAAAAAACCAGTGAGTAAGATAGAGATGGGCGAGCGCATCTATTTTTATTATGAAGAAAGAAAGGAAAGAAAAAGGACATGTTAAACAGAAAAAATATTATGAGAAAGAAATAAAAAAAAACAGTGAGTAAGATAGAGATGGGCGAGTGCACGGAAGCGATATAGTTAACCTGTTTCAATCGAATATGATGAAAAGCTGAAAAGAAGAAAAGAAAGAAATCTAGTGAGAAGGGATTAAATCAAGATTATTATTCTTTTTACATATTGAACTATCGCAATAGCTCTTAAGTAAACATATCAAACGTTGTAATAAATAAAGTACCTTAATGTGGTATATCCACAGGTCCTGCTAGTCTAATAATAATTTTCAAAACGATCTATTTGACACATAGATAAGACCCTGGCAGGTGTTATCTCCCCAAGTCAAAGTTGGACTGGGAATAATGGCAATGTAGGGATACTTCGCACTCTTCAGAACTGGAGTCTGGCTACTATATCCAGTTTAGTGTCATACACAGAATACGGCTTTTGTAGAATCGTAGTGTTTTACTCCTTTGTTAGGAATGTAGTCGATATATTCTAATCCTCATCCACAGAATGGCTTATTATTAGATGAACAGTCAGCAATTATTGTTACTTTATATATATATATATATAAATTTCAACAAGTTAGGGATAAATAATAACACTTTATTTTTGCAATACATAATTGTATCTACCATGACTCCTAGGAAAATCAAATATTTAAATTCTCGAGATTGGCTAAGGGCTCTATATCATTCAGCGTTCCCGAAAGTGATTTAAAAAAAATTCTCTTCGAACATTTAAAAAAGAAAAAAATTCTCCGTTTTTCTCCAACGAATTTTTTCATTCAAAATAAAATTTCACTCTGATGAAGGTCGAATTTTCTCTGTGTACGGAATATTTTTACATGTTTCTATTATTATTATTTCATTTCATTTGTTTATTTATTGATAATAATAGTTTGAATCGTGTACACAAAGATAAACTGACCGAAACACATGTGTAAGTGATATTGATTTAATTCATCTTTTATTATCCATTCTGTACTTTCTTTTCTTTATTCATTCTTCCTCATATGTAAATATATATATGTGTGTGCGTGTGTGTGTATGTGTGTGAGTGTTTATCGCAACAATGTATATTACATTTGTATTAAAAGTAATGTAATGAGTGGCCGAATTTACCGCAAATATACAAACTGTTCCACGCATTGGCAAGGACCGGTATCGAACCTTGAAGTCTGTGGTTGACGAGGGCTATGCTCTACCAACTGAGCTAAACCGGTGCAACCGTATATGGAAATTGATTTTGCTAAATTATCTTAGAACTGAAGAAAACAACTTTGCACTAAATGCTTCTAAATCACTTTAAACAGTGCCACAACTGGTTTCTTCAAAGATGGACTTGGCATTAAATAACCCACGAAGTTTGATATGCAAATAAACAAGACAGGCTCATTTGATGGACCTCGATAATACATATTACAAGGTTTATACGTTAAATCAATTTTTGGTGTCCCATCTTGGTGTAATGGTTAGCTACCTAGTTTTGCAGATAGCGTTACAATTGTATAGCGAATTCAATCATTGGCGAACAGGTTTGGTAACGGATCATACAGAATTATCCTGATGATCCGTTTAGGAGAAACCCGGATAGATAATTACCTGACTCATTAGGCTTACTTCATTATTATTATTATTATTATTACTAGCAAATATATGGCACCCTCCGGGTGCAAGTATTTAAGTTTTGATATAATAGAATATCATATTAAATAGAAAGGGCTAATGAAACTGCCTAAGAATGCAAGATAAAGATCTGCAACAGAGGGGGTGATAATCGAAAAATAGCAGNGAGAGATTATATATAGTTGCAAAGAGTATATATATATATATATATATATATATATATATATATATATATATGTGCTGTGTGTGTGAAGAAAAGGAAGTGAATCGACGGTATGTGTATATTAAGAAAAATTTAAAAAACACAGGTTTAAATGAGTTAGTGGTAAGTTATTCGCCGATGCTGCAGTGTTTCGATATGTATTAATTAGATCATCTTCAGGGCATTTGTTGGTATATGGAAGGGTGATGATTTTTTTTTTATTACAGAATAACGAGAAAAGCGAGTAATGAGTCAGTTTGTTTATAAGTCTGTTTAAAAATTTGAAGTCTGAAAAAAAGAACGTTGGAAAAAAAAGTGGACGTTTTGAAAATATGACGTCAAATATTCTTTTGCGGTGTGAGTGTTAGAATGTGTAAGTGTGTGTATCGAAAAAAGCATTTTGCATTTTTTTATGTGTTTATGAATGTGTGCTTGCGCATGTGTGTATAAATCTTTTGCGATAAACGGAATCGAAATAAAACTCTAGGTTGTGTGTGTGTGTGTGTGTATACATTATATATATACACACACACACACACACACACACACACACACACACACATATATATATATATATATTATGGTAGACTAGGTATAAAGCCTAACAGATATTAGAATATATATATATGCATATATATCTGTCGGAGGGAAAACGTAAGTATACATCGTTGATGAGACTTAATAAAATTGAAACAGCTGTACGATGTTCTACGTAGGACGCGATATTTGCCGAGTTCGCTTATCATGATTATTTTCATTAATTATCGAATTTTATACGATATACGCTTTGTAAATGCATTCAAGCAAAAAATATCAATAATAACAATGATAATATATATATATATATATAATATTATTATATTATTATTATTATTATTATTATTATTATTATTATTATTATTATTATTATTATATTAATATCTATATTTTGAAAGCACTTACAATGCGTATAATTTAATTTTATTTTATACGCATTGTAATTGCCTTAAAAATATAAATATTAATATACTTTACAATTGCTTCAAGCAAATTATCAAATATTATTATATATATATATATATATATATATATATATATATATATATGAAAAAATTAAGGGTCTACCATGGTTCAACAAAATGATTTCATCAGACCCTACGCTACACTAACTAAGTAGATATAATTCCTTATTTAAACTATATTACGGATAAACGGTTGAATGCTACGTTATTTTTTTTCTCAATTCGCATGCGGTCCATTCCACACGTGTATTCATTCCTCAGTTTTATTTTTATATTGTTATTATTTTAATTCTAATCATAAAGTAAAGTCGTCGGGGTGGCCTTATGTCGGCATCAGCCAGACAGCGATCGAGTCTATTCCCTTTTCACTAGCGCTAGACCAAGGATATTATTTTACCGTCTGAGTTAGAGCGCCACACCTACAACCAGCTCCATACTTTACTGCACAGATGCCTGTGCTACTCATACGCTAAATTGAACCAGGAACCTTGTGATTCCTAGCAGAACGTGCTACCGACTGAGAACTAGTAAAAACAGTTCAGATTTAGTTCTAATTATATTTTAGGGGTGGAATATTACTAATTCATAGTTTTTCATTGTTCTTTTTTGTACTTGTTCAAGAAAAAAATTATAATTTCTTTAGTTGAATTTAATATTGTAGTTCTAATAATATTTTAGTGACTGGCCCAACCTATGTCTACAATTGCAGATTGATTCAAATCTATCATTTAAAATATCTTTCTTATTCGGGAATTTAATTATAGTTAACTTTTCTTGTAGACAAAGGTAGCATAGATCATTTAGAGATCTGTACACATTTCATTTTCGAAAGATATTCCATTCAATAATTGGTGTTATATTTCGATCTTCTAAATCCCAAATATATCTAGATGGAGTTGTTGCGTTTCTAAGCTTAATATTAATAAATGAGTGCTTATGGTTTTGTGCATCTAATTTTGAAATCCGACTTTGTGCATCCCACGTAGAATTTAGTTATATTTGGCTTTTGGGAAATGGACTCGTCGTCCCGAGTTCAAATCCTGGACGTGTTAATTACATTTCACTTAATGCTAATACCCTTGGGAAAGGTATGAATCCTACTCTCCCTCCAGCTATGGGTAAATAGCAGGGCAAACTGGAGTCTTTAACCATGGCTAGGTAACCAGTCTAGGAGAAGGAAAACTCTGAATTCAAACCTGTTAAACTCTGCTTAAGAAATTGATCTTGTGTCGCATCCTGCTCGTGCGGAGGGGTTGAAAAATATATACATTTGGCTTTTGGGTAGATGTTACTGAGGCCTGGTAAATTACGCATTTAATCAAGCATCTTCCCTTCGTGGGGCACCTTCTAGGGCTTCGACAGTTGCATTGTTTCTGTTTATCCTGATTATTATTTCTTATATGTGAGTGGTTATCTATTATTTTTATCACTATGTTTCTTAATAATCCTTTCTATATTATATGTCCAAGAGAAACTAATTTTTAAATTATTCTTGTTAAATTTTTTTTATGTAATATGTGGTTGTCTGGAAAGTGTTTGTTAACTAAATTCATAAAGATTTTACCGATTTTAGTTTTTTCTTGTAAGTTGAATCGGAGGTTGTACCAGATTATTCTTTTATTTCTCGTTCTAATTTGTTTTTGTGGAACATCCTACAGCAGCATTCATTTGAAACCACTCTGTCCTTTTCCATACGAGTACCCTAACCTACCTCAGTCACTTAACTGATATTTGGACTCCCAAATTGTTAAATTGTAGACAATCAATTTAGATGTCGAAACAAAGTCTCAAGTAAACTTTTAGGTATGTACGAGGGTAAGTCAAAGAGTAATGCCATTTTGTTTAGGACAGGTATAATTACTAACACAGGGACATGTATCATACATAAAAATGAAGCTAGTCTTCTGTGGATCCCATCCCTACTTCACCAAATAGTCACCGTTTCTCTCAATAGCAATGTTCCGCCTTCGAATGAGAGCATGTATCCCTGCCCCGTAAAATTGTGTTGACTGTTCTTTGAGCCAGTTCTTCGCTACAGATTTCACTTCCTCATCACTGGAATAATGTTTGCCTCTCTTTAGATTCATGAAAGAGGGTTGTATTATTTGGATTATTCGGACTATGATCTTATCTTTATTGTTATCTACACAACCTTTCGGTCAATGTGCCCTCCGATCTTCAGATATTTCTTGTCGGACTCAGGAACCTTCTCGAATTCGGGAACCCCCTCCTCGAACTTGGTAATCTTCTCTTTGCATTGTCCAATATGGCGAAGTGTATGTAAGCTTTGGGTTAAAATAGTTCTAAGTGACAGTTAGCTGCAGGTTCAATCCTGGTCAAGGGTGACAGTAATATAGAATAAGAAACAGAGCTTAACACTTATACGCAGTAAGATAAGAACAAAAATAAATTAGAATGAGAAATAAAAGAATAAACCCTCCATTCAACTTACAAGTAAAAAACAAAATCGGTAAAATCTTTTTAAATTGAGTTGACAAACACTTTACAGAAAAGCACATATTACATAAAATGTCTAACAAGAACAATTCAAAAATTATTTTCTCTTGCACAGATAATATAGAAAGGGTTTTTAAGAAGTAAAAGTAAGTAAAGTCGACGGGGAGGCATAAAGTCGGTATCAGCCAGTCAGCGAGGAAGTCTATCCCCCTTTCAATAGCGCTAGACCAAGGAGATTGTTTTCTAGCATCTGAGGTGGAGCGCCACACCTACCATTAGCTCCTTACTTTACCGCACAGATCCCTGTGCTACTCATACGCTGAGTTGGCGAGAACCGGTATCGAACCAAGAACCTTGTGGTTTCTAGCCGAACGCTCTACCGACCCGGCCCATGACCACTCACATAATAGAAATGACCATAACGGAATGAGAACATGGATTGAATAAAGGGTTAGGTTCGAAGTTCTGTGAAGGCTCATGATTACGACAGGAAGGTTCCAGAGTTCGACAATAGTGCGAATAATCCAAATTATTTGATGCAATCTAAAAAAACAAAATCAAAAAACCCCGCCGTCTGAAGTTCTTAAGCAAAAAAAATTGAGCGTAATAGCGCTACTAGAGTTTAGTCCAATGTCGAAGTCCACATCATTATCCTTTGTGACACAGGAAATTTCCATACCTTTTTATAAGTTTTCTTTCTTCTATTTTGATACGCAGTTATAGAAATAAATTTATAAAAAAGCTGTTTGGTTTTTAGATTAACAAATATTGTAATAATAAGTGAACACACACGGTCGGACTTGGGAAAGCTTTATTCTACTTAGAATACAATTGCAGTTTTCTTGGGAGTTTATATACTTTCAGAAAGTTAAAGATTTACACAAAGGGAACGTAATAATAAAACAGAGGAAGTAACACGTAATAATAAAACAGAGGAAATTACTTAATACAAATATATTTTTAAAATTACAAACACTTGTATAATAATTATTGTGCAAATTAATTTATAATTTTTTTTTTCGTAGACAATTACTTTTTTTCTTATTTTTTTAACATTTTTTAAAAAGTATTCTATTTTTTTCTTCTTCTTTAGTTAGACTAGATAATAACATTTTCTTAATTTTATGATCATCAAGTATTCGAAAATACACAAACTTGATTGACAATATAAAAATAGCCATTTTTTTTTTTAATTAGATTACTTTTTTTTCTTTTTAGTTCTTATGTTCTTATGTTCTTTCTATTTTTTCTTCTTCTATTTTTGTGATATTTTCTTCTTTGAATTTATACCCTATTTATTTTTCCTACTTCTTTTTTTCTTTCGGTTATTTCTTATAACTCCAAAATAAAAAGGGGAACCACTCTGATTGACTGATAAGTTATTTATTTATTTATTGATCAACTAGGGAAAAAGGGTTAGGGTTTAGAGTCAGTTTAATGGGAAACTAATGGGTAGATTAATTAACAGATAAAATGCATTCAGAGTGGTTCCCCTTTTTATGTTGGAGTTATAGGAAAAAACCTTTCTTTCTTTCTTTTTTTAAATTATTCATTTATTTCTGAGCATAATCTTCTTCTTAAAAAGTTATTTATTTCATTGTTTATTTTTGTTTTTTAGTTTTTTTCTCTGATAAGATTTTTTTTTATAAGATTCGTAGATTATTAATTATTTTTTGTTTTCTATTATTAACTAGAAGAGAAAACCCTGCATAAGAAATAGTCTCACAGATGCATTGATTTTCCATGATTGACTGGAATTTGTTTTAATCGCAACACCACCAATGACTTTCCCTTCTCTTATTATTCACGTGCTAATTTTGAAGTATCTTCACAAATATGAATAAAATATTTATTATTTTTGCACAAAAAGCAAGTTCAGAAGACAGTGCATGTGTATATATGTTTACTTTGCCGTTAATTGTTTTATTTCCATACTTTCCTCCATACATACATACATGCACACCAACTGTCCTTAATATATATATATTTACCAACCCCTTCGCACGAGCAGGATGCGACACAAGTTCAATTTCTTAAGTGGAGTTTAACAGGTTTGAATTGAGAGTTTTCCTTCTCATAGACTGGTTACCTAGACATTGTTAAAGAGCCCAGTCTGCCCGGCTATTTACCCATAGCTGGAAGGAGAATTGGATTCATACCTTTCTCAAAGGTATTAGCGCTATGTGTAATGCAAACAGCTTTGTCTAGGAATTGAACTCGGGTGGACGAGTCCATTTCCTATTATGCTAGCCATTAGACAACGCGCAACTGTCCTTTATATATGTATAGATTACACACTTCCTATCAAATACCCCCATCAAAAAACAAGACAAAAAACCAAAAAACAAACAAAAACAGATCAATTAAAAAAAAACACCAATGGTATGGGCAGAGCAGTCCATGGTATGCACCGTTAGA
>CM042146.1:60630325-60637825 GCA_023376005.1 Doryteuthis pealeii | reverse complement strand
AGGTCTCCAGACTCTTCTGAGTATTCTGGCAGATTGCAGCAGTGCTGTGTTCTGAATAGTTTCAATCCTTCCTCTGATTTCCAAACTTTCCAAACCCTTTTCCAATCCTTTTGGGACTGTTCCAAGTGCACCAACTACGATTGGTATCACTTTCACTTTCATATTCCATAACTTTTTCAGTTCTCTGGCAAGGTCCAGATATTTGTCCATTTTTTCATTTTCCTTTAGCTTCCCCCTGTGATTGGCTGGCACTGCAAAATCCACCAGTTGACAAGTTCTTTCTTTTTTGTTTATCAACACTATTATTATTATTATTATTATTATTATTATTATTATTATTATTAAAACGAGCAATTTATTTTTTATAAAATGTGTACAAAAAAAAATTACTTCGATACTAAGTTACATCCTCTTTTAAAAAAATTGGATTTAGGACCAGTTTGGTACAGTGGGTAGAGCATCCGTCTAGTGAACCACAAGGTTCCTGGATCGATATTGACCCTCGTCACCTCAGCAGATCTGTATCATAACTTGGATCTGTAAGGTAAAATGGGGAGCTGACGATAAGTGTGGCGCAAAAAATAATTTCCTTGGTCTCGCGTTAGTGAAAAGGAAATAAACATCCTAGCTGTCTATGGGCAACTCCGCCACCTTTTTTCTTTTTTGTGTTATGCGTCCACCATTTGGACTCTATAAAACAGCAGTTGTAAGACTACTTACCTCCTATCTCACAAAAAAATCCAACAAATGAACGACTGGACACGTAGCCTAGTGGATAAAGGAGTTAGGTTAAGACAGTTCTAAGTGACAGTTATCTCTAGACTTCAGGTTCAATCCTGGTCAGGGGCAGCAGTAACATAGAATAAGAATTATCACAACTTAACTCCTGTACCCCAGCTATGGTTAGCGGAATGAGAAGGGGATACCCATGTGTACTGAATAAAGGGTTAGGTTCAAAGTTCCGTAATGGCTCCCGATTAAAAGAAGGTTCCCGATTACGTCAAGAAGGTTCCCGAGTCCGAGAAGTTTCCCGAGTCCGACCAGAAATACATGGACAAGGCTGGAAAGTACATCGGCCGAAACGTTGTGAAGATGAGGACAATGGTCCGAATAATACAAATAATACTAAGATGAACAAGATATACTGGACACTACTGTAGAAACAATGACGATTTCATAAGCGACATTTTCCTATGCACTCCCAAACATGGACACACCAGTATTAACGGGCAATCTATTTACAAATTCACAAAACATCCAAGTAAGATGAGCACGATATGCTGGACACTACTATAGAAGTAAGGACGAACTCATAAACGACATTTTCCTATATACTCCTACAAATGGACACACCATTATTGGCCAACAAACAAAAATCTACATTCATCAAGTCTATGCGGACACTGGATGTGGTCTACTGGACTTGTCAAGAGCGTTGAATGATAGGCAAGAGAGAGTCCAAGGGTATTGATAAATTTGTTTTATTGTCGACTCCTAATTACCCATTAATCAAACCCAGCTTTAGGAAACTGTTCCTGGAGACCAGCTTTGGAAAACTCTTCCTATTCAAACCCACTTTGGGAGATTGCAGACCAGCTTTAAAAAAGTCTAGAAAGGAACAAGTCATAAAGTCCCGATTACGCTTTGGTCACACAAGACTAAAGCACTCATATACACTCAAACAAGAGCAACAACCACAATGTGAAACATGTCAAACACCTTTGACTGTTAAACACTCATTCATGGAATACAGGTTTTTTGCTCACATCAGAAACTGTTATTTTAATGCAAATATGAAAGATCTATCTGAAAATGTCAACATGGAGGACATTCTGTCCTTCTTGAGGGAAATAAAATTATGCCATAAAATATAGACATTAATTTAATCAATACCATACAATATGATCCCCAATGGTGCTAACGCATTGTTAAAACCAATTACTAATAAGGTATAAATATAAATACACAACATCTATTACTTCCTAACTGTTAGGCATGACATAACCCCAAACGGATTGATATGCCGTTAAAATCAATAAACCAACCAACCATCTGGTTTCGTTAAACGGTACTAATGCAGTACATCCTTCTACGGAAGACAGAACTTTAAATACCAAGTCTCAGAAATTCATTTTTTAAAGACCGTTTTCCTAGCTTTCTATTTGTAAAAATAAATTATAGCATCTCTCTACTTCGGGACTTTCCATCATCTAATGTTTTTTATACGTAAAATATGATTCTAATGCATTTATCTCTTGCGCGCTATTCTGCATTAGTACCATCTAAACCACGTGATATCACTTTTTTTCATCCTACGTTCTCCAATTACCTCGTTTTTTTTTCTTTCTTTCATAGGGTCAGAAATGAAATGATAAAAAATAAGTATTAAAAAATGCTGTTCGCTACGAGTCACGCTTTTTGACAACGGCAATACCTAAACATTAAGTTCGGCTTCAACAATGACTGGAAAAAGAAGAGGTGGAGGAACTTACGATAAAATAAAATAAAATAAAATAAAACTAACCAAGAAAGAAAAATGAATAATAGCAATGACAACAATATGCATCAATGAGAATAACGGCAAAAGTTTAAACGGAAAGTAACAAAGGGAGACGAGTGCGGATAAAAGATGAGAAGGATGAAGCTTGTATAAAACGTTCCACTGCTGCGATGATAACATCCAGGTTCATTCGTTTTCAAATTTCCTCAGCTGTTCTCCTTATTTGTCTATACGAGATTTTTTTTTTCGGAATTCTATTTTTTTTTTAAGCTTTCCTTTAAAAATAATATTTCCACACCGTTTCATTTTTTTTTAAATATCTATTTTTTTAAAGATGCTCCTTGATCAGCCTTTGTTTCGTGTACTAAACAAATGGTATCAATCATTTTAGGCACCATATAATATTAGTTTTAACCAGATTTAAGGTTAGAGACGCGTGTCCTAACCGTTACTATCTTAGAAAATGCGCACAGCAACTTGGGTTCAAATCCAGGACGAAGCAGCTTCCATTTCACTTTCTATTTTTCTTTTAAATCTTTCCTTTAAAAATAATACTAGCAACGGCTACTCGGTGTCGACAGGGTAGAGGGAGATTTTTAAATGTTAGTCCTGCAGCTCCATTATTACTGAATCGTGAGGTGAATCTTCGTGGGATGCCCCATTTAAATCCGTATGTAAAAAGAAAATGGACCTTGCATTGATCCAGCTACTCTGAAAAGAAATGTTAATGTCTACTATCTAAAATATTAAATGAAAAAAAAAAATTCCATGCTGTTATCATTTAAATTTTATTTTTTAATCATCTTCTCGAATATAAATCAAATCTCTATTATTTTTGCTCAGAAACCAAGCCCTGGTGATATTTAATGTGTATATATATTTACTTTGTGGTTAATTGTTTTATTTTCGAAGTTTCCTCCGAACATATACATAAACACAACTGCCCTTTATATATGTATAGATTTACACACATTTTTTCTTTTTGGAAATATTCATTTTTTAAAGATGCTTCTGACCGGATTTTGTTTCGTGTACAAGACAGATAGTATATTTTGAAAATTTTCATTCATTCAATTACCATCAAAACATTTTGAGTAGTTTCCATTTTAATTCAAGCATAACTTTTTTGTTTCTTTTAGATTTTGTTTATTAGCAATTCTATTGTAAAAAAATTATATTTATCAATAATAAATATTTGGTTTCTATTTGACTGTAACCAAAACTACGTCACTGCTTACGTCAAAATGCCAAAAATCGTCAATACATAGAATAAAGAACAACTCTGTAATCAGTTTGTAAAATTATCTTTTACTCTTGCCCTTTTTCCACTAACAAGAGGTTAATTAAAACGTTTACAAATGAATAAATATCAACGATTTACTGTAGAATGTATGTGTAAAATATAAAAATAATTATTTAATTAATAATTAATAGATACACGCAAAATTCTATTTGTATAGAACAGAACTAGATTTACATTTCACGTTTTTTTTTTTTTTTTTTTTTTTTTTTTTACTCCTTTAATAATTTTTCTGATTTTACTTACTTATGATGCAAACCCACAGACATTGAATTCTTAACTCCTGCCACTCAGGCAATATCTTTCAAGTATTAATCCTTACATCACCTGGAAGGCGTTTTTCATTTTTGTTAGTTTTCGTAATTAATTGAATTTAACGGCATGCCAACCCGTCTAGGGATATTTGATGCCTATGTTAGTGACACGTTCATACTTACATTTTTTTCGGAGATATTTCTAAAGAGTTTTTGTTGTTGTTCTTTTGAAACACATTGTATTTCTTCCCATTTATTTATACATGTGAGGTTAATGAAACTTATTTCTACCAGTATGTAAAACCAAATCAAACAGAAATATCAATGCTCTTCCAATATGTTATCTACCAAATTGTTTCTAATCCAATATGGGATCTACCGAGTTGTTTACATTCCAATATGCGATCTACCCATTAACTACCCATTGCTTTCCCATTAAACTAACCCTAAACCCCAAACCTAACCCTAACCCTAACCCTGTCTTCTTTTTTCCTAGTAGATCCCATACCATGAATAGTAGATCAATAGTAGATCACAAACCTTCGGTAAATCAAATATTTGAAGAACACCGAAATATTTATATACAAAGTTTTCGCTTACAAATCATAAAGATAAAAAAAAAAGAGATTTAGCATAAAATAATGCTACTTTTAACCTGTTTTAAGGATTTAGTCCCGTGTCCTAACCATTATTGTCTTAGAAAATGTGCAGGGCAACTTGAGTTCAAATCCAAGACGAGGCAGCTTTCGTTACACTTTCGCATTAATTCCCTTGTGAGAAGACATGATACATCTCCCCTCTCTCTCTCTCTCTCTCTCACTCTTGGCTAAGGGCAGAAAAATAGAGCAGACTGTGCTTTTTAGTCTCAGTCCGGCAACAGACCCAGGGGAAAGAAAACTTTAATATCAAACCAGGATTAATATATTGAATAACGTGTACATTTTTAGATCAGTCCTTACTTGGTCGGACCGAGGACTATTCAGTATACTTTTGTATCTGAGTCTTTTATTTCAGTTTAATGATTCCTTTTACAACTTCTCTAGATACACTAAATTTATGTACACTTTATATACACTCAACAAAAACATAGATATACGTGCATTGTTTCCGTAGGCGCGTGGTGTAACGCTTGGAGTCGTAGAAAATGGACTCGTCGACCCGAGTTAAAATCCTGGGCGAGTCTATTTGCATTTCACATAGCGCTAATACCCTTGAGAAAAGTATGAATCCTACTACTCTCCCTGCAGCTATAGAGAAAAAGTAGGGCAGACTGGGTTTTTTTACCTTGGCTAGATAACCAGTCTAGGAGAAGGAAAACTCTGAATTTAAACCTGTTAAACTCCACTGAAGAAATCTACCTTGTGTCGCACCTTGCTCGTGTGGAGAGGGGTAATCTGAACATTAGCTACATAAATGAGAGTAATATCTTCTTGTTTCTTTCATTTTGAGGAAGCCATATTTTTTGGTCGGCCATTTTCATTTCACCGTAAATCTACACTGAAATTACGAATTTGTTCGAATCAATACAACTGCATGTTTTAACAAGAAACTATAATAAAATTTGTTCTTAATTGTGCTTGCGCATTATTTGAAATGAACTCAATTGTTATTAAGAAGACATTTTATGATATTTTCGTGTTAAAACATGCAGTTGTATTGATTCGAACAAATTCGTATTTTCAGTGTAGATTTACGGTGAAATGAAAATGGCCAACCAAAACATATGGCTTCCTCAAAGTGAAACAAAAGGTGGAGATTACTCTCATTTATGTAGCTAATGTTCAGATTACCAGGTGGGGTTGGTAAATATATATACGCGCATGAGGATTGGTTTTACGGTATATCAACCCTTGTTGGGTTATGTAAGGCCGAAGTCAGTTTGATTGGTTGACTTAATGGCATATCAACACTTGTCGCTTATTTAATGCTAATTTTTGTTCTTTATAGATATGATTGAATAACTTCATGTGTATTAATAGATTGATATGAATATTTTTATGTTCGTTGGTTGGTTACTTTGTTTAAAGGCATATCAACCCTTGTGGGTCACTCAGTGACATATCCTGTTTTTTTTTTTTCATATACGATTTCTTAGCAATCAATTTCTTAGTAAATATTTTGGTTTGGTTTGTTTTTATAAACTGATAGAAATAACTTCCATCAACTCAATGTGTATTAATATATTAGTAGAAATTATTTTATGTTAGACTTTCATTAATCTTATGTGTATAAATATATTGGTAGAAATAATTTTTATTAATGTCAAGTGTATCAATCGAAGAAATAACTTTATGTGTATCAATAAACTGGTAAAAATAAATCATTTGCAAACTAGTGGACCAAATGACCTTTAGGCACTCCTGCAATCTCGTTTCATGAGGACATTTTTCATCTACACCGTCAAAATCCGGTTGTTTGTTAACAGATGATTTTTAGAGGTTTTTTTTTAATTATAAAACTAACCCCTAACCCCTAACAAACAAATGGATGTTGACGGTGTAAATGAAAAAAAATGTCCTTATGAAATGAGATCACAATAGGGGTGCCTAAAGGTCATATCGTCCAATCTATTTGACTCATAGCTGGGACCCTAACTAGTACTTCATCAGCGGGTCAGAGTAGACCTGAGATCAATGGAAATGAAGGATTTCTACACACTCTGCAGAGTCCCAACACAGGAACCTTATCACTACATGTACTTTAGCATCATGCTATAAACTTTATGTGCTATTTTTTATTTAAAAGATATTACCTGAAATTGGGTAATTAAACAAATAAAATACAATTAATATTTAAAAAAAAAATAATATCTTACTTAAAAAATGTCATATTTACTCCACTCCACTGAGATATATGTTTTGTTTTACTACAGTAAGGACCTCTAAAACGTTTATAAAACAATTTGATTTAATTATTCACACGCTTGTCTTTATAGAAACAAAATACAAATCGTACAAATAAAAAAACGTTTTGTTTGAATTTCATAATATAAGAGGCGGGGAGTTGACCTATTAGCAAAAAAATATTTCACCTAATATATTTCAGGGAAAAAAACTCTTTTAAATATAAATTCATCTAAAGTTGAATAAATATCAAGATTTTCGGGAAAATTTGACTCTTAATTGATTTTTCATAGAATTAAAAAAATACCGTGATGTAAACAGTGACGTAGATTCGGTTACAGACATATAGAGATCGAATCTCATTTATTAATATATCAACTCCATGTGTATCAAGAACTTGGTATAAATAATTTTTATTAACTCCATGTGTATCAATAAATTAGAAGAAAAAACTTCATATATAATAAGAAACTGGTAGTTGTCTGTTGGCCTATGCCTTCTACCACTTATAACATAAAAACGTTGGAAGTATGCTATGAAAGCAATTTGAAGACTACTATCGGGACAATTATATAGGTGCGAGTGATTGACATGACCAGCTGA
>CM042146.1:60622825-60625325 GCA_023376005.1 Doryteuthis pealeii | reverse complement strand
TTTTTTTTTCTTTCTTTCTTTCTTTCTTTCTTTTCGTTTGTTTGTCTTCTTTGCTGGTTGTAATTTTTGATTTCATATTTATTTATCTCTCACTGTCATTCTTTTCTCTGGATTTTTAAGGTTATATTTTTTTCTTTCTCTTTCTTTCTGTCTTTTTTTCTTTCGGTGTTTTCTTCTTTGCTTGTTGTAATTTTGATTTCATATTTATTTATCTCTCTTCTTTTCGTTTTTTCTCTGGATTTTTAAGTAATTTTTTCTTTCTTTCTTTCTTTCTTTCTTTCTTTTCTTTCTTTCTTTCTTTTCTTTCTTTTTTTCTTTTTCGTGTTTTTTCTTCTTTGCTTGTTGTAATTTTTGATTTCATATTTATTTATCTCTCTCTTTCGTTCTTTCTCTGGATTTTTATGTTTATATTCTTTCTTTCTTTCTTTTTTTCTTTCTTTCACCGAATACTTATTTCCACTGTAACTTCTAAATTCTTCCCAGTCCATCCATCTCTGACTCCCCTCATGTTTCTGGAGAAAAGATATATAAAACAAACGTAGCAAACACGGACCCATTTTCATTTTAAAAAAAACTTTGTTTGGGCACTTGCTGGGCAACTTCACAAGTCATCAACAGTTACTGCATGATGCACTCAAGATGGAGACCTCATCTCCCCCACCCCTCTTTTTACCACAAAACGGCCCATATTGCCGTATCCTTAAAAGTCGAAAACACATTGTCGATTCACTCCGTTACACTGTTATAATAAAGGATAACCCATCACTTGTCCTCCAGTGACATGTCCTATGAGCATATTTTATGTGTATGTGTGTGTATATGTATGTGTGTGCATATATGTAAATGTATAGATAGTGAGAAACAGAGAGAAAGGGAGCGGGATATAGTCTTCCATATATATATATATATATATATATAATATATTATATATATATATATATATATATATATTGAATTGTTTCGTGATTTAATGATCAATGACATATGTATAATAATAATAATAAGAGAAGAAGAAGAAGAAGAAGAAGAAGAAGAAGAAAAGAGACGAGAAGAAAAGAAAGAAGAAGAAGAAGAAGAAGAAGAAGAAGAAGAAGAAGAAGAAGAAGAAGAAGAAGAAGAAGAAGAAGAAGAAGAAGAAGAAGAAGAAAGAAGCAGCGCTGTGAATATATGAAGGATCAAAGTGAATACTATGAACAGTCCCTAAAAAGTTTGGCAAAAAGACTGGAGGAACTGGAAATCGGAGGAGGAATTGAGACCACCCAGAAAACAGCATTTCTAAAACCAGTTAGAATACTCAGAAGAGTCCTGGAGATATAAGGAGACTTGTTGTCTCTCTGACATCTGCGAAAAGTCATCAACTAACGCTGGTTGCGAAAAACTTACAGGAGTGCACATAATATTGCATGACAATGTATAATGATAATATTGATAATATGGTATGCCATATTAATAAACAAAGGGGTACTCGATATCAGTGATTGTGCATACACTCTGTTAATTGAATTCAGTGTTTTTCTTAATGAAAAGTGATGAACTGCAACATCGTATTAAACAAATTCGAATTTCACAGGCGCTATTGCGTTCATTTTTGGACTAATACATTTGGTAAATACATGAACCTCCTACCCTTTAGCTATGGGTTAAATAGTATATATATATACAGGGTGTCTCAGAAGTCGCGCACCATATAATTTGTTTGTTTTTTGTTTTTCAGGTTTTAATGGATATGAGTGAGAAATTAAGAATACAAGAAGAATTAATTTGGTTTTATTTTATATTTGGAAGAGATGGGGCTACATACCGCTCTGTAGCTGAAGAATTCAACCGCAACTCATCCCGCGAGCGAGAAAAACCATTGAACCATACCACTGTCTGCCGTTTGATAAAACGTTTCCAAGACTAGCTCAGTTGCTGACCGCGAGAGATGTGGTCGACGACGAAAAGAGTGCAACTGATGAAGCAACATCAACTATGGTTTTGGCGAATGTTGCTAGAAGCCCTTGAAATCAAGTAAGGAAAAATAAGCCAGGAGCTTACGATTAGCAAAATCATCAGTACATCGTATTCTTAAGACACAGAAATTTCATCCGTACAAGTGCATCTTTGAGAATTGATGTTTGTATCAATGGAGAGGGTGAACAATTTGAGCATCTATTTATGAATTATAATATGAATAAAATTGATATTCATATGTCTTTTTTTATACTTTTTATATGTATTTTCATACATGGTGCGCGACTTCTGGGACACCCTATATATATATATATATATATATATTATATATATATATATATATATATATATTATCTGATGATAGCAAATTTTTTTACTACTCCATCAAACACATTGCATGAAGACTAGTCGTAATGGGGCAGTCAAAAAAAGGAGTAATAAATTGTTTTTCTCTCCTTCTCAACCAGACTGCCTTTAGCAGTTCCTTTTAATTTTTTGAAAAAGGTTTTTTAAAAAGAACATTATTATTTATAAATAAAGTGTCAAC
>CM042146.1:60615325-60617825 GCA_023376005.1 Doryteuthis pealeii | reverse complement strand
AAAGACCACTTGTTCTTGATAAGAATTAGAAGAGCAGTGTTTGTATTCGTGTCGAAAATGCTTTAAAATATGTGGTACTACTTACGCATATGCACCATTCATCGCGTACTATGCATTACCGCCCCCTGGTGGTCGAGAAGACTTGTCATTCCAGGGGGGATTACTCAGAGATTCAGCGGAATTCCTTAGCAACCGGAGGCCAGAAGACGATAACAGGGACAAAAAGGGAGGTATAAGGAAATGCAAAGAAAGAAAGAAAGAAAGAATAAAAGAAAGAAAGAAAGAAAGAAGGAAGGAAGGAAAGAAAGAAAGAAAGAAAGAGCGATAGAAGAAAGAACAAAACGTCGTGAAATGGAAGGATAAGAGAAAGAAGGTGAGATTTTTTTAAATAGAAGAAGAGTATTGAAATTATGATTTATATTGGAAACATGAGCGAAATCATGGGTGAGCTAGTGCGTAAGTACTATTACAGAAAAAACGTGTGTAAGTGATCGAATATTTACCACGTACCCCACGTGTACGGGTTAGGCACAAGGCACTATTAATGTGGGACCACTCACGAACCGAAGCTCATGGGACGCGGATGCAAAAAATGCGTTGATCCCGTCGGAATCCCCCTCAACTAGGCGCCTCAGGCACCGGGCAATAAACCCAGCCCTGTCCCATTAAATCCATGGGGCACGTATTGCCTGGGGGGCCCTCTGGGATCAACGATGTTAACTTATGAGGTCCAGGGCCGAAGCTACCGGACCCCCCAGTCGAAAACGTGTGTAAGCGATTGGTTGTTAGGTTATTTTGTTTTACGGCATATCAACCCTTTTCAGGTTATTTAATACCGAAGTCATTTTTTAAAGAAAGGACTCGGGTGGCTTATAATACCAGCTGTTAGCTTAAGTGGTCACTCAATTAAATACTGAACTGATCCATTGTTGTTTATTGCAGAGAAATAAAGGTTTACATAATACATGGTATGGTTAATTTGCATACTGGTTTTGACAAAACCAGGTTTAATAAAGAATTACTTGATCCTAATATCATTGTTTTAATCTCCAACGTATCAACAAATCAATCCTATGAATTATTTTACATAGAAACCAATTAAAATATCATTGAAATAGGTATAATCTTTTTATATACGTTCTTATTTAATTTCGTTAGTCTTTCTAATTTAATACATTTCATTACATTAAAACATAAATACTTACGCTCCGAGGGGCATATTCTTCTTTGTATGGATAAGAAACATTTCGTACAACAAATTTCATCTATTCCTGATACAAATAAACACAGTTACTCATTGAAAGGTAGATATGTTCAAACACTTCATCAAGGAAAGTAACTTTAGATATGAAAGCTACAGCAGGTACTGTAAGTAAAGCGAATCTCAAAAAGGCTCGATTCGGCATTATATGACCCGAAAAGGGTTGATATGTATAGGATTTGGCCCCTATATTTTTACGGCAGGTGGAATTGACCGAATTAAAATAATTAAGTTTTGTTTAAACAAGTAATTTTACAATTATATAAGCTAAGTATTGTAAACAAAAGAGAATCAAATGAATATTAGTTTAGAAATATTTTAACAACAATAGAAAAAATGGTTTAAATTCCATGGGAAAATATGTACGCCATCGGAATGTACCAAAATTATTCGATATTGCATCATTGCAAATCACCTGATATTTGATGAATATTTTAGCTTTTAGATATTTTAGAAAATTATAAAAAGGCCCATAGAGCTGAAAAACAACAGACAGTGGGAGCTTATGCTCTTCCCGACTGGACAGAGTTGGAGCTGATGCCCTAACTCGACAGTAGAGCGAAGTTCTCCCCAACATCGACACAATGGGGGAAGTCGCTGCCCGAAGACACAAAATGATATATCAGGCTGGTCTCGTATTTTCGGTTCCAATTTTCTCTCTCTCGCTCAACAACAAATTTCAATCACAAGTTTTAATCACAGACAAAACTGCCACAATGTTGACACAACCAATCGCATAAATATAAACAATACATGTCACACTTGTCACACACAACTACGTACAGACACATACAGTCGCTAAAAGGACAATTGAATATACCAACTGTAAATTAATGTATATAAAGTTTGTTTCCTTTATCACTTTTGTCTTCTTCTTTTGTTTTCTATGGAAACTACATTTCCGTAGTCTTATACATATAAATTGTGGGGACCCATAACTCGGATCATCATCAACTACACAAACACCAAACAAAAAGGGTCCCTACACATGCCACAAAACAACCAACAATCTAGTGGGAACTGGTCCTTTCAGCGTAACTTGACCCTTTTGTGTATAAGTGGGTCTATGAGATTGAGTGTGTGTAAGTATATGGAAAACCAAGGGTAAGGAATACGATGGCACCCCCGCAAAAGGGTGTGATCCACTTACATTGGCGGCCCGTAATTCCAGAGTACTCTGTGATTCGGGCAGTAAGTGGTTCTCTGACAAGTAACATTCCACTCTGATCAAGCCCTAGT
>CM042146.1:60597825-60610325 GCA_023376005.1 Doryteuthis pealeii | reverse complement strand
TCTACAGAAATACTGAGGAAGGTGCTGGATATTTTATGAGAATTGCTGCTAGTCATCATAATACTTGCACTTGTGTTGGATTCTGTAGAAATACTGAGGAAGGTGCTGGATATTTTATGAGAATTGCTGCTACTCATGATAATACTTGCACTTGTGTTGGATTCTGCAGAAATACTGAGGAAGGTGCTGGATATTTTATGAGAATTGCTGCTACTCATGATAATACTTGTACTTGTGTTGGATTCTACAGAAATACTGAGGAAGGTGCTGGATATGAGAATTGCTGCAACCCCAGTACTCATCGACAAACATCAGACACCTGGTGTGAACTTCAGATGAATAAATCGAAGAAGACGACAGTATAGATGAGGATGACAACGATGACTGCAGAATGAGCAACAACATACCTCCCCCCATCCAACTTCCAGCACGATTAAAGAAACGAATGCACATCCCCTTTTCATCTTTCTCCCCTCACATCCCCTACTTTCCGCTCTGTCAATCAGTCAGAAAGAGGCAGGAGATATATGACGACGTGTCTTTTTTAGTTTTATCTTATTTTTTTAATATATTTTTTTATCAAGTCTTCCGCCCCGGTAATGGCCCACACGATCGGTCCATGACTGCTAAAAGCCATCATTGCAATTTGCCCTGGAGTCACGCCCCTCCCGGGCTTACCTCATCAATTTCCTCACCAGCATTATCATAGCCAACATCACGAAGGATCCCAAGCCCGCAACTGTCACCATGATTGCAGGAATATCCAAGGAAAAATTACCAACTATAAACACAATACTACCACCATCTCCAGTCACCGAGAACATAATTATTACGACAAGTGTATGTACTTTGATTTCGCCGATACAGCTAAAGGGTTAATATCTTAATTTTATCCAAAGTTATTTATCTTATTACAAGAATATTGGCGTAACTAAGGACAATAACTCAATATATATAAATATATATATATATATATATATATATATAAGTGTGTGTGTGTGTGTGTGTGTGTGTGTGAGAGTAAGTGTATACGTAAGTGTATATGTGTGTGTGCGTGTGTGCGTGTGTATATGTTCACACGTGAGTATTAATGTGTTTTTGATTACTTTTCTTTGTGTCTATTTTTAAAGGACATTCTATTTACGTTGATAATTAATACGATAATGGGGAAATACTAATTATTTTGATTATTGTCATCTATGAATTAACGAAGGGCTAAGATAGATTGTAATTATGTGTGTGTGTGTGTTTTAATCTTATTTCTAAACTCCAACAGTATAAAAAAAAACCCGGCTTTATAGTTTATAATTACACAATGCAAATTTTTGCCTGGAGAAAATAATATATAAAAATGATACGACCAATTTATCCGCACGTCCTGAAAAAACCCCAGATGGTAGTATAAAAATAGCAAAAAGAAAAAATAGAGTAGGAGTTGCCATATTTAGATAAACTAAAGTGCTCAATACAAAAAGTAGTTCTAATAAATAATCTTATTATAATGGAGATTGTGTGTTTTTCTGTCTGTAACCGAAACTATATTACTACTCAAGTCACAATTCCCTTAATTATTTACGTCAAATTCTCCATGATTTCATTCTTTTAAACCTTCAGTTATTAATAAAAATTGTTTTACATTATTAATACTGTTGATCATATCTACGTACTAATAACATGCAATTGTATTTATATATTCAACAAAATAGCGATTTACAGTTTGAACGAGAAGGCTAATTTGCATATTGATATTTAAAATTTTATTTTAATAAATATGTGCTTGGTATTATTGATTTCTAATTGTTTGGTTTTATCTTAAGAAATATAAACAAAAATCTCGTGGATAAATCTTAAAAGAAATTTATTTACAAGAAGAAATAACTGTAATATTATCCTTTACTTCCTATTTTAACTAAATAGTTAAATTAGGAAAATTTACCAATGAAACAGGGGAGTAATGGAAAATGATGGAACAGTTAGTTTCAAAGTTGTTCTATTTTTCGATTATACCCCCTCTGTTGCAGATCTTTTTATCTGCATTCTTAGTCAGTTTCATTAGCCTTTCTAATTTAATATGATATTTATTATATCAAAACTTAAATACTTGCACCCGGAGGGTGCATATATTTGCTAATAATAATAATAATAATAATAATAATAATAATAATAATAATAATAATAATGAAGTAAGCCTAATGAGTCAGGTAATATCTATCCGGGTTTCTCCTAACGGATCATCAGGATAATTCTGATGATCCGTTACCAAACCTGTTCGCCAATGATTGAATTCGCTATACAATTGTAACGTATCTGCAAAACTAGGTAGCTAACCATTACACCAAGATGGGACACCATAAATTGATTTAACGTATAAACCTTGTAATATGTATTATCGAGGTCCATCAAATGAGCCTGTCTTGTTTATTTGCATATCAAACTTCGTGGGTTATTTAATGCCAAGTCCATCCTTGTAGAAATCAGTTGTGGTACTGTTTAAAGTGATTTAGAAGTATTTAGTGCAAAGTTGTTTCGTCAGTTCTAAGATAATTTAGCAAAATTAATTTCCATCTACGGTTGCACCGGTTTACCTCAGTTGGTAGAGCATACCCCTCGTCAACCACAGACTTCAAGGTTCGATACCAGTCCTCGCCAACACGGAGAACAGTTTGTATATGTGCTGTAAATTCGGCCACTCATTACATTACTTTTAATACAAATGTAATATACATTGTTGCGATAAACACTCACACACACACACGCACACACAAACACGCGCGCACACACATATATATATTTATATATGAGGAAGAATAAATAAAGTAAAAAAAGTGCAGAATGGATAATAAATATCAAATAGATCGGTTTGAAAATTATTATTAGACTAGCAGGACCTGTGGATATACCACATTAAGGTACTTTAATTATTACAACGTTCGATATGTTTAATCCCTTCTCTTTTTTTCTTCTTTTCAGCTTTTCATCATATTCGATTGAAATAGGCTAACTATATCGCTTCCGTGCGCTCGCCCATCTCTATCTTGCTCACTGTTTTTTTTTTTTTTTAATTTCTTTCCTATAACATTTTTTTTCTGTTTAACATGTCCTTTTTCATTCCTTTCTTTCTTTATAATAAAAACAGAATGGTCCTTTATTCATATGAGGTGATGACACTCATAAGAAATATAAATTCGGTGTATAAACGACACCAGATAATCAGGATTTATACCCTCGGACTATTTGGATGGTGTCGTTTTTAGCTAGAAGCTGTTTGCAAGATGCAGTCGGAAGATTAAGGAACAAGCGTATTAATATATAGGTAGGAATGTTTTTAAAAACATACAACTATGTCTAGTTTACTAGCATTAAGAATAGTTAATTGAAACTATAATCGTTTACAAAAATCATTATCAATAATTGAAACCATATAATTGTGCCAAACTTATTAGCATTAGATAGACTATATAATTCTATATAAATAATGGTAATCTGAACATCAGCTACATAAATGAGTGTAATCTCCCCTTGTTTCTTTCACTTTGAGGAAACCTTATGTTTTGGTCGTCCATTTTCATTTCACCGTAAATCTACACTGAAAATATGAATTTATTCGGATCAATACAACTGCATGTTTTAACACAATAATATAATAAAATTTGTTCTTAATTGTGCTTGCGCATTATTTGAAATGAACTTAATTGTTATTAAGAACACATTTTATGATATTTCAATTAAACCTTAAAACATGCAGCTGTATGGATTCGAACAAATTCGTATTTTCAGTGTAGATTTACGGTGAAATGAAAATGGCCAACCGAAACACAAGGCTTCCTCAAAGTGAAAGAAACAAGGGGAGGTTACTCTCATTTATGTAGCTAATGTTCAGATAACCTGAATAATTAGCATTGCTAACAGTTACTTGAAGCCATTGATACAATTCAGGCTATAAATGATTATTATTGTTTTGGTTTCTTTGTTTAATGGCATTTCAACATTCATGGGTGATTTAATGCCGAAGCCATTCTTGTAGAAAAATAGTAGTAGTAGTAGTAGTAGTAGTCAACCAATAGCTGGGAAGATTATGGGGTTCACAACTTTCCCAAGGGTATTAGTCTAAAACTGCTCGTAATAAGGTGGCTAGAGTTCGAACTCGCTTACTAGGATGTCACACTCCAGCATGTTAGCCACTACACCACGAAAACTCACCTATTATTATGGTTAAGTTTAGTTTAGTTTCTTTAATGGCATATTAATTGTCGATTGTTACTTAATGCCAAAACCATCCTTAGAGAAGAACAGTAGTAGCGCTATTAAATAGCTTCAAACATAGCTGGGTATTAGGGGGTTCGTATCTTTCGCAAGGGTATTGGTCCGAAAAAACAAAACGTAATAGCGTAACTGGAGTTCGAACTCACTACGCTGTCACAGTCCAGCATATCAATCAATACGACACGGGGACTTCCCGATTATTATGGCTAGATACTTGAAACCATACAATTACTTGAAAGAAAGAGTTACTTTGGCATTAAATACATCTGAAAGGATGGATAAAACCAACAAACTAACCAATCATCTAGGAATAAGATTGAAGTTAATGAATATATATTTTTATTGCGATAATTATGAGGACAATAAAAATAAAGCGTTTACTCGTAGTAAAATATTGTTATTATTATTATCATGATTATTATTATTATCATGATTATTATTATTATTATTATTATTATTATTATTATTATTATTATTAGTTGCTCCTTTTGAGTTTTCACATCAGCATTAGCTGATGGTCTTTCACTGGAGTCTCCTCAGGTCTCCAGGACTCTTCTGAGTATTCTGGCAGATTGCAGCAGTGCAGTGTTCTGAATGGTTTCAATCCTCCCCCTGATTTCCAAACTTTCCAAACCCTTTCCAATCCTTTTGGGACCGTTCCAAGTGCACCAACTACAATTGGCATCACTTTCACTTTCATATTCCATAACTTTTTCATTTCTCTGGCAAGGTCCAGATATTTGTCCTTGTGATCTGCTGGCACTGCAAAATCCACCAGTTGACAAGTTCTTTCTTTTTTGTTTATCTTCACTAGATCTGGTCTTCTTGCTGGGATAAGATGATCCGTTTTTATTTCAAAGTCCCAGAGAATTTTATGCGTTTTGTTCTCAAGAACAGATTCTGGTTTATGCATATACCATTTTGTTGTATGGTCAAAATTATTTTTTTTGCATAATTCCCTGTGGATCACCTTCCCAACCCAGTCGTGTCTAGTTTTGTATTCTCGTTGTGCTAGTTTGTAATATTCGCAGAGTATATGGTTTACAGTCTCATCTCTATTCCCGCAAATTATTATTATTATTATTATTATTATTATTATTATTATTATTATAAAGACACAACAGAACAGCAAATGTGTGTGGAGACAGAGATGAGGTAAACAACCATGTAGCCAACTATCACATCGAGAATACAAGGCCAGACACGACTGGGTGGAAAGGTGATCCACTGAGAATTGTGCAAAAATCTAAATTTTGACCATACACCAAAATGGTATATGTATGAACCAGAAACTGTTCTTTAGAATGAAACACATAAAATTATCTGGAACTTGAAGATAATGACGGATCCCCTTATTCCAGCCAGAAGACCAGGCTTAGTTTTTATTAACAGGAAAAAAGAGAACTTGACAACTGATAGATTTTCAGTCCCAGCAGATCACAGAGGGAATATTAAAGAAAACAAAAAGATCGACAAATATCTGGACCTTGGCAAAGAATTGAAAAAAAAACTGTGGAATATGAGTGTAAAAGTGATACCAATTGTAATTAGAGCACTTGGGACGGCCCCCAAAAGTTTAGAAAACAAACTAGAGGGACTGGAAATCAAAGGAATAATTGAGCCCATCCAAATAACAGCATTGATGAGATCGGCTAGAATACGCAGAAGAGTCCTGGAGCTGAAAACAAACAAACCGTGGAACAGGAAAGTGAAGGCCGTATCAATTGTAAATGGGGGACGTTGGAAAGGTTCCGAAAACTTTGGAAAAGCGTCTGAAGGAATTGGAAATCAGAAGAAGAATCGAAACCATCCAAACAACAATATTGTTAAGATCAGACAAAATACTCAGAAGGGTCCTGGAGACCTGGTGAGACTTGCTGTCACTCAGCCTCCAGTGAAACACCAGCTTAAGTGTGTGTGAAATATTCTCATGGAGTGAAATAATAATAATAATAATAATAATAATAATAATAACTCTCTTCTAGTGAATACTACTACTACTACTGCTACTACTACTACTAATAATAATGATAATAACTTTCTTCTATAGAATAATGATAATACTGCTACTACTACTACTACTATTACTACTACTACTACTACTACTACTAATAATAATAATAATAAATCTATTCTAGTGAATAATAATACTGATACTACTACTACTACTACAAATAATAATAATAAATGTCTTCTAGAGAATACTACTACTACTACTACTACTACTACTAATAATAATAATAATAATAATAATAAATCTCTTCTAGAGACTAATGATACTGATACTACTACTACTACTACTACTACTAGTACTACTACTACTACTACTACTACTACTACTAATAATAATAATAATAATAATAATAACAAAATAAACAGTCAGAAGATGAAAGGAAATATTAACTCTCCTCCGTATCAATTATGTGTCACAGAAGCGGTTTGTCGAGTCATCGCCGCTCTCACCTTATTAAAGAGATCAGGCACTTAACAGTCAGCCACCATCATCACCAGCATCATCATTATAACCCTCTACAACACTGTCACGCTCGTTATAACTCCCTGTCTCCGGGTTCCATCAGGATATGCTGAGCAATAACAGACGCTGAACAGCGGAAAGATCCAATTTGTCAGCAAACGTCTTGGCGCGCTTTAATGCTACCGCCATCTTGTTTTCTAAGCTGCAGACCTGGGAAAGACGAACGGCTCGGCGTATCGCTTGCACGTGTGCGTTTGACACCGGGTTCCGACTTAAGATTTGCGGGTATAACAGTGGTTCTCAAATTTTATACAGTTTCGGCGCACTTACAGTACTACAGATACTTGATAGCGAACTCTATACAAAATAGAACTAATATGTTAAGTTAACTGTTAAATATATTAAAAATAACACATTTAAATCCAATGGGTTATTCCCTCACAGGTTCGAATCCTGTTCGCAGCGCCATATTGAAGTCAGTCTACTGTTGGTTTTAATAACAGCAGCTAAGTACAACTCAAGCAGTGTCCAAGACAGCTGGTACAAATAGGAATCAATGGTCCATCCATGAATCTGAGTGATTTGGGTGATTCCATTCATTGAGTTCTGATTGGCTGCTTAACTGCTTGATTTGAATGACATTGTGGAGTCTTATGTCTACTTTGTCATTTTGCAGTGGACTTTGTAGCATTCGGGTTTGTATTTGAGTTACAATCGTTTGTTGCCTTGTCTTCCCAGTTCGACGGTAATTGGAACTTTAATTATTCTTCAAAAGCAAAAACTTAACATACCTCTATAACGTTTATAAATTTCTGTGTTAATAAGAAACGTGAGCTTGATGAGACCTTGCGATTTCTTTAATGTTTGGTGTTATGTTTGAGAGACAAACTCTCATTTCCTCATCAATGCATTGAAGAGTTCCTCTCTTTTTATACTTAATTGTTGCTAGGGCTGAAAATCCCAGTTCACATAAATATGAGGCTTTTTTTTCAGGAATACTACGGAGCGCACCTGAAAAAACTCTGGGGCGCACCAGTGCGCCCGGGAGCACTGTTTGAGAACCACTGGGGTGTAAGATCAACGGGAACATTGTTACGAGGAAGCGAGATATAGAGGGTATGAAATAACATTAGATCTTCACCGTTTGGATTAATGTGGAAATTCCACGGTGGAAAAAAAAGGAAGAATTATTATTTTTAGTTATCAAGAATTTCTCAATCTATATATATTAATACTCTTAATCGTTCCTTAATCTTTCAACCGTTACGATCTTGCAATACCTCCTGGTTAAAAATGAGACCTTCCAAATCATCCAAGATGGAATTCAAAAATGTAAATCCTGATTATTTGATGCTGCTTATCTGCTGAATTTCTATTCCGGATAAGTGTCATCCCCGACCCCCAGCTAAATAATGGACTGTTCCGTTTTTATTATAAAGAAAGGAAGTGAAGAAAATGACATGCTACACGGAAAAAATATGAAAAGAGAGAGAGAGAGAGAGAGAGAGAGAGAGAGAGAGAGAGAGAGAGAGAGAGAGAGAGAGTAGGGGATAAAGATAAAGAAAGGCTTTGGAGCGCCGAAACGATAACGCTAATATGTTTCAATCGAACATAATGAAAAGATGAAAAGAAGAGAAAGGAAGGAAGAAAAAAAGAGCGAGAGGGCGTTAAATCAAGATTATGATATATTTTACATATTGAACTATATCGCAATAGCTCTCAAGTATACATATGAAACGCCCTAATAAGTAAATTATCATACTGTGGTATATCCACAGGTCCTGCTAGTTATATTTAATCTAGGAAAAAATCAGTTCAAAAGATGCGAAATGGGGTAATGAAAATCCAAGTTCTAATTGTGGCTTACAGTATAAAATTTCACTCTGCAGCACCTGCCTAAGGCATGAATCCAATTTCCCTGTGTCCTTACCGATGTCTAGATATACAGACGAAGATGTAGGTATATAGCAAACCTGTTTATCAAAGGTAGGATGTGACACAACATCGACATTATGGGGAATCTAGCGTATATTGAACTCGGTATTCAGCAATGGATTTGTTAGTCTGGTTTGTTAACCATTGCACAACTATGAATGCTTTAGTTAATAAAGATGTATAATCATTACTATAAAAACTGAGACGTCCTTCCTTAAGACGAACATGTCATTGCTGAACTTTGCTGAAAAAGCAAAGGAAGAACTAATCAGCTTTACTGACTATTATGGACTACTACAAATGGGCACACCATATTTGGCTGATCATAAAACTATCTATACATATATAAAGGGCAGTTGTGTGTATATCTATGTTGGGAGGAAACTTCGAAAATAAAACAATTAACAACAAAGTAAATATATATGCACATTAAATATCACCGGGGTTTGGTTTTTGAGCAAAAATGATAGAGATTTGATTTATATTCGTGAAGATAATTAAAAAGTAAAATTTAAATGATAACAGCATGGAGTTTTTTTTTAAATTTATTTAATATTTCAGAAAGTAGACATTAACATTTCTTTTCAGAGTAGCTGGGTCAATGCAAGGTCTTTTTTTTTACATAGGGATTTAAATGGGGCATCCCACGAGGATTCAACTCACGATTCAGTAATAATGGATCTGCAGAACTAACTTTAAAAATTTTCCTCTACCCAGGCCACGCCGGGTAGCCGCTCCTAGAATTATCATAAAACTAAGGCGAGCTAGAGGAGCTGGGCACTACTGAAAAACAAGGAATAATTCATCAGTGACATGGACTCATATGGACTCTTACATGTTGGAGGTAGGTGGCTTAATGGTTAGAGTCGTGAGAAAAGGACTCATCGACCTGATTTCAAATCCTGGCTGAGACTGTTTGCATTTCACATAGCGCTAATATCCTTGAGAAAGGTGTGCATCCAACTACTCTTCCTCCAGCTATCGGTAAATAGTAGGTCAGACTGGGCTCTTTAGCCATGGCTAGGTAACCAGTCTAAGAGATGAAAACTCTGAATTCAAACCTGTTAAATCTCGCTTAAGAAATTACCTTTGTGTCACATCCTGTTCGTGACAAGGGATTGGTAAATATACAAATTAAGTCTTACGCATGGACACGCCATAATTGGCTGACCAGCGAAATCCAACATTTACCAGCTCTGTACGGACACTGAGTAACGACTTAGGGATTTACCAAGAGCGATGATCGACAGGCACGGAGCGATAGATAGATAGATAGATAGATAGAGAGAGAGAGAGAGAGAGAGAGAGAGAGAGAGGGGGGGAATTCGTTATGTATGCCCGTGTTGATGATGTGGATAATTCCTGTCTAAGTATACAGAGATTTTTGCTTCTAGGCACATCTTTAGGATACCAGTGTATGTTTTGTTTATTCCTCTTTGAAGCAAAGTTATCTGCGCCCCGTCTAGTCAGCTGAGGGTTAAAGGCATTGTTCTTTCTATGCCAAACAATTCCAAACAAAATCCGCTGCGAGAACGGCCATTAGATCACGTTGCCTACTTCCGGTGTCTTTCCGCGCGAGAAAATGAGAAAATTGCACTCTCCTAATTTACCTTTATTTACAGGGCCCACTTTAAGGCGGCCATTAAGTTGTACGCGGTAAACTGGACATTTTGACTTTATGCGACTCTGTCTCTCTGTCTGTCTGTCTGTCTGTCTCTCTCTCTGTCTTTCTGTCTGTCTGTCTCTCTCTCTCTCTCTCTCTCTCTCGCTGATTACTCTTTTGCTTATTTATTTATTTATTCAATTTTATGCTTTATCTCCCTTATTTATCCCTTTTATTTCTCACAATGTTCACAATCATTTTTCTTTTGTGTTACATTAATCTAAACAAAATCCTTTTACGTCTCTTTGTTTTAATCCCCTTTGTTCCCTTTGACTGTAGGACTTAGAATACGCTGATCGGTCCTCGCCAACTCAGCGTTATGAGTAGCACAGGGATCTGTGCGGTAAAGTAAGGAGCTGATGGTAGGTGTGGCGCTCCATCTCAGATGCTAAAAACAATCTCCTTGGTCTAGCGCTATTGAAAAGGGGATAGACTCCCTCGCTGACTGGCTGATACCGACTTTAGGCCGCCCCGTCGACTTTACTTTTTTACACCCTCTGTAAGAGCCCCACAAAAGGGATGTCCTGGGTATGATACTAAACAGCATATGATACTAAGGTTACAGTTCTGGAGCACTCCTGTCAACTGGGGCTTTAGAATACACCGACTGCACCTCCACAGAGAGGTAAGACCCCCCCTCCAAATGGGGTTACCTGTTGGCCGCGGTTGGCGACCCGGGATGCTCAAGGAAGGAATTCTGGTGGCTGAGCACTCCATGACATGCAGCACTCCACTTTAGCCCTTACTTAGGCTACACCGGCGGCCAGAAAGCCCCCTACGATTGTTGTCAAATTCACGACGCTAAATTCGTGTATGTTAGTACTGGGGTTTTCACTGTACCCAAAGCGATGTATGTTAGTAGTCAGCTACTACCGACTACTGGACTTCAATAAACAACAGATACGTATGTACAAAGAGAGGACCCTTCTTTATTTTCGTCGGTGTGTGGGTGGTGAAGGCGCAGAGTTTACAATAAGTGCCCGAGGGGTATTTTCTGACGGGATACGTGAAGTGTTCTTTCGGCTGCCGGCTGGCGTCTCTGTGTGTCGGCTTGAATCTTCTTGCCTTTATATTGATAGGTACCCCTCCGCATCTTTATATTTTGATCTGATAACGGATATTTGTTATATATTTCTTTATCCTCTCTCTGATTCCTTGACTGGAAACCCTCTCTTCCGTTTTTTTTAACTTTAGTCCTTTGGCATTCTTTGTTTAATTTAACCGGAAATTCCTATTTCCGTTTGTACAATATACAACACGATCATTCATCTGGTCACACCGAACCCTAGCTCCTATATGATTTTGCCAACCCTATTGCCCTTACGGCAAGCCTTTTAAACATATATGTGCAAGAAGGCGGTGGTGGAGGGTCTTCATGACTTGGGAATGATGGTAAACTCTATCTGATGATAAGGTTCCAGTTCTGGAGTGCTGGAGAATCTGGAGTGCTGGAGAATGTGGAGCGCTCCTTCATCCCCATTACTCTCTGTTCCGTTTTGACCCGGAGTGGCAGTACCTGTTAGGGCCCCATCCAAGGCTTAAATAGAAAAAAAGATGTTTAAAACAAATTGAGTACCCATCAAGAATTAATAAAACATGAACGTCTTCGGCATAAAATGATCCAATGGGTTGATGTGCCGTAAAAACCCAGTCAATCAACCAACTAGTTCTGGAGCTCTGTGGATTGTGGTGTACCCCTTCATTGGCAGAACTCCTAAGTCCACTCTGACCCGAAGTTGTATTACCTCTTAGTGAACCCATCTAGATCTGTTTTCAAATTATTTGTACTAGCAAAATAAAAAGACACCCTCCGGGTGATGTAAAAATAATTTTTTGAAAGATATTGCCTGAGTGGAGGGGAGCTGAAAATTCAATGTCATAGAATGTGTACCAGAAGTATGTAAAATCGTCAAATGTATTAAAGGAGTAAAAAAGAAAGAAAGAAAGAAAGACAATTTGAAATGGAAACAGTTCTGATAACTTTAAATATTGTATTAGAATAAAACAATCTATATATAAATATATAACGCCGGGCATCTATTTATTGAAACAATGAGGATTGTCTAACGTTACATGCTCACATTTTGAGTATATCTATTCTATGTTATTACGTTGGATTATGTGTTGGGTAATGTGACATAAGCAGTGACGCAGTTTTTGTTA
>CM042146.1:60560325-60585325 GCA_023376005.1 Doryteuthis pealeii | reverse complement strand
TTTCTTATGAGAATCGTCTCCTCGGCTAAATATATGACCATTTCGTTTTTATTATAAAGAAAGAAAGAGAAGAGCCTACCCAAAAAATTAATAAGAAAGAAAGAAGAAGAAAGAAAGAAAGAAAGAGAGAGAGAGAATTGGGTAAAGATAGAGAGAGGGGGTGAGCGCGAAAGCGATAGCGCTAATGTTTCAATCAAACATAATGAAAAAAAGAAGAGAGAAAAAGAGAGAGAGAGAGAGAGAGAGAGAGAGAGAGAGAGAGAGAGAGAGAGAGAGAGAGAGAGAGAGAGAGAGTTAAATCAAGATTATACTTTTTACAAATTTACTGATCTATAAGGGTCAGACAAAAAGTAATGCCATTTTGTTTAAGACAAAAGAGGGTTTGAGAGACAAACATTATTCCAGTGACTATGTGGAGAAATAGGGATGTAATCCATAGAGGACCAGCTTCATTTTAATGTATGATATATGTTCCTGTGTTGGTAATTATACCTCTCCTACCCTCGTATTTCAATGTAAACAGAATGAAAACAATTCCAAAAATAAATGAATATTTTAATACGCAATTTTTTTTAGCTTCTTTTGCTTTTCAATTTTAAAAAAGAAATAAAATATTTATAGAATAAATGAATACGGGATTCTCAACCTACACATGAGGACACATTTTAAATTTTTGGTTTCGTTATATACAGTCTTTTTTAATACATTTTTCACTGTAACCCAACAGGCGATTAAGGAGTAATTTTTTTGTCTCATACACATTTATTTCTTCCAACAATTCTTAATCAGTTTAACTCAAAAACCTTTTAAAGAAATAAACCTTTCACAGAATAAACAAAATACTTTCATTTGAGTTCAAAAAAGGTCTCAAGTTGAATTTTCTTTTTGAGAAATGGGGCTTCAAAAATGCCCCCAAAATGCCATTTTTCAGCCATTATAAATCTACGTTTTGGTGAAAAGTTATCGATTTTTCTTTTTTTTTCTCGTGGATTCTGATGCGTGGAATTTACTGATAGAGAAAAAGTGCTCAATTTGGAGTTTTAGGTAAGATTTGAACCCTGAGAGTGAGTGAAAATGGCCAATTTCGTGCAAAGTTAAAGTGCCAATTTGATATGATTTTCTGATAGAGTTGGATGAGGAGTATCACATAGTAAAATTGTTGAATTCTGTTGAGAACTAGGGAATATATGGGGCTTCAAGATGCCCCCAAAATACCATTTTTCAGCCATTACAAGTCTTTTTATTGGTGCATTTTCAAGGGGTTAAAAAGAAAACAAATTAAACTAATACATTGTTATCACTTTAAATCAAGTAATTGAGAACTGTACAAAAAAGTTTTTTGAAAAATACAATTATCTTTCAAAATATTCATTCTTGTGATATATGTTTTAGAATAATATTTTAAATGTAAACAAACAAAAAATACAATTCCTAGAATAAACGAATATTATAATACGCGAGTTTTTAGCAAATTCCAAAAAAATTGTTAAGGAATTTGCTACATTATGTTTCTAACTCCCACCCATCTCTTCCCCTGTGTTTCCTCCTTCCTGGAGTTTCTAAAATCATTTTAGTCCGGTAATTGCCAGGGTAATTATGTTATATATATATATATATATATATATATATATATATATTATATATATATATATATATATATATATATATATATATATATATATATATATATATATATATATATATAGGAAGACATTGCCTTTACATCCCTTGGTGATTTGCTACGAGGTTGGTGGCAGTGATTGGATGATCTGTAATAAAGAAATCATTTCTATCGTTCGATCTTTTTTCTTCTTCGTCTTTCCATTAAGCCTCCAAATAAACTAAAGGTTATCACTCACTAAACAACGCGTTGTATTGTATCTTTCTCCTATCACCCCTGCGACACATCACTGGCCCGTGCGCAATCTGTTTATATAAAAATACATAGCTGTTTGTGAACGAAGATTCTATTTGTGAATGGTCATGTTAAGGCGAGCACAGGGGGCTTTTGCGTGTCTTAATATTAATTCATAAGAAATTATGTTTTTTTCCAAACAAATTCTCTGTATTTGCCCGAAGCTAATTCAGTGTGATCTGTTCTTTATCAATGACCAATTTAATGAGATTTTTTATTCTTAATCTTTACAAAGCCTGTTATTATATTTTCCCTCGTGTTATTGATTTAGCCTGTTTATAGTCAGACGAAATTCGTTTCCTGTTTTGCTTTCAGTAGAATAACAGAACGAATTTTTTTAAAAGAAAAAAAAAACGACAAACAATTAGCATTCTTCCTAGTCGACCCCCCAAAAATGAAAAGATCAGTCCGAAAAAAAAATAGCATAACAAAGCACTTTACAATAACAACACCAACAATAATTTATTTACTGTTTTTTAAATATAATATAGAGCAACAGTGTAGCGTCAGAATTGTTTGTAATTGTTTATCAAAGTGGTAAACTAAACAGCAATATGCATAAAAGGTTTAATTCTTTAAAAAAAATTCTATATATTAATACGCATGTTATCATCTGCAACAAGTTCTAGTTAAAAATCAGAACGTCCAAATCGGCCAACATGAAATGCAAAAATCTAAATCCTGAGTTGGGTTCCGTTGTAGTTGTGGCCTACCTTTTTTATTCTTTTAGAATATGTGGCCTACCCGGTTTGAATGTGTTCTACCTCAGTAAGAATATATTTATAGATATAAGTAGTAGGCAACTTATTCAAACTAATTATTTTTCACATATGTTCAATTTCAAGAAATGCAATTCAGTCATAAGCTGTATATAGCAATTAAGAATAACTAAAAAAATAATCTATCCATAATTGATATAAGAAACAACTTTATATACATAATATACAATTAGTATAGTCAATTGTTCTTTCAGCGGTGTTGCGGACTGTAAGTGTCTGTAGGTAGTCGTGTGTGCAAAGTGCGTATCTATTGTTTTTGGGAGTTTGATAAATTTAATCTTAATGTGTTGTATATGATATAATCAATTTCGATTCATAATCTGTATATACTAATTAAAAATAACTAAAGAAGAATTTATCCATGATTTACATGAATCAGAGATCTATTTAGTACTAAAATATTATAAAATTCTGAAATAGGGTGAGGGTTAAGTTTATGGTTAGCAGTTATTATTATAACCTTATAATATTCTTTTTATGGTAGGCCACATACTATGAGACATGATTTCGTAGGCCACATTCAAAAGGTAGGCGACATATTATAATGGAACCCCTGAGTTGCTTATTCGTATAATTCTAATTTTCTATGTGTCGTCGCCACAGCTAAATAATGGACCATTCTTTTTTATTATGACGAAAAAAAGGTAGGAACAGACTGGGCTCTTTAAAAATTGCTTGGTAACCAGTCTAGTAGAAGGAAAACTCTGAATTCAAGCCTGTTAAACTCCGCTTAATAAATTGACCTTGTGTCACATCCTGCTCGTGCGGAGAGGTTGGTAAATATATATACGATGAAAGGGTTTGCCATGAAAACAAAAACGGTCCGGACAGTGCTAGGGTTTGATGTGACCAGCCGATTGATCGGGGGGAGCCTCTACGACTGCCCATCTAGCCTGAATAAGACTCAATGTGCGGTATTGCATGTCCTGGTCTGCGCAGCAACCGGTCTAGAAGGAAAAGGAATTAAAACCTGTTAAACCCCGTTAAAATGACGTTGTATCACATCCTGATCGTACTGAGGGGTTGGTAAATACAGACAAGTATGGCTTTGGCATTATATAACAAACGAATGCCATTAAACAAAGAAATCAAGCCAAACCAAAGAAACACAGTGTATAGCATGTCAGATACCCTCCACTGTTAATCATGCATAAACTCTAATCACTAAACTTTTAAACAAACTTAACTCCATAAGCCATAGCAAGAAAGTGATATTCTGCTGGATTCCAAGCCATATAGGAATCCAGGGAAATGATAAAGCAGATTCATTAGCTAAATCTGCACTTGGCATGATACTAGAAAAAACTACAAAATACCATACAGTGATCTTAAACCAAAAATCAAGCAAATAAGGGCAATCAAATGGCAGCAATTATGGAATGAAAATCCCCACAACAAACTCTACAAACTACAGCCCAACTTAAAAGAAAGGACATCTGATCCTATTAATACCAGAAGAGAAGAAACCATTATCACCCGGCTACGCATTGGCCACACTAGATTAACCCACTCCTTCATTTTTAAAAGAAGAACCTCCACCTAAATGTTCATGTGGAAACCGATACACAATAAAAACATATTCTGATTGAATGCACACACCTTCCCACACTCGAAGAAAGTTCTACAATGTTGACAGCATGGACAAACTATTTGGCAAAATAGATCCCAAGAGGATATTAAACTTTTTGAAAAGAATCGGCCTCTTATCAAGGATGTAAGTTCATAGACCAACAAAAATCACCCACTCGCACTCTTGATGTTAAAATTCTCAACAGAAAACTTGATTACAGAAAATAAACCCCTATACATTTTTGAATACCTAAGAAGTATTCGGCATAAAATAACCCAAGGGGTTGACATGACGTAAAACCCAACCAACCAAACCAAACATCATGCATAAACACCGCTAAAAAAGTTGACATTGTGTCGCATCCTGCTCATACGGAGTGGTTGGGGTTGAATATATACCATCCAGAAAGCCTACCAGGAGGCGCGTGGTCTAATATTTAGAGTCGTAGGAAATGAACTTGTCCACCCGATTTCAATTCCTGGACGGAGCTGTTTACATTTCATATGGCGCTAATATCCTTGGGAAAGGTATGAATCCAATTCTCCCTCCAGCTATGGGTAAATAGGGACAGACTGGGCTCTTTAACCCTGGCTAGGTAACTAGTCTAGGAGAAGAAAAAAATCTGAATTCAAACCTGTTAAACTCCGCTTAAGAAATTGGCCTTGTGTAGCATCCTGCTCGTGCGGAGAGGTTGGGTAAATACATATACCATCCAGAATAATGAATATAAACCGATTTTCTCTGACTGCATCGTAGATTAAATTCAAGTCAGCGAATGCCAAACAATTCATTCCACCACTCTTCCTTTAAAGAAGGAAAATATATTCGTCTTTTGTGTGTGTGTGTTTGACCTTAAGCTAGACACGGTCGAATTTACTATTAACGGAAATAAAGAATTTAAAACAAAGCCTCATACGTTTTTTTTAAAATGATAAAAAGTAAACAATTATTATATTTTACTTTCCCTCTCGGCTAAAAATAAAAGAACCTATTATAATCTTTCTTAAATCATTGAATAAAGACTATTCTATCAAACAATGGTTTTCCTTCTTTTCATTGTTGTTAGCGTTCTTTTGGATTTTTTAAAAAACAACTTTTTTTTAATCGTGAAGGTCGATTGTCTGTTAAAAAGGAAGTATGCGACGATGTTTTATTTTGACAAGAAAATGACAGGAAAGAAGTAATTCTTTTCAATCGAACCACGGTAAAAAAAATTCTTATACCAGATAATGATTCTTTTGGTAATATTCGCAGAGTTCCGTCCCGGCCTCCTGCCTCAAAACCGCTAGCCGTGGCTGCTGAAAAAAACAAAAAAACTATGCGATTGAAGTTTGTAGCCGAAGCGGTGTCACTTGAAAAAAAAATGCCCAACCAACTTAGGGCGTTTTTACCCGAAAACCCACCCCCAACCTCAACCTAACCCTAACCCTAACCTTAAACCCTAACCCTAAACCCTAACCCTAACCCTAATTAAAAATTAGCAGTTTTATTACAAAATTTGTGGGTTCTGTTTTTTCTGGACACCCTGTATACAGGGTGACCCAGAAAAAACAGCCAAAATTATTTATTTATTTTCCCATTAAACTAACCCTAAACCCCACCCCAACCCTAACCCTAACCCTAGTTTTTTTCCAAGTGACACCGCTTCGGCGACGGACTTCAATCGTAGCTGGTGTTTTTTTTTCAGCAGCCACCGGCTAGCGGTTTTGAGGCAGGAGGCTGGGAAGGAACTCTGCGAATATACCCATTCTTTTAGTGGTATGTAAACATGGTTATTAACTATACGAAGGGATGACGAAAAGTTCTTGGGCGGACCACGAAGATAAATGACCTAGAGCCAGGAAACGTACACCTTATTCTATTTTCATTCCAGGACTGCACACACTGGGAGTATTGTTTCTCATATATATATGCGCATGGTGTAATGGTTAAAGTCATGGGAAATGGACTCAAATCCTGGATGTGGTAATTGAATTTCACTTTTTTCAAGTTTTTAAAAAAATTATATATGCATATTTTGAAATTATATATGCATTTTTTTAAATTATATAATTCATATTTTGACATTGGTTGATTATTTCAAAGGTGAAGAATTGTTTCTTCAAGTCTTCTTTTGTTTGTGAAAGCTTTGTTGTTTTTTGTACATACATGTATATAGGAAAATTGTAAAATTATATATTAATAATAATAGTCGTTAAATTGGAAACTGGAAAGTACATGTAGTTTAGATATTTGAGATAAAGTGTGTGCGTCAATATGGTTGTAACTTGATTGAATAAATATCTTATGTAAAATGGAAATATTTTTTCTATTGTATTAATTTCATGGTCACAAAAAAATCTGGTTTTAAAGTGGGCCATGAGCTGAAAAAGGTTGGGAACCCCTGATTTAGATGATCAAACAACTAAATACAAAATTAGCAACTAATGAGACAATGACTATGAAAATTGAATTTTCAAATACAGGACATCTATTATCTAAGGAAATAGACAATCTAGTAAAATCAATGCCATATTTGGAATTCGGCAAGCAGTTACAATAAAAGTGTAGGATACGATACAAGGTCAATTTCTAAACAGAGTTTAAAAGTTTTCCTTCTCCTAGACTGGTTGCCATATAAAGGTTAGTGTCCTGTCTGTCCAATTATTTACCGTAACTGCAGGCAGAATAGCTGGATTCATACCTTGGTAATCTGAACATTAGCTACATAAATGAGAATAACCTTCCCTTGTTTGTTTCCCTTTGAAGAAGCCGTATGTTTAATGTCGGCCATTTTCATTTCATGTAAATCTACACTCAAAATACGCATTTGTTCGAATCAATACAACTGCATGTTTTAAAGCGAAAATATCATAAAATGTGCTCTTAATTGTGCCTGCGAATTATTTGAACTGAGCTTAATTTTATTAAGAACATTTTATGATATTTTCACGTTAAAACATGCAGTTGTATTGATTCGAACAATTCGTATTTTCAGTGTAGATTTACGGTGAAATGAAAGTGGCGAACAAAACAAACGGCTTCAAAGTGAAACAAACACGGGGAGATTACTCTCATTTATGTAGCTAATGTTCAGATTACCCATACCTTTCCCAAGCGCTATGTGAAATGCAATCAGCCTCGCATTTGAACTTGTGCCACTGTGTTCATTTCCTGTGACAATAACCGTATATGTATTTATGCGTTTTTTTTTAGGAATTTGTTTTGGGTGCAACAATATAAGACGTTACGATTTCAAATGATTATTTCCCACGCAAACAATTTCCCTCATTGTTAATATTGGTGTAATACAATGATTCTAACCCCTCCCCCTGCATCTGACCTTGTACCATACCCGTTTACGCTTATTAAATATGAAGGAAACCCCTATTGTTTGTATAATTCTTTTGCTGAATTACCTTCTTTTTAAATTCACCTAATTTTATGGAGCATTACCGAATAGATTTACAATATCTCGTTTTTATTTTTCTATGTGACTTTTATTCATTACTATTTTTAGTTTTTGTCTTTTCTGTTTTGTATTTTTTGTTTTTTTCTTTTAGTTTATAATTAATTCTTCCTTTTTTTTTTTGTTCGGGATTATTTTTTAGCGGTGTCACGCTGGGGAACTTTTTTTTTCTTTTTCAGAAAACGTACAAAGTATTGTTTTCTTTCATTTTGAATGTACTGTACTCAAAAAGACACAATAAGAAATTAAGTGGCGATATTTACCAATTCTTCTTTCATAAATTGTCTTTTTGTCTTCTTCATATTCATTTATTTTTTTTGTTCTCTTTAAACTTGATTTTTCCCTGAAGATATATTGTAACCAGAACATTATATATATATATATATATATATATATATATATATATATATATATATATATGTGTGTGTGTGTGTGTGTGTGTGTGTGTGTGTGTGAGTGTGTGTATGAGTGTGTGTGTGTTTGCTTGTGTGCGTGCGAATGTATGTGTGTGCGTACGTGCGTGAGTGTAGACGTTGGTCCATTATCGAAGATTCCATCAGTCTCCCGCTTCATCTCTCTCTCTCTCTCTCTCTCTCTCTCTCTCTCTCTCTCTCTCTCTCTCTCTCTCTCTCTCTCTCACACACACACACACACACACACACACACACACATCGGCACATTGTTAAAATTTAAAAAAATCAGATTGATGTTTTCTTAGAATTCTGTCATTACCAGAAAAAATAGTTTATTTCCAAATCAATCCAAATAATATATGATTTATAATTATGAGAAAATATTATAATTATGAGAGAAATAATTCATATAAAGATTAAAACTTAGTTTAAACTGAAATACGAGGGAGCAAGACCTTTGAAGGTTATTTCTATAAGTCTAACATAAACAAAGGGGAACCACTCTCGACTGATAAATTATTTATTCATTTATCGATCTACTAGGAAAAAAGAAGACGGGTTAGGGTTAGGGTTAGGGTTAGGGTTTAGGTTTAGTTTAATGGAAAAATAAATAAATAATTTATCGTCAAGAGTTGTTCCCCTTTTTTATGTTAGAGTTATAGGAAATAACCCATTTGAAAGCCGTTTGACACCCTTGACACATAACATTATCCGGACAAAGCGCATAAGCAAATGCGGATCAATAAATATAGGCAAAAGATCATTATTATTAAGTAGACAAATAACTGGTTATTTCCATTGCACACACACACACACACACACACACACACACACACACACACACACACACAGACCACCACACACGCACACACACAAATATACACACATTACAAATACACACTCACCCGTCTTCGTTTTTGTATATTTGTTCTCATTTGTTTATGCAAAAATAAAAGTAAGTAAAGTTGTCGGGGTGGCCTAAGTCGATATCAGACAATCAACGAGGGAGTCTATCCCCTTTTCACTAGCGCTAGACCAAGGAGAATATTTTTGCGTCTGGGGCCGAGCGCCACACCTACCACCAGCTCCTTACTTTACCGCACAGATCCCTGTGCTACTCAAAACTTGTTATATCATGAGAATTGTCTCTGAAATTTTTTCATAGGTGTTATTTATTATTTCAGTTACATGAATATTTAGAAATCATGAATCACATAACTTGAATGAATATACACACAACTCACAGAGAGAGAGAGAGAGAGAGAGAGAGAGAGAGAGAGAGAGAGAGAGAGAGAGGGGTGCACACAGAATGAAAAATATATCAACATATAAACATTGAGCGGAAGGAATATAACTGGTTAAACAATTTAAAAACCAATAATCCATTTAGAGTTATTATGGAACATGATTACTTAGTCTGTTAATAAAATGTGGGTGTCACTCTAACACATTTATAAACACATACATTAGACACTGACCACCTACATTGAACTTGAAACTCCCAAATTAATTAAAAAAAATCATTTAGCCAGGTTTCTTCACCACAGACACACACACACACACACACACACACACACATATATATATATATTATATATATCATATAGCGCTAATACCCTTGGGAAAGGTATGAATCCATATATTCTCCCTCCAGCTATGAGTTAAATAGTAGGGCATACTGGGCTCTTCAGCCTTGGGTAGGTAACCAGTCTAGGAGAGGGATAACTCGGAATTCAAAATTCCTGAGGTCGGTCGTTGAATGGGTTTGTGGCAACCTTTGATGCACCAATTCTTTCCTTTCTGTGCCAAAAAGTGTGGATGGTCCAACACAAGCCTTCACCACTATAAACAAATCCCTGTGTGGATGTTCATTGTGTGTATGAACCCTCATAAGTCGAAAAATCGACGGGAGAGTCCATTTTTTAAATATATATATATATATATATATATAATATATATATATATATATATATTAGTTAAGAATTGATGTAAAAATGAATTAATGAATAGAATAAAAATGAATTAAATAAATGAAATAAAGGATCTCTCCTAAGAAAAACAACATTTAAGAGAGGCCCCTAATGGAAAAGTCTTCCTCACATCCACAGGACTCTCTATTGAAGTATCGAATTAATATAGTTATTATATAAAAAATAATATATTAAAAAAGAAAATTATATTATATATATATATATATATATATATATATATATATATATATATATATATATATATGAAAGTACGTAAATAAACACTGTGTTTTATTGATATGGCTTTTAGCCGACAATTTTTGGAGGATATGTGCTTAATGGAAGTCATACCTAATTCTTGAAAATTAATTAGTTAATAATTAATGAATTTAGGCGGGCATATATGTTCAAATGTAAGGCTGACATTTTCTCGATCTGTTTAGCCTTACATTTGAACATATATGCCCGCCTAAATTTATTAATTATTAACTAATTAATTTTCAAGAATTAGGTATGACTTCCATTAAGCACATATTCTCCAAATATATATATATATATATATATATATATAACACTGAGAGGTAACCGTGTCCTCTATTATGTTGTGGGTGCAGCTACACGACACATCAGTTTATAGTAGTGCATTTATCATTGACTAGTTGATTTGGTGAGTTTCGTGTGTGGTGTGCCGGTGGTCTGGGGGTAGAGTCTCTGACGCTGCCTTCTGGGTTCTCCGATTAAATCTCTGTCGGGGGTGGGAGGATATCATAGGTATACACTGCTGATGAAACCTAATTAGGTCGAAACAGCTGTACAGTGTTTCGCACACGGTATTCGTCGAGTTTGCTTGTCGTGATTATTTTCAATTACTATATATATATATTATATATATATATATATATATATATATATATATATTTGTAAATGTATAAGTAGTAACTTACCGTGGGTATGAGTACGATCGTTGAAGCGCACAATATCCAGAGATTAAGGTTGAGAAAAAACAAATACAAAGTGCTCAATACAATGTAGAGCATAAATTTATTTTAACAATGGAAAGGAGTAACCTACTCGAGTTTCATCGATTGATTCTTCAGGGTTACTTTAGTTAAATTAATCGAGTTTTCGATTAATCTTAGGTGTTATAAACATGCCCGTTGGAATTGGACTTAACTTTAGTAGAGGAACGCTTATTTATATTTTCGTAGATCGAGAACGGTTTTTGTTTATTGGATTAAAAATTTGGATTAATTTATGGGGAATTATTTTTTCAATTATTATTTAATGAAAGATATATTATGGGTCGTATTAATAGTTAAAAGGTGAAAAGTTAAAATTATTTATTAACTAGTTTAATTTGGTTTGAGCGTATTTAAAAATATATATATATATATAAACGTTTACTCCTTTTTTTATTTTACCTTTAATTAAAGTTTTTTTAAAACAATCTTCAGACAGGAAGAAGACAGCATATACGTTGTATGAGAGTGGGTAAGCACTAAGGCTGAAGGTCTAAGAAAGATGGATGATGGGTGAACCGGAATTAAAAACAATATTTTTTTTGTTGCAACAAACACGTTCCAACACTTCCTTATTTTCAGGCTTTACGCTTTGTAACTTCTTTTAAGTCCTACCGGTACAAAAGCTTTGCCAAAATTTATTCCATTTCCGATTCACTGCTTCGCCACACTTTCTTAGACTTCCGGCTGAGCGCTCAGTAAGTTTTCGCTGAGTTGATCTTTTGAGTCCATCCTTTTTTCTGTCTAACGATTGTGGCACGTGAAACTTTTAGTTATAGGAATAAAAATATTGTGCATTTTTTAAAAGTTTTTCTATTTTATAATGCTCTTCTTACTCACATATGAGTACTGTAATTGTATTCCTAACGCCTGTTTTGCATATTGAGTTTTTCTTGTTGTTATTATATACTAGCTTAAAGGCCATTCTATCCGGGGGCAATTAAGCTAGCTGCTGCGGAGGAAGCATCTATATGTTAAATAGATTTAAAGAAGTGAGTTTAAAATACCAACAAGAATGAATGAAACAAAAACGTCTTCGGCCCAGTAATGGCACTTTTAGCACTGAGTACATATTAAATCTTGTGAAACGTAAAGAATATTTTTCAAACAATTAACAGTTTTCATATCACCCTGTCGGCTGGGGCGTTAGAATGTACCGACTGCAACTCTGCTGAGGGATAAGACTCCCCCAATGGGTCTAGCTGTTGCCCGTGGATGGCGACCCGTGATACTTAATGATAGAACCCAGGTGGTTGAGCAGTCCATGACATGCAATATCCCACTTTGGTCCTTACTTGGGCTAGACGAGCGGTCGGAGAAGCCAACACCGATCAATCGGTCGGTCACGTCAAGCCCTAGCACATATATGACTGCCCTCAACCCCATTGCCCTTATGACAAGCACCAACCACTTTTTATCATATGGGTGCTAGAAATGCAGTGGCTGCGGGTCTACATGTCCTGGGAATGACGTTAAACTCTATCTGATGGTGAGGTTCCAGTTTTGGAGGTTTGGGAATTGTGGAGCACCCCTTCATCACCATTGCTCCCTGATCCACTCTGACCCGGAGTGGTAGTACCTATTAGGGTCCCATCTATGGGTTGAATAGAAAAACATGAGTTTATAAACAAAATTGTATTATGCATTAAGAATGAATTTATTACCAACTTTGTCGGCATTAAATGACCCACCGAGGTTGATATGCCGTAAAACAAAACAAACGAAACCAGTTTTCATGAAAAAATAATGATATTATTGTCTATTTGGAAGTATTGCAAAGCTGCATGATAAACGACATTTTTAGTTTTCCCATTTGGTGTCAGTCCAAATTCCTTGTTATGGTACAAAAAATCTTCACAAAAAATCACCGAAAACTATCACAGCAATTAAAATTTGAGAATCCAATGATTCGGCCTCAAATGTTTCGAACTTGCTCAATTCACAGATGGCATGATAATTTGGGCTACGGCTTCTAGGAGAAAAGTTGAAAAATGACACACACTGACATACTGATATTCTCATTTCTTATTAGATATATATGGGTGTGTCTGCGAGAGACGCCTGCGTTGGCTTGGCCACGTCAAGAGGATGGACAAACGCCGCATCCCCAAAGACCTACTGTATGGTGAATTAGTAGAGGGCACCCGACCGGTAGGCAGACCACGCCTGCGCTTTAAAGATGTCTGCAAGAGGGACATGAAGACATGTCACATTGACATCAACACATGGGAGGCTTATGCAGAAGACCGGGCGACCTGGCGACTCCTCGTTAAACAAGGAACGAAAAGGAGTAAAAAAGGGAGGAAAGGAACCACCACAGAAAAGAGAGCCATAAGGAAGGAGAGACAACAGCATCTCCAGCAAGCATTTTTAAATTTTATCATCTGATTCATCTGATACAGCGGGAAGGACGTCTTTCCTATGTCATATTTGCATCAAACTTTGGATCTGCAGCGGGATTGATGAGTCATTTGAGGGCTCATGAGAGGAAAGGTTCTGGTGTATTATAGGATTGTGGGGGACGGCAGTCATCTGTAAGATTTGCTATATATATATATATATTATATATATATTATATATATATATATATATATGAGTGTCTGTGTGAAAGAGAGAGAGAGAGAGAGAGAAGAGAGAGAGAGAGAGAGAGAGAATGAGTGCGTATTTTAAACATATATATTTACTAACTCCTCCGCACAAGTAGGATGTGACACAAGGTCAATTTCGTAAGCGGAGTTTAACGGGTTTGAATTCAGAGTTTTCCTTCTCCTAGACTAGTTACCTAGCCACGGTTAAAGAGCCTAGTCTGCCCTGCTATTTACCCATAGCTCGAGGGAGAATTGGATTCATACCTTTCCCAAGTGTATAAGCGCTATGTGAAATTCAAACAGTTTCGCCCAGGATTTGAACTCGGGTTGACGAGTCCATTTCCTACGACTCTAACCATTACACCACGCGCCTCCATGTATTTCAAATATAAGAGGTTCAATAGTTGTGGTAGGAGCAGCAGAATTATTGATATTTCTTCAGTATTCCCTACACTTCTTTATTTTTTTCTTTCATTTTTCTTTTTAAAAAAAAATAGTTTGTCATCTTTTTATTGGTTTCTTTTAATGTTGAAAGGTTTTATCATGATTCCCGCTTCCCAGCAGGCAAATTGAAAATCACAAGGAGGAGGAGGGAGAGGAGGAGGAGGAAAGCCGAATCGAAAAGCTTTCCCCGTAGATATAAACAATTTTCAACCGAAAAACCAATCCCCAAAATCGGCAAAGCAAATTTGTTGATCAACAGACGTCTCCTGTCGTATCCTCAAGAAAGATCGCGCGACCCACTGAGATATTTGCGAAATGAAAAACGCTTCGAAATAAAAGCCGAGACGTTACTTAGCCCAGAGATAAACGAATATTATTCTTCATTGTTATTAATTATGATTTCTAAACAGTATTTTTGTCATCAAAGTCTTTTTGATTTCCTTGCCAGGTTGGTAGGGGGAAGGGGGAGCCCTTACTTTATATGATCTTATTTGTGTAAGAGAGAGAGAGAAAGAGAGAGAGAGAGAGAGAGAGAGAGAGAGAGTGAGAGGGTGGGAGAGGAAGGGAGGGAATCTATTCAACCTATTTTTTACAAATAAAATAATATAAACTATGAGTCCTTTCCCCGCTCTCTCTCTCTCTCTCTCTCTCTCTCTCTCTCTCTCTCTCTCTCTCTCTCTCTCTCTCTCTAAATGATAATAACATTTTTTATGTTTAACGTTGAAATTTAAGATTTTTGGGAACTTCCTTCCGTCTGACACCATTCATACTGTTCAAATTCTAGATTAATTGTAATAAATTGTTGGTGAATCTAGTATTTCTTGTGCGCTTGTGGGTAATAATAATAATAATAATAATAATAATAATAATAATAATAATAATAATAATGGAGACCAGACCTAGTATTGATTAATAAAAAAAACCAGAACGTTTCAAGTGGTGGACTTTGCGGTCCCAGCAGATCACAGGGTGAAGCTGAAGGAAAATGAAAAGATGGATAAATACCTAGACCTTGCCAGAGAATTGAAAATGCTGTGGAAGATGAGAGTGAAAGTGATACCAATTGTAGTTGGTGCACTTGGAACGGTCCCAATAAACTGGGAAGAAAGACTGGGGGATCTGGAAATCAGAGGAATAATTGAGACCATCCAGACTACTGCACTGCTGCAATCGGCTAGAATAGAAGAGTCGTGGAGACCTGAGGGGACAGTGAAATACCATCAGCTGACGCTGATGTGAAAAACTCAAAAGGAGTAAAAATAATAGTCGAATAAGAAAAATTAAACAAATTCATTGGCCTTTCCCCTAAAACTAAATAAAAAAAACTGTGAATCATGAAGGTAAAGCTGTTATCAATTGAAATTTGTACCATAGAAATGGTCTCTAAGGTTTGGGAAAATAGAAGGTCCCAGAAACAGGACAAACACAAGGCAATTGAATTCTATGCAGAGCTGAAATACATATACTCTATATGACAGGTAAGAAGGGGGCAGGTGACTCACAAGCATTGAGCGTATTATGGTTGTTAATGAGTGTATATATATATATATATATATATATATATATATATATATATATATATATATATATATTGGTAATTATAACAAACACACCCTAAGGTCATATATCCTCATCATCATCCTGTCCCGCTGTCAGCATGGATTCAAAGAATGTAAGAAAAAAAAGCAGAGATAAATTAATTAAAGCAGCTTGTAAGTCTTATAACAACGGAAATAATTTGGGGACAACCTTGAAAGCAACAGTTATAGAATAAAGAGACCAAATATGGCGCGCCCCAACCATATACATAATTCAAAGTCACGTGATGTAATGGTTATGGTCGTCGGAAATGGATAGAGTGATATGAGTTCAAATACTGAACAAGGCCGGTAACATTTCGCATCATGGAAGTACCCTTCTTGATGGTTTGCATCCGACTATTTTCCCTCCAGCCCTGGGAAAATATTACTGTTACATAATTGTTAGAACCCTAAGAATTGCGTAGGGTTAGTATAGAAATCAAGATGGCTATTAGAAATTACGGCTAGCAGTTTTTTGAGCGGGAGAGTTTTACGATATCATGGAAGATTGATTGGCACATGTTAACCTCATGTTAACCTCTTTCCCGGTAGATACCGTGAGAATTAATAGAGAAATGAGAAACAAAGGCCTCTTCCGGTTTTGTTTTGAAAGAGTTAGTTAAGTCAGTACTGAGCAAGCCACGGAGATAGCAAGTCGCGATCAGCGCGCTCCCATACTCACACTTTGCCCAGTTAGTCTGGATGGGGATTTCTAAATATAATATGATATAAAGAAAGTCTTGGGTTATTTTTTCAAAAACTGCTAATGACCCAGGGATTCTGATTGAGGAGAAATCCCTAATGAAAGACCAGACACGAAATCTCCAAATGAAAAAGTTCCAGACCCTAGAAGAAGAACTCCCAGTTACATAAGATACTGTTGCATAGCCCTTCTTCGCTACTCTGGATCGTATACGTTGCTGGTATACTGCTCAATGAAATCACAAAGCATGCTGTATGTGTTAGTAGTGGAGTATAAAGATTCACACGTAGACATATGTAGTAGTAAGACTTTGAACGTTTATTTTTTCCCCTCGTGGTGCGGTGAGTGGCGGGCATTGACAATGGGAACTACTGCTGCTACTGTGGTGGAAGGTGGTGGGCGCGCCTCACTGCTCGCTGGTAGCGATCGACCGTGTCAACGGTCACTCCGTCCACTCTGTTCGCCGTCTCTCTGGGGTCTGACTCCTGACTGCTACTGCTGACCCCTTAAGTAAAGGCAGCCGCCCACACATCCTTTTTGTTCCTTTGACCGGAAGTTCTTTCTTCCCTTTCCAGTCTCTTTGTTCAATTTTCCTTTGTCTTTTCGAACTTCCCGCGCAAAACAAATTGAAACAATAGTCAATCTGCAACAATACCAGAAGAATATATAACATTAGTGCAGACTGGGCTCTTCGATTTTGTTATAGCACCGCTCTAGCATAGGAAAAAAAAACTCAATTCAAACTAGTTAAACTCTGCTAAAAAATGTTGCATTCTACTGTTGCGGATGAGGCTGGGCAAATACATACGTGTAAATTGGTTTATTTATTTTAAAGGCATATCAAACCGTCTGGGGTTATGTCATGCCTAACGGTTAAAAATACGTGTAAATCCACAACACTCTTTAATACTTAAACATGTTCATAGTCATATTTGTGAGTCTTTGAATGCGCTGACTTTATCCCCTGCAGAGGAGTAAACCCCCTAAAAAACGAATGCTTTGGACCTGATCAGGTGTCCTAGGCATAGACCTTGTGTCATATCCTGTACGTGCAGAAGTGTTGGTAAATATATACAAATAAATCCATAATACTTTAAATACCAGAATATGGTTACAATCATGCTGGTGGGCTTTTGGGTACGCTGAGTTTATCCCTTGCAGAGAAAGAAGCCACCATAAAAATCTTTATGGGGGCTTCTTTCTTGACCAGGTGGCCTAGACATAGACCTTGTATCACATCCTGTTCGTGCAGAAGATCGACAACTACTTGGACCTTGCCAGAGAACTGAGAAAACTGTGGAACATGAGGGTGAAGGTGGTACCAATTGTAATTGGGGCCCTTAGAACGATCCAAAGGGTCTGGGTGAATTGGAAATCAGAGGAAGAATCGAGACCATCTAGACGATAGCATTGTTGAGATCGCCTGGGAAACTCAGAAGAGTCCAGGAGACCTGATGAGACTTGCTATCACTCAGCCTCCAGTGAACCACCGGCTATGGCAGATATGAAAAATTCGAATGGAATGAAATAATAATAATAATAATAATAATAATAATAATACTTCTGCAGAGAAGTGAACCCTCATAAAAAGAGTAATCTGGGCATGACCAGTTGGTCTAGGTATATACCTTGTATCACATCCTGTTCGTGCAGAGGAGTTGAAAATATATATATATATATATATATATATATATATATATATATATTATATATATATATAAGTGTATAATAAATGGAAATGAATCCGATGATAGAAAATAGATAGAACAAAACAAATGATAATATTAGTATGCTGACAGATATCTGTTTCGACCTTTTAATAAAGCGGTCATCCTCAAGAGCAAAATACGCATTTTTATAAAAACTTTAAACGACACTCCAGCCCAGAACGAGAGCGTTGTTTCTGCTTCTCGTGCCAAACGGTTAACTATTCCCTCTTTCTTTCATAAATATAGTTGCTCTTGAGGATGACCACTTTATTAAAAGGTCGAAACAGATATCTGTCAGCATACTAATATTATCATTTGTTTTTTCTATCTATTTTCTATCATATATATATATATATATATATATATATATATAATATAAATACATATATATATATATATATAAAGAAAAATCTATTTTCTATCATATATATATATATATATATATATATATATATATATAAAGATAAATCTAATGAGTCAGACGAACCTACTAAAAGTTTCGCTTAATGTTCTTCGGGGCTTAGATCTGAGTCAGATCTCAGCCCCGAAGAGCATTAATCAAAACTTTTAGTAGGTTCGCCTGACTCATTAGATTTATCTTTCATTGCTCTACTTAGGTATTGAGCATTTTTTTATTAGCTTTAGTCTCCTGGCGGTTTTATATGAATATATATATATATATCATATATATATATATATATATATATATATAATATATGCATATAAATTGTTTTTTCTTTTGGCCAAAATATTGTACCAATAGATTATTTTTTTGGTACGATTATCTTGGTCTTTTCTTTTCCCAATTTTTTTTTCTCCCCGATTGATGTTTGATAGTATATTTTTTACAATCAAGCTATTTGCTGTTTTTTCTCACCGCGAGGATTTACCAATAAGTTGGTATATTAAATTATATATATATATATATATATATATATATATATATATATATATATATATATATATGCTTCAAAATTCAAACTAAGGAAAGTGCACATGTGCACTGTGAACCATTACACCAGGCTAAGTTGCCCACTACAAGTAGCTTAGATTTATTACATAGTTAAGGTAGAAGAAAATAGTGTAAGAAATAGACTCACTACTTAGATGAGTAATAGATCTTCAAGACTTGCTTGCTAACCGTGACATCACTCGCAGTGTTATCTATAAATAATCTACTCAGAGTAGCTTAGTTTGGCATAAGGTCAGAAGTATAGTGCACGAAGTAAGAATACAAATTTGTTGTAATGGTAAACTAGGATGGCTCATTAACCATTACACCAAGCAAAATCCCATTCTTTTCATATGAAAATGTTTTACAGGATTTTATGATTGACTAGAAGCGGCTACCCGGCGTCGCCTGGATAGAGGGGATCTTTTAAGTTAGTCCCGCAGATCCATTCTTACTGTATCGGGAGTTCAATCCTCTTGGGGTGCCCCATTTAGATCCCTATGTAAAAAATAGTCCTTGCATTGATCCAGCTACTCTGAAAAGAAATCTTAATATCTACTATTAAACTATCAAATTGGAAAAAAATTTCATGCTGTTATCATTTAAATTTTATTCTTTTATCATCCTCACAAATATAAATCAAATTTCTATTATTTTTGCTCAAAACCAAGCCCTGGTGATATTTAATGTCTATATATATTTACTTTGTCATTAATTGTTTTATTTTCGAAGTTTCCTCCGGACATACAGATTTACACAAACTGCCCTTTATATATGTATAGAAGACTAGAAGCGACTACCCAGCGTTGACTGGGTAATATGGGCAAAAACACCAGGTTTATTGATTTGTTTACTTCTGCGTTTTACAAATGCTTGAAATTTTAAAGTAGAATTCCAATGCTATTTCTATGTATATTCTAAATTTTTAATATCTTGGAATATAAATCAAATCTTCATATTTTTGGCACTAAAAGCAAGAACAGATGATATTTAATGTGTATATATATTTAATTCGTTGTTTATTATTTTATTTTCGTCGTTTCATCCGGACATACATATATAGATACATACACACCAACTGTCCTTTATATATATATATATAGAAAGATTGTAGAAGCCTCGCGAAATAGCGTTTGTTAAGGACCCCCCATTCGATTGTTTGTCATGATTAAACACTTCACAGTGCTAACTCTATTTTCACTGCAAATCGCATATATATATATATATATATATATATAATATATATATATATATATATATATATATATATATATATATATATATATATATATTGAGAGAAAAAGTAATTTAAATAAATATAGAAAAAAACAAGAAATCTTGTTGAAATTCTCTTCTTTTTTTTCCCCCTCAGAGATTAATTCCTTGCTATGTTTGCTTATCGCAGTGACTGTCACGCTTCGACCGCCAACAGTTCTAGGTGGGCTAATACAAAAATAAATAATAGCAAAAAAAATAGCAGCAACACCACGAACTTCAATACTATCAGCTGTGTTGTAATCAAACGCGCACTGTCTTTCCCGAGCCGATATTCGCGCTGAAAAACTCACCTCCTGCCATTGTCGCAGTCGTTCGCCGCCGCACGCCTGTGTTCTGTGTTTGTTTCAAGTCGATGAAGCACATTCATAGCTCCATGGTAGACAACCCCGACCGACTTTTTTGCACTAATGCTATCAATGTTCACATGCGCATTGTTAAGCGGTATCCTCCCGTTTTCCTACTGTTTGGGTTGGGATTTTCTTACTGTTTTATTTCGATGGTCTGTGTGAAGGTATAACGGTTTCGACTCACTGCAGGGAGGGTTGCGAATGTTCGTTTATGTTTGCTTGTTCTTATTTGTTTTTTTTAAATTTTTTTTATGGCATATCAACCACAGTGGGTCATTTAATGCCGGTAAAGTTTTGAAAGATTCGTAGCGTTAGTTTAGAAGAAAGTTTTTAAAATTTAATTTTCGTTTTTTAAACAAATTTTCTATCTAACCCATAAATGGGACCCTAACAGGTACTACCTATGCGGGTCAGAGCATACTCAGAGTAGTTTAGTTTGGCACAAGGTCAGAAGTATAGTGCACGAAGTAAGAATACAAATTTGTTGTAATGGTAAATTAGGATGGCTCATTAACTATTACACCAAGCAAATCCCACTCTTTTCATATGAAAATGTTTTACAGGCTTTTATAATTGACTAGAAGCGGCTACCCGGCGTCGCCTGGATAGAGGGGAATCTTTTAAGTTAGTCCAGCAGATCCATTCTTACTGAATCGTGAGTTGAATCCTTGTGGGATGCCCCATTCAAATCCCTATGTAAAAAATAGTCCTTGCTTTATGTTTGCTAGTTTTTTTGTTTTGTTTTTTGTTTTAAAGTTTTGAAAGATTCGTAGCGTTAGTTTAGAAGAAAGTTTTTAAAAATTAATTTTCGTTTTTTAAACAAATTTTCTATCTAACCCATAAATGGGACCCTAACAGGTACTACCTATGCGGGTCAGAGCGTATCTGGTTGCATTAGTGACCTCCAGGACTGGAACCTTACTATCAGAGTATACATTATACCCAGGACATAAAAAACCCTAAGCCACCGACTTCTAGCACCCATATGATAAAAAGGGTTGGGATTTGCCATAAGAGCAATTGGGTCGAGACAATCATATGTGTGCTAGGGCTTGACGTTACCAGCCGATTGATCCGAGCGGGCCTCTCTGAGCGCTCGTCTAGCGTAAGTAACGGCTAATATGGGGTGTTGCCTGCCATGGACTGCTCATTCACCATGCTCATACATTGAGTTGGCGAGGACCGCTATCAAACCAGGAACCTTGTTTGTGCCAGGCGGATTGGCTAAATGGAAAAATCAAATTCCAACATATGTCTGAGTAGATGTTATACCTAGGCACAAACGAACGGCCCTGTCAGCTTGGGCTTTAGAATACACCGACTGCACCTCTGCAGTGGGGTCAGCTGTTGGCCGTGAATGGCGATCCCTAATGCTTAAGGACTGATTCCTGGTGGCTGAGCAGTCCATGACATCTAACATTCCACTTTGGTCCTTCCTGTGGCTAGACGGGCGATCGAAGACTGATCAATCCGACTGGTCACATGAAGCCCTAGAACCTAGATGATTGTTCCGACATAATTGCCTTAATGGCAAACCCCCAACGCTTTTTATCATATTTGTGCTTGAAGGTTCTGGAACTCTGGGGATTGGAGTACCCCTTCCTTGACTTTAATCCCAGGACCACTCGCACCCAGAGTTTTAGTAATTTTTATGGTACCAACTTTGGGTTAGATAGATCAAAAATGGGATTTAACAAATTGAATACTCAAGAATAAATTGGAGACATAGCCAAGTGGATAAAGGACTTAGGTAAAGACAGATGTAAGTGACAGTTACATTTAGACTGTAGGTTCACTCCTGTCAGCAATAACATAGAATAATAATTAACACAGCTTTGGTTAGCGGAATGAGAACAGGATACCCCGTGGACTGAAAAAAGGGTTAGGTTCAAAGTTCCGTGATGGCTCCCGATTACGACAAGAAGGTTCCCGATTACAACAAGAAGGTTCTGAAGTCCTAGAAGGTTCCTAAGTCCGACAAGAAATACCCGAAGAAGGCCGGAGGGCACATCGGCCGAAACGTTGAACAGATAACAATGAAGATGAGGACAATAGTCCGAATAATATAAATAATACTAAGATAAATAAAACAAAAACGTCTACGGCATAAAATAACGCAACGGTTGACATGCCATAAAATCCAACCAACCAACCAACCAACCTATGCTTCTAATTGGGTGCTCTTTCAATATATGATCTACTGAATTGTTTCTAATCCATTATGTGATCTACTGAGTTGTATTCATTCCAATATGTGATCTAACTATTAACTACCCATTATTTTCCCATTAAACTATCCCTAAACCCTAACCCTAAACCTAACCCATCTCTAACCCTGTCTTCTTTTTTCCTAGTAGATCACATGCCATGAATAGTAGATCACATATTACCTATAATTGCTTACAATGCCTGTGGTTGTCAACCATTTCAGAATTAAACAACCTCGTCTCTACTGAGATTCAACTAGCAGCGGCTACCCCGCGTCGCCTTGGTAGAGGGAGATTTTTAAGTTAGTCGCGCAGATCCATTATTACTGAATCCTAATATGAATCCTCGTGGGTTGCGCCATTTAAATTCTTATGTAAAAAAAACCTTGTATTGATCCAGCTACTCTGAAAAGAAATGTTAATGTCTACAATCTAAAATATTAAATGAAAAAAAATCCATGCTGTTATAATTTAAATTTTATTTTTCAATTATCTTCACAAATATAAACCAAATCTCTATTATTTCAGCTCAAAAACCAAGCCCTGGTAATATTTAATGTGTATATATATTTACTTTGTGGTTAATTGTTCTATTTTCGAAGTTTCCTCCGGACATATATATACACACAATTGCCCTTTATATATATGTATAGATGGTCAGAAGGGCAATAGTTTTTTCGGCGGTTTGGTTTGGATTGGTTTGGTTTGTTTTACGGCATATCAACCTCGGTGGGTCATTTATTGCCGACAAAGTTGTGAAATGTATTCATACTTAATACATAATACAATTTTGTTTATAAACTCATGTTTTACTATTCGACCCATAGATGGGGCCCTAACAGGTACTACCACTCCGGGTCAGAGTGGACCAGGGAGCAATGGTGATGAAGGGGTGCTCGCCATTCCCCAAACCTCCAGAACTGGAACCTCACCATCAGATAGAGCTTAACGTCATTCCCAAGACATGTAAACCCTCAGTCACCGCTTTCTATCGCCCATATGATAAGAAGGGTTGGGGTTGCCATAGGGTTGGGGCAATCATATAGCTGCTAGGGCTTGACGTGGCCGCCCGTCTAGCCCAAGATAAGCCTAAAGTGGAATATTGCAAGTCATGGACTGCTCAACTACCTGGGTTCTATCCTCAAGCATCACGGGTCGCCACCCACGGCCAACAGGTGGCCCTATTGGAGGTGTTTTACCCCTCTGCAGAGTGTAGTCGGTGGATTCTAACGCCCCAGCCGACAGGGCGGTCTTTCGGTGAGATTCGCCTCTAATTCATATGTATATGCCTCGTATCCGTTTAAAAAGAAGAAAAATATACTCTGTATGATATTATTAATTCATATATTTCCCTTTTTTCTTTCTTTCTTTCTTTCTGAAGTATATCGTTACTATACAGCAAGAGTCGCAGTCGCGCAGCAGTTTTTATTATATCATAAGAAGTGGTTCTTTGTATACCAGTCATATTCTGAATGAGCAGTTGAAGAGTCTGTAAGGAGCTGTAGATGGGAAACGTTTATGACATGGGGTGCTTCCTGCCGGGCAATTGGTCGGCACTGATAACGCGTCACGTTGGTAAGCCGACTTGACTCTCAGAACGCGGTTTACGTCACTCGGAGCACGTGGTTTGGTGCCGTAAGAGAGCAGTTGGCTGGCAAAGAGGAGGCGTCTTCTAATCTTGCTCACCTTTTGGTCTCCTACATTTGAGCTCCGACAATGTCAGCGGGGCGATAACGAAATAGGCACAGCGGTGATCCATAAATCATTGAAAGGGTGCTGCGTAAAAGCAGTGAGCATTTGTTCTATTCTAACCACATAGGTTATATATATATATATATATATATATATATATATATATATATATATTGTTTTGATATAGAAAGAATGAATTTTTGTTTTAGATATAGAAAGAATGAATGAATACCAGAGTATAGTAGAAGGTAAAAGTTTAATAGCAACAGTCCTACAGTTTTTGCTAAATCCGTATATATATATATATATATATATATATATATATATATATATATATATATATGATATGCATATCTATATATATATATGTGTGTGTGTATATGTTT
>CM042146.1:60555325-60557825 GCA_023376005.1 Doryteuthis pealeii | reverse complement strand
GGGCCACAAAAGAATTATGGTTTCAAGTGGGCCATGAGCTGAAAAAGGTTAGGAACCCCTGATTTAACATATCAGTGAGAGCAGATTTCCATATGATTGATAATTGGTCTATGATAGTCTATGCCTTCCTTATCTGTGCATAAACATCGTTTTATGTGGATGAGATGTTACTACCTAGGTGCATAAACTGGTCTACTTTTTTTATCATCGAGTGTGGAGATGTCTTCAGCCTGTTTAAAATAAATTAACTCAGTTTTATGGGAGTTTACATACGAGCTATGTCAAAAGAGTTCCAGGACTGGTGTCAGAAAAAAAATTTAAATCCAATCTACAAATTACAAATTATCCCCTTCAAAGTAATCCCCCTGGAGTCCTATGCACGTTCCTATCCTTCTCTGTCACGCTTGCATGGATTTTCCGGGATTCTCCGTTACAGCCCTTTTGATGTCGTGCACATCCTCAAAACGGGTTCCCTTGATGACCCCTTGAGTTTGGGGAAAAGAAAAAATATCACAACCAAGTCGGGCGAATAACGAGTTGGCTTCAGCACAATGATGTTTTTCTTGGTCAGGAACTCTCGGATATTCAGGACAGTGTGGGCAGGTGTGTTGTCATGATGAAGCACCCACGAGTTATACTAACACTTCACTTACCTCTTCTCGCGTACTGAACAAAGCAAACGCCGCAGTATCTCTTTGTAGACATACTGGTTGATTGACTGGCCCTGTGGAAATTTTTCTGACATACCTCGTAGAGACCGATGCTCCCTTGCTGCCTCCTCCAGGTTCTGTTGCTGGTATTCGGCTTGTGCAGGTGTATTTGCAAGAAGCTCCAAATCATTGCTAATTAGAAGACTTCTCTTCCTAAATAGAAGCATCAACCTCTCCGTGGGTTGTTGTACCAACAGAAACCCGACGGTGTCACGGGTAGTTTAGTATAGACAGAAATACTGGGACTTTTACCAACTTCAGCATAATCTGGTATCAGTCCTAACAGCGTGAAATACGTGAAGGAATTTCGTGTTGTGCCAAGTTTTTGATATCAGAGAGAGGGTAACCTACATTTAAAATAACAATTCCAAATCTTAACTTTTACGTGAACTCTTATTTACTAAGCCTATCTTAGATGTGGCACAAGGCCAGAAGAATGTTGAGCTCAAAGAGAGCATGACAAAGCAGCTGATGGTGATCCCAAATGTGGACTTTGCAGACTGTTTTAAAAATGGAATGGATGCCGGGGTAAGAATGATAAATGTCTTAGGTAGGCCTCTTTTCTTTTTCTTTTCTATTTTCTATTTTTTTTCATTTTCTTCTTTTTTCTTTTTTTCATTCATTTTTCTTTTTCCTTTACTTTCTTTATTTATTGTATCCTTTTTTCTTTTTTCTTTTTTAATCTTTTTCTTTTTTCATTTTTTCATTTTATTTTTCCCCGTTTTCTTTCTTCCTTTCCTTTTCATTTTCTTTTTCATTTTGAATGCAAACACAGTGAACTACAAACACCGATAAGATATAATTATTTATTAAGCCTAGCTTAGACGAGAATCGAACCCATTAACAATGATCTGCGAATCTAACTTGGTAACCCTTACACCAGGTAAAGTACCCATACCGATAGAATATGGGCAACTATTTCAGCTTAAAAAAAAACCTGCGTAGAAGCCTATATAAACTTATGGGCACAGCAAAAGTAAGTACGCACCTAACCCGTTCGCCACTGGTAGGGCATGACTCAAGGTCGCAAGTATGAGGCACCCAGTGAGGATCGAACTCACTGTATAGTAGAAATGTATCTGCGAGAATAGCTTGATAACCATTGCACCAGAACGGCATGCCTTATTAACCCAACTAATTGCCACGGGTAGGGTGTGACACAAGGTCACAAATATGAGGCACCAAGCGAGGATCGAACTCGGTATTGTGAAGTAACGTATCTGCAAAACTAGCTTGCTAAACATTATACCGCCATGGGAAGCCTCATTTACCCAACCTATTCGCCACAGGTAGGATGAGGTATAAGGTTGCAATTATGGGGCATCCTGCTAGGATCAAACAAATTATTCAGTAGTAATGTATCTCTGAGACTAGCTTGTGAACCATTGTTGCAGGATAGGTACTGTTTAGGCACAGCAATGAACTGCATAAAGTATTATTATTATTCACTCCTTTTGAGTTTTCACATCAGCATGGTCTTTCACTGGAGTCTGAGTGACAGCAAGTCTCCTCATGTCTCCAAGACTCTTCTGAGTATTCTGGCAGATTGCAGCAATGCAGTGTTCTCGATGGTATCAATCCTTCATCTGATTTCAAGACTTTCCAAAGCCTTTTCCAATCCCTTTGGGACCGTTCCAAGTGCACCAACTACAATTATTATCACTTTGAATTTCATATTCCATAACTTTTTCAGTTCTCTGGCAAGGTCTAGGTATTTGTCCATTTTTCCTTTTCCTTTAGCTTCACCCTGTGATCTGCTGGAACTGCAAAATCCATCAGTTGACAAGTTC
>CM042146.1:60545325-60552825 GCA_023376005.1 Doryteuthis pealeii | reverse complement strand
TAGGGTTAGGGTTAGTGTTTAGGGTTAGGGTTAGTATTTAGGATCAGTTTAATGTGAAAATAAATAATGTATCAGTCAAGAGTGGTTCCCCTTTCTTTATGTTAGACTTATATGAAATAACGAAAGATGACTTTTTGGTGTAGTTTATTTGTTTAATGGCATATCATCATCTTTTGGGTTAGTTAATGTAGAATTCGGTTCATTTTTTGAATGATTAATTGTAATCATTACTGTTTATGAGTTCAGAATTTCATTGCAATATTTTTTAATCGAATTATTTTATTTGCCTATAACATCATTTGTTCACTGAGTTGTATGGTATAAGTAAACAGGTAAGTCGTTCGTCACGGTATAAGTAAGTGTTTACCCAAGTCGTTCGTCACGGTATAAGTAAGTGTTTACCCAAGTCGTTCGTCACGGTATAAGTAAGTGTTTACCCAAGTCGTTCGTCACGGTATAAGTAAGTGTTTACCCAAGTCGTTCGTCACGGTATAAGTAAGTGTTTACCCAAAACGTTCGTCACGGCTAGAAAATGATCCCGTTTACACATATTGGGCATCCAGTGAGTTCGAACTCGCATTTCAGTGGTAATGGTCCTGTGAGACTAGATTACTAATCATAACACCACGATTGGACGCCGAGTTGTATATTATTCCGATCTAATACTAATAATTCATACACAATCTCAAGTAACTTTTTCTATATAATAATTGATATATCCGGGTTAAGGGATATATTATGAAGTTGTAGTAAGGTATATTCTCGCAGGTAATTAGAAGCTGGTGCGTCGAGTAGCAGTAAGAGTAGTACGTCTTCCGAGCAGTCGGCGTGGTAGTCTTGCTAGTAGGCTAGTAGGCGCTTGTGGTGGTACACACACACACACACAAATATATATATATATATATATATATATATATATATATATATGCTAGTCCATTATATGCACAGGGGATTGTCTATTCTCTACAATATTAACTAACGTTAAAGAGCCCAGTCTTCCCTACTATTTGCCCTTAGTTGGAGGGAGAAAATAGTTGGATTCATATCTTTCCCAGCATTATTAGGGCTATGTGAAATGCAAACAACCTCGTCCAGAATTTGAATACGTCGCACCGGGTCCATTTCTTAACACGGCATCTATTACACCATGCGTATACATAGGTATTGATATACAGATAATTAATTGTCGAGTATTTATGGGGACACTATCCAATCAGATTATAGTGAGAGGGTACCTAGGTATTTGCATATTCATTACATCGATAATAATAATAATAATAATACCCGGAATCTGTCCAAGAGAATGAGATGCGCAAAGTCCTTGGACTTCGAGATACAAATCCCGGCTATTAGGCCAGAGCTCAGTCGGTAGAGCGTTCGGCTAGAAACCACAAGGTTCCTAGTTCGATACCGGTCCCCGGCAACTCAGCTTATGAGTAGCACAGGGATCCGTGCGGTAAAGTAAGGAGCTGATGGTAGGTGTGGCGCTCCACCTCAGATGCTAAAAAACAATCTCCTTGGTCTAGCGCTATTGAAAAGGGGATAGACTCCCTCGCTGAATGGCTAATACCGACTTTAGGCCGCCCCGTCGACTTTACTTTACTTTACTTGGTGTTAATTAACAAGAGGAGAACTGTTCATAGCGTGGAACTTGCCGTTCAAGCGGATCAGAGAGTAAAAATGAAAGAAAGCGTAAATGAAAAATATATATATATACTTTGACCTGGCTAGAGAACTGAAAAAACAAAACTGTGAAATAGGAAGGTAACAATTTTAACTGGTGGCCTTGGAATGGTCCCTAAGGATGTGGAAATGAGTCTGGGTGAATTGGAAATCAGAGTAAGAATCGAGACCATCCAAACCGCAATACAGTTTAAAATCAGCGAGAAGACTCCTGGAGACCTGTGGAGACTTGCTGTCACTCAAACTCCAGTGAAGCACCAGTGAAGATGGCTGTGAAATTCTCTCATGGGGTGAATTTCATACATTCCACACCATTATTCATAATTTTCAAGCATATCTAATTTACCCATAGATGTTACCCTAACAGGTACTACCATTCCGAGTCAGAGTATACCTAAATGTAATGACAATACATATATATATGCATATGTATGTATATATACATATATATATATATATATATATATATATATATATACGTATATACATATATATGTATGTATATATATACATACATATATTTATATGTATATGTATATACATATATATATATATATATATATATATATATATGTATATGTATACATACATATGTATATATATATACATATGTGTAAATATATACATAGATATATATACATAGATGTATATACATATTTTTTCCCTTTGCTTATACCTGACAGGAGAGGGGGTGGACTAAACTTTGTAGTGGCTATTGCTTATTTAAACAAAAAAAAAACAAAAAACAAAACAGAGCTTCAGAACTGGAATCTTACTACTACATTCTATATAGTGTCATACCCAGGGCACCAATTTTAGGGGGTGTCTTACTCCTTTGTAGGGGATGCTCTCGGCTTTTTCTAAGCCCTGTTACTAGGGATGTCCTTATATTTTTGACTACGAACTTGTTTATTACATTTTTATTGTTTGAGTTAGAGATGTTTTTAATTTTTTTTTTGACAATTATAAACCAAATAAAAAAAAATATCCTAATTAAATTTATCTTAAAACTAATTAAAGGATTTTAATTAGTCCATCTGTAATAATGAAAAAATAACCAGTAATGTTTGAAATCTCAATTTGTAATTATCTATAATTAGAATATAAACATCTTAGAAGTTAAACAACCGAAAATATTGAGAACCTCAACCGACTGCACCTCTGCAAAGAGGTAAAATCCCCCCAAAGAGTCATCTGTTGGCCGTGGGTGGTGACCCGTGATACTGAAGGACGGAATCTTGGTGCCTAATCAGTCCATGATATGCAACTCCACTTTGGCCCTTACATAGGTTAGAGAGCAACCCACCCCGATCAATTGGCTGGTCATGTCAATCCTAGAACCTATATGATTGTCACAACCCTATTGCCTTTGGAGCAAACCCCAACGCTTCTTATCATATATGTGCTAAAAGGCGGTGGCTGAGGGTCTTATCGTCCTAGATATGACGTTAAGATACATCTAATGAAGCTCCGGGGTGTGTGAAGTATACCTTTATCGCCATTACTCCCAGGTCCACTATGACCCTGAGTGGTTGTACTTGTTATCTATGAGTTTTAAGGAAAATGTGTTTAAAAAAAAAAAGAAAACTAATAGCCATCAAAATTAATAAACAAATCGTATTTGATATAAAATAACCCCAAAAGGGTCGACATGCCTTAAAATACAACCAGCCATCTTTAAGATTAATATGATATCTAGTTGTTGCATATCTATATCACAATACACATGTTCCTAAATCTTCTGTCCCTTATCATCCTGCAACACCCTCCGGTTAGAAATTAGACCGTCCAAGTTGTTCATTATGCAATGTAAAGATGTAAATCCAGATTATCTGGTGTTGCTTTATCGCAGCTTTCTGAATTGTCCCCTTTTACCCAATTGTAAAAATGAAACATTTCAAATAGTGTCGTGCCGCTTAAATGCCCAACGGAAAATTTAAAAGGAATTGAAAACAAAAACAACAACAACAAAAAAAAAAACAACGACAAAAAAAAGTTACATGTTTGTTTTATCCGTAATATTGAAATTGTGAATTACAGAATATATTTTTGGTAAATTTGATCTTATGACATCTTGGTATCCTGCCTTAATTTACGCTATGTTTTAGTTTGATAGCGTCAGGCGAATTTCCGGCCCAACATAAATATTTTCCGAGTCATGTTTTGTCACTTTTTTGTCGGTAAATTGATATAGGTATTTTAAACGCTGTCCCCAGATTTTTTTCGGCAAATCAATGTAAATATTTTACAAACCCTCTTAAAGAAAGTGTGAGAGAGGGTTACATCAAGATTCTTATACTCTTTACATATTGAACTATTTCGCAATAACTATTAAGTAAACATATCAAATGTTATAATTATCAAATGATCATATTCTGGTATATCTACAGGTCCTGCTAGGTCTTTATTATTCTTATAAAACTTATCTTGTATTACGGTCAAGTCACGCTGGAAGCACCGGCACCCGCTAGATCACCGAAGTTAAGTAGTGACGAGCCTGTTCAATACTTAAATAGGTGACTAATTAAGCAACAGCCGATACTGTAAGCAACCTGAGTCCTTTGTTTATCAAAATGACTTGGTTTGGCATTAAATAACTCGATAAAGTTTGATATGCAGTAAAACAACCAACCAACCAACCAACCAACTGATCTTGTAAGTAAAGTAAAGTCGTCGGGGTGGCCTATAGTCGGTATCAGTCAATCAGCGAGGGAGTCTATCCCCTTTACACTAGCGCTAGACCAAGGAGATTGTTTTTTTGCGTCTGAGGTGGAGTGCCCCACCTCCCATCAGCTCCCTACTTTACCACAAAGATCCCTGTGCTACTCATACGCTGAGTTGGCGAGGGTCGGTATTGAACTAGGAACCTTGTGGTTTCTAGCCGAACGCTCTACCGACTGAAATAAACCAGCCCTCTCCTATACGAGTCAGATTTGGTTGTATTGAGTTCTGCATTTGTGTCTTTTGTTGGTTGGTTGGTTGGTTGGTTGTATTTTACGGCATGTCAACTCTTCTTGGGTTGCTTTATACCGAAGATGTTTTATTCATTCCTGATAGGTAATATTTTTGTTTTATTTAAAATCAATTATTTTAAACAATTTTAAACTCATTTCTTTCTATCTAACGATTTATATGGGACCTTAACAGGTACTACCACTCCGGTTCAGAGTGGACTTGAGAGTAATGGCGATGAACGGGTACTCGTTACACTCCAGATCTCAAAAACTGGAACTTCACCATTAGATGCAGTTTAACGTCATATTCAGGACTCTACAACCCTCAGATACCGCCTTCTATCGCATGAAATGATAAAAAGGGTTGAGGGTTGCCACAATGTCAATAGGGTCGGGACAATCATGTAGGTCCTATGGCTTGACGTGAACAGTCAATTGATCCGACTGCAAGGGGAGTGTTGCATATCATGGACAGCTCAACCAGCTCGTCAATCACTAAACATAAAAGCGTATCAGTTCAGTTAAAGATGTAGAGCATTGGACTAGGATTTTAATTCAATACTATTTACAACTTTCACCCGCCCTGTCGGCTGAGGCGTTAGAATGCTCCGACGGCACCTCTGCAGAGGGGTAAGACTCCCCCAATGGGGCCACCTGTTGGCCGTGGGTGGCGACCCGTGATGCTTAAGGATAGAGCCCAGGTGGATGAGCGGTTCATGACATGCAATACTCCACCTTGGCCCTATCTTGGGCTAGACGGGTGGTCGGAGAGGCCCCTCCGATCAATCGGCTGGTCACGTCAAGCACTAGCACCTATATGATTTTCCCAACCCTATTGCCCTTATGGCAAGCCCAAACCCCTTTTTTATCATATGGGTGCTAGAGGGCGGTGGCTGCGGGTCTACATGTCCTGGGAATGACGTTAAACTCTATCTGATGGTGAGGTTCCAGTTCTGGAGGTTTGGGGAATGTGGAGCACCCCTTCATCACCATTGCTCCCTGGTCCACTGACCCGGAGTGGTAGTACCTGTTAGGGTCCCATCTATGGGTTAAATAGAAAAATGTATTTATAATAAAATTGTATTATCCATTAAGAATTGATTTATTTCAAAACTTTATCGGCATTAAATGACCCACTGAGGTAAAACAAAACAAAACAAACAACTTTCACGTTACTGTATTTATTTCTAAATATTCTGTGACCATTTTATTTGTTTGTAGACTAGTGAGTGGTTGTGCATATGATATATATTAAATAAAATTCCAGTTAAGTTTATATACATCTCTACTGATTCTTAACCTTACTCTCATTAGGAGGGTAAAGTGCTACGTTATTATGGTATTTTAGACTAATGTATAGATTTTCTCATAACCTATTTATATACTCATATACCTGAATACATATACATATGCTCCAGAATTAGAAAGTCACTACTAGATGCAATTAAATATCTTGCCAAGGATACTAAGACCACCACCTTCTAGCACATAAATGATAAAAATGTTTGCGGCTTTGTCATAAGGACAATAGAATTGGGATAATCATATAAGTGCTAGCCAGATCTTCCACGCTTGAAGGTGTGATGGTACATTTCTTCAGCCTTGTTTTAATATGGTCCTTGAACCACTTTTCGGATGCTCCTGTCCTCCACGTGCCATCTGTGAGTTCACTCTAAAGTATTTTACGGGGGAGTCTGTCTGCAGGTATGCGGATGGAGTGGCCCAACCAGCAATAAGTATTCGGCAACCAACCAAAATGTAACTCATTACAAGAAATCAAAGATATGCAAACTAGCTTGCTAACCACTGCTAATCACAGGAATCGAACTCACAATTTAGATCTTTTATTTTGTATTATTATGGTTAATAATGAATGTATATTAGATACCTATGGATTTAAAATAAGATAAGATTTGTTATAGTAGTCAGAACTGTTTAGAATAATTTTACCATTACTTTTTAGATGGGCTGATGACAGGAATGGTTCACCATTTTGCTACATACACGCACATACACACATACACACGCATATATATATATATATATATATATATATATATATATATATATATATATATATATATATATCGTGTGTGTATGAGTATATATGTGTGTGTCTCTGTGTTCTCACCTAAATCTCATAAAAATGGCGTATTATTTACACATGCGTCGACACATGATCTTCCCCCACCACATACCTTCATTTATTTGTTCTGTGCAATTCACAAAACTATTTCTCCCCTCCCCCTCTCCCCCTCTCCCCCTCTCTCTCTCTCTCTCTCTCTCTCTCTCTCTCTCTCTCTCTCTCTCTCTCAAACACATACTTTAGATGAAGAAAATAGCTTACATCAAAGTAATCTGTCAATACAAGCATCTATGTCTGCAGTATAAATGGTAGATGTCATTAAGTATGCTAAGCTTAATTTATTACACACCCAGACCTATGGTAGTCAAACTGAGGATGGGACCCACTAGTCTTGAAACCTTGTCTCACTAAACATGAAACTCCTAGATGCATCCATTCTGGCACGTAATTTTTCAAACATTGTAATAATCAAATTATCATACTGTGGTATATCCACAGGCCCTGCTAATAATAATAATAATAATAATAATAATAATAATAATAATAATAATGAAAAAACTTGGACATGGTTACGAAAAGGAAACCTCAAAAGAGAAATTGGATCACTAATAATTTCTGCTCAAAATAATGCCATAAGGACAAACTATATCAAAGCAAAAATTGATTAGACCCAACAAATAGTAATTGCAGATTATGCGGTAATAGAGATGAGGCTGTAAACCATGTACTCTGCGAATGTAGCAACCTAGCACAAAGGGGGTACAAAACTAGACACGA
>CM042146.1:60490325-60535325 GCA_023376005.1 Doryteuthis pealeii | reverse complement strand
GGTACCCTAATTTTCTTTTTAGAAACTTTTTCCATCTCTTTCATGATGAATACGCTTCTACATGTCCTCATAAAATGTTGTACTGCTAAGAAACTTTTCATATATATATATATATATATATATATATATATATATATATATATATATATAATATATATATATATATATATATATATTATATACCAACCTCACCGCACGAGCAGGATGTGAGACAAGGTCAATTTCTTAGGCAGAGTTTAAAAGGTTTGAATTCAGAGTGTTCCTTCTCCTAGACTGGTTACCTATCCATGGTTAAAGAGCCCAGTGTGCCCTACCATTTGCTCAGAGCTGGAGGGATAATTGGATTCATACCTTTCCCAAGGGTATATGTGAAATGCTAATAGCTTCGTCCAGGAATTGAACTCGGGTCAACTGTAACAATTAGAACACGCATCTCCAGTAGCAGTATATGAGAAAAATTAATTACTTGAAAAGTGTTTGATAAATCAAAATTGTTCAAATGCTGGCCAGCAGAGCAGTTTAAAAACGAAGAATAGTTTAAAACAGCAGGACATCTTCTTTCTTNTCTGCAGACGGGACGTATCACAAATATGAATTACTTTATAAACCTTACGAAATAGTTCAATATGTAAAATGATATATATCTTATTAAACCCTCTCTCATTCTTTTCTTCTTTTTTCTCTTTGATCTTTTCATTTTGTTCAGTTGAACCGATTTAGCATTATCGCTACTACACACTCACCACTCTGTCTATTTTTCACTATTCCTTTCTTTCTTTTTTCTTTCTTTCTTATTTTATTTTCTGTGTAATATTTCTTCCTTTCTTCTTTGTTATAATAAAAATGGAATGGTCCATTATTTAGTCGAGTGAAGACACTCGTAAGAAATAAGAATTCGGTGTTTAAACGACATCAGGATTTTTTTGCATTTTATCTGGACGATTTGGACGGTCTCATTTTTAACCAGAGGTGTTGCAGATGATAATGGACAGAAATTAAGGAACAAGCGAATTGATATATATATATATAACTTCCTTAGTTTTGTGTCTTGATTAATAGTTTCATATGTTTTCTATAAAAATATCTTACAACTTATAGAAAACACATGAATCTTTTAGCAATGAAGAAAACAAGGAGAAATTTGAATTATATATATATATATATATTATATATATATATATATAATGCGTATGTCTATGTCTGATGAGTGTGATGTATTTATACATATATACATATATGTTGTGTGTGTGTTATGTCCATGTGTGTTAATATATATATATAATATTATTTATTTTCTGCTTGAAGGCATTATATAAATGCATGTATCGAATAAGATTCGATAATTATAGAAAATAATCTTGACAAGTAAATCCCGCAAAGGATGGCCGCTATGCAGAACACACGTACAGACTGTTTCGACTTTATTAAGTCTCTTCAGCGATGTATCACAACGACTCCCTCCGACAGGAATCGAAACCGGGACTTCACAGGCATAAGTCAGAGACCATTATCCGTTCAGGCCGCCGACATAGAACAATCCCTGCGAATTAACCTTGTTCAATGATGATACTATTACACCCCCTGCCATAGCAGGCAAGTGACGTTTATTTAGTAAACATATATATATGCGTGTGGTGTGCTGGTGTGTGTTTTGTGGTGTGTTGTGGTATGTGTTGTGAGTTTTTTTACTTTCATTAGCGGAAATGTGCAAAATAATTACAGCTAAAATAATTATCACTTTATTTAATTCGTGCACACTGTTTTAATCAATAAAGATATTAACCCAATTAAGATGAATGCAATGCACTTTAAATTACTGTCTAAAATATTCCAACACAGCATTGAAATATTGGAATCTCGCCACTAGATGCAGTGTAGGCGACATACGCAGGATACTAAATTGTATAAATACTTGTGTTAAATTTTTTTATTAACTTTATGTGTATCATCAAATTACAACGAGGTTGAGTAAAAAAGTAATGCCATTTCTTTATTTCATGTGAAGTTTTTTCTTTATAAAATTAAGGCCTGCATTGAAACCTTAATGAGACTCAGAGTGTTACATAATTATTAGATACCTAATGATTATGGCAATAGTGTAGAAATCATCATGGCGATTAGTGCAGCTGATGGCCTTGAGAGTGAGTGACGCTCTGACTCACTCTGACCTTGCCTTGCGGGGTGGATCGTGAGAACCGGAAGGCATGGAAGACCCTGTCTTCCGGTTTAAGGATATAGTAAGTTTAAGTCAGTTAGAAGTTAGAAGCCGAGCTCGTAACATGTAAGCCTCATCTGCGCAGATTGTCTGGGTTGGGATTTGGAAATAAAGTAACATCACGTAAATTGAAGTCTTGTGTTTATTACCAAAAACTAACACAACACACGGGCTTCTGATAACAAGAAATCCTAACAGAACCAGACCCGGAATCCCCATAGAAGAAATCCAGACTTAGAAGAGACCAGACCAAGATGTTAGAAGATAGAACCAAAGCCGGCCAGAAGAAAATACGACAAAGTAAGAAGTAAGAAAAGGGTATACAACATTATATAGATTTGGTACTGTGAAAAACGTCAGTATATAACAAGAGCAAGAACCAGCAAGTAGACCCAACTTGCCATCGACAATGTCTCCTTCGCATGACAATGCTCAACCATACATAAGCATCGGGGCAAGGAGAAAATAGCGTCAGTTGGGTGGATAACTTACACACATCCTCTATACTCACCAGGTTTAGCGTCTTCAAACTATCATCTTCGTGCTCCATGAAAAAGGTTTGAAAGGCAAACATTATTCCAGGGATGAGGAAGTGAAATCTGTAGTGAAATATGGCTCAAATAACAGTCAACACAATTTTGCCTGGCAGGGATACATGCTCTGTTCGAAGGCGGAACATTGATATTGAGAGAAACGGTGACGATGTGAAGAAAGGGATGTAATCCATAGAGGACCAGCTTCATTTTGATGTATGGCACATGTTTCTGTGTGGTAATTATATCTGTCCTACACACATTGCATTATTTTTGACTCAGCCTCGTAGAATAATTTTCATTAACTTTATGTGTAGCAATAAATTAGAAGAATTAACTTCTAATTTATCAATAATCTAGTGTTGACACTCAGCCACAGCCTTCTAGTACCTATATAATAAAAAGTGGTTGAGTGTTTGTGTATATGATGATTTTATTTGTTTTATATAAAGTACATGGAACGTATATGAGGATTGGTTGGTTGAATTTTACTGCATGTCAACTGGGTTAACTTATGCTGAATACGTTTTTTTTATTCATTCTTGTAAGTATTCATTTCAAAAGGAAAGCTCATTTTTCATCTATTTAACCCATAATGGGATCCTAACAGATACTACCATTCCGGATCAGAATAAACTTTTGAGTATTGCCAGTGAAGTGGTTATCTACTCCCAGAGCTCCAAAATTGAACCTCATCACTAGATGCAGTTTAGCGTCAAAATATAGCCCTCCTCCACTGTAATATATTGTTTGATCAGTGCACTCAAGGACCAGTCTGAATGGGAAGTGCATAGGGGTCAGGTGCACCTGGAAACGAAAACAGGATGTGGCCCTGACTTGACCTTTTGCACCTGGAAAATGCAGGTGAACATTTACATAATTTAGGTGCAGAAATCTGTAGGCGTAGCCCATAGTCAATGAAAACAGCCTGCGGGCGAGGAGACGTGCCTACAGAAAAACTGCGTAGGTGTCACAAACAAAGAGGCGTGACACCAGGATCAGACTACAACAAAAGAAGCCCGTAGAGATCGATTAGACAGACAACGATCAGGTTCGAGATCACTTGAAAAGAACTCCCGAAGCGCATGCGTAACCCTGACAACGACTCTCAGCTGTACAAAACGAGGGAATAAACATCTCATCTTACATTTTCCCCAGTACAAGTGTTTGTGTTCTTTGACGTGGTCAGTGGTGTAACACACACCGTCTTCAAGTACATAATAAAAAGAGTTGCGAGATTGTCGTAAGAGAGATTGAGAAATACTTTCTGAAAATCATATAAGAGTAGGGCTTGACATGACTAGCCGATTGATCGGGGGCCTCTTTGACCACCCGTCGTCTAGCTCAAGTAATGGCCAAATTGGAGTATTGCAATCATGGACTTCTCAATCACCAGTATTTCATGCTTAACCATAACCGGCCATCACCCATGGCAACGAAGTGGTCTCATTAGTGTATTGACCTCTGCAGAGGTGCAGTCGGAGTATTCTACATCCCAAATTACGAGGTGAATGAAACTTAAAGTTGTTAACTTGATAGGATACGTGAAACATATACTTATTTTAATCTTCATCCAGCTTTACTATCTAGCAAAGACCTTCCATGTAAAATGAGATAATTCTTATTTTTTCTCCTACGAGTCTAAAAGTCTAGAGCTTAGAGTCAAGTCCACTAAATCACCGTAATCATATATATATATAATATATATATATATATATATATACATATGTGTGTGTGTGTGTATTTAGGCAGCATTTTCCTGTAGGCATATATTGTTAAATAATGCAGCCATTTTCTCTCTGCAAGTTTTGTCCTTTGGCCTTTTTTCGTATTGCGGATTTTTTTGTAATATCTGGCGAAAATTGGCTGATGTATTTGCCATATGAAGATGGCCACGATAGGGCTGACGAGGTATATGACATATGCAAATACATCAGCCAATTTTCGCCAATATTGCAAAAATAATCCGGCAATACGAAAAACAAAGGACAAAACTGGCAGACAGAAGACTGCATTATTTAACTCAAATAATATATATATATATAATGAGGAAGAATGAATAAAGAAATGAAAGAACAGAATTGATAATAAAAGATGAATTTAATCAATATCTCTAGTGATATTGATTAAATTCATCTTTTTTGTCCATTCTGTTCTTTCTTTTCTTTATTCATTCTTCTCATATTGTCGGATTCATTCAATTTCCATATATATAATAATATATATATATATATAATATATAAAGTAAAGTCGTCGGGGCGGCCTAATGTCGGTATCACCATGCAGCGAGGAGTCTATCCTCTTTTCACTAGCGCTAGACCAAGGAGATTATTTTAACGTCTGAGGTGGAGTGCCACACCCACATCAGCTCCTTACTTTACGCACAGGTCCCTGTGTACTCATACGCTGAGTTGGCGAGGGCGGGTATCGAACTAGGAACCTTGTGGTTTCTAGCGAACGCTCTACCGACTGAGCTAACCGGCCTATATATACATGGTAAATCAGCTTTGTTTGGATTCTCGATGTTGCATGGAAGACATAACCAGTGGGATTACAAAAATAGTCTGGTGGCGTGTGAGAAGAGTCAGGGAATCCATGCGTCAGATGATCTTTTTATGAAACTTAAGAGAGAAAGAGATGTCCTTTTAACGTTTTCAGTGAGATGTTAGTCTTTAAATTGGTTATATATGATTAATATATAGTTTCGTTCGCTTAACGATGATTGAATTATGTGGTTGGGTTCGGTTTTTTGTAGAATAAAACTAGGAAAAAAAATCATAAAGATATCCGGTAAATTAATATAGGAAAAAAAAAGACACATGACAGCACTGAGTTATCCCCCTTTTTTCAGCTCCAACTTTTAGTACATTCCACTTAAGATATGCCGTAGAATATTTTAGATTACAAGAGGAAATGAACTGAAAAATAATCTAAACATTACACACACAAAAAAATAAATAAAATAATAAAACGAAAAATAAAGAATGAAAAAAAGAAAAGAAAATTCGTAAAGCGCTATTTTATTTATTATTATTTTCGATTTTTGCTTTGTTTGATTAGAAGGTTTTTTATTTTATTTTTTTTTTATATGCCTTTTCAATAATCAAATTTTGTCTTTCAATTTCTTTTCTTTGTTCTGTGTATTATTCTTATGTATATCCCCCTCCCCTATTTTTTCTTATTTCAGTTGAAGATATCACTTTTACTCTGTCTCCAGGTGACGATGAAAGATATACAGAACACTACCCGCTGATTTTTCCCGGTTAACTTACGTCAGTTTGCTATAGGCAGACATCTTGCAATTCCACTTCATCTTCTTTCATTTTTCCATCAAACACCCATATAAGCAAATGCTCTCTCTCTCGCTTGCTTTCTTCTCCACCCTCTCTTCTCTCTCTCTCTCTCTCTCTCTCTCTCTCTCTCTCTCTCTCTCTCTCTCTCTCTCTTTATTATATATTTATAGTATATATATATAATGTGGATGAGAATAGAGGAAAGTGTGGATATAAACACACAGACAGCTAATATCCACAATTTCCTCTATTCTCGTCCACATATTGTCGGATTTATTCAAATCCTTCATCATATCTCCCTCCCCCCTCTCTCTCAACACCACCACACACAACCACACACACAACACACACATATATATATATATATATATATATATAAATATATATAATAATATATTATATATATATTGACCGATTTATATTTTCAGTCTGTGAGTGACATATCTTTCAAGGTACCGACTCATATATTATATATATATATATACTATATATATATATAAGGGTGGGCCAAAAGTAGGTTACAGTTAACCTTTAACTTAATGAAGTAACTGTAACCTTACTTTTGCCCACCCTGTATATAATATATATATATATATATATATATATATATTATAATATATATATAATATATATATATTATACTTCTTTCCTTTATTCTGTTTCTATTTCTATTATCTGTGTCTGGCTGTCTCAGTGTCTTTGTCTTTGTTTCGTTTGTTCCTCTGCATGTTTCTATCTATCTCGGCTCTTCTCTCTCTCTCTCTCTCTCTCATCTCTCTCTCGATCAGAGGGTGTTGCGAGGATGATAATATTGGACAGAAAGAATTGAAGGTATAGCTAGGCGAATTGATGGATACATATAAGGTATTGGGTACTAACTCCTTAGTTTTGTGTCTTGATCATAGTTGTTCATAGCTGTTTCTATACAAATGCTACAAGCTTGATAGAAGAACACATGAATCTTTTAGCAATGAAAGAAAACAAAGGAGAAATTTGAATGTAAATAGGAGTTCGATATATATTAAGATAGGTGATACTATCATATATATATATAATCTTAGCGTATGTCATGTCGTATGTCTCTGTGTATTGTTTAGTAACATATTACTATTGTATGTTGGTGTTATGTCCATGTGTGTTTAATATTAGTATATATACTGTGTTATTATTTTTGATATTCTGCTTGAAGGCATTATAGGAGATGCATGTATCGGATATAAGATTCGATAATTATTAGAAATAATCTTGACAAGTAAATCCGCAAAGGATGGCTCGCTATGCAGAACAACCGTACAGACCTGTTTCGACTTTATTAAGTCCTCTCAGCGATGTATACTAACGCTCCCCTCCGACAGGAATCGAAAACACCGGGACTTCACAGGCATAGGTCAGAGGACCATCCGGTTCGGCGCGCCGGTACATAGCGAACAATCCCTGCGAAATTAAACTTGTTCAGAATGATGATACTATTACAACGCCCTGCCAATAGCAGGCAAGTGGACGTTTATTTGAGTAAACATTATATATATGCGTGTGTGGTGTGTGTGTGTGTGTGTGTGTGTGTGTGTGTGTTTGTGTGTATGTGTGTGAGTTTTCTTTACTTTTCATCAGCGGAAAAGTGCAAAATAATTACAGCTAAAAATAATTATCATTTATTTATTCGTGCACACTGTTTTAATCAATAAAGATATTAACCCAATTAAGATGGATGCAATGCACTTTAATTACTGTCTAAAATATTCCAACACGGCATTGAAATATTGGAATCTCACCACTAGATGCAGTGTAGCGACATACGCAGGATACTAAATTGGTATAAATACTTGTGTTAAATTGTTCATTAACTTTATGTGTATCAATAAATTACAACGAGGTTGAGTCAAAAAGTAATGCCATTTTCTTTATTTCATGTGTAGTTTTTCTTTTTATAAAACTAAGGCCTGCATTGAAACCTTAATGAGACTCAGAGTGTTACATAATTATTAGATACCTAATGATTATGGCAATAGTGTAGAAATCATAATGGCGATTAGTGCAGCTGATGGCCTTGAGAGTGAGTGACAGCGCTTGACTAACTCTGACCTTGCCTTGCGGGGGTGGATCGTGAGAACCGGAAGGCATGGAAGACCCTGTCTTCCGGTTTAAGGATATAGTAAGTTTAAGTCAGTTAGAAGTTAGAAGCCGAGCTCGTAACATGTAAGCCTCATCTGCGCAGATTGTCTGGGTTGGGGATTTGGAAATAAAGTAACATCAAAGTAAATCGAAGTCTTGTGTTTATTACCTAAAAACTAACAACAAAACAGGGCTTCTGATAACAAGAAATCCTAACAGAAACCAGACCCGGAATCCCCATAGAAGAAAGTCCAGACCTTAGAAGAGACCAGACCAAGATGTTAGAAGATAGAACCAAAGCCGGCCAGAAGAAAATACAACCAAAGTAAGAAGTAAGAAAAGGGTATACAACATTATATAGATTTGGTACTGTGAAAACGTCAGTATATAACGAGCAAGAATCCAGCAAGTAAGACCCAACTTGCCAATCGACAATGTCCTCCTTCTGCATGACAATGCTCAACCATACATAAGCATCAGGGCAAGGGGAAAATAGCGTCAGTTGGGTGGATAACTACCGTATCCTCTATACTCACCAGATTCAGCGTCTTCAGACTATCATCTCTTCGGCTCCATGAAAAGGGTTTGAAAGGCAAACATTATTCCAGTGATGAGAAAGTGAAATCTGTAGTGAAATAGTGGCTCAAATAACAGTCAACACAATTTTGACTGGCAGGGATACATGCTCTCGTTCGAAGGCGGAACATTGATATTGAGAGAAACGGTGACGATGTGAGAAAGGGGATGTAATCCATACAGGACCGCTTCATTTTGATGTATGGCACATGTTTCTGTGTTGGTAATTATACATGTCCTACACACAACGGCATTACTTTTTGACTCACTCTCGTAGAAATAATTTTCATTAACTTTATGTGTAGCAATAAATTAGAAGAATTAATTTCTAATTTATCAATAATCTAATGTTTGACACTCAGCCACAGCCTTCTAGTACCTATATAATAAAAAGTGGTTGAGTGTTTGTGTATCTGATGATTTTATTTGTTTTATATAAAAATACATGAAACGTATATGAGGATTGGTTGGTTGAATTTTACAGCATGTCAACTGGGTTAACTTATGCTGAATACGTTTTTTTTATTCATTCTTGTTAAGTATTCATTTCAAAAGAAAAGCTCATTTTTTCATCTATTTAACCCATAGATGGGATCCTAACAGATACTACCATTCCGGATCAGAATAAACTTTTGAGTAATACCAGTGAATAGGTTATCTACTCCCAGAGCTCCAGAATTGAATCCTCACCACTAGATGCAGTTTAGCGTCAAAATCTAGCCCCTCATCCACTGTAATATATTGTCTGATCAGTGCACCCAAGGACCAGGCTGAATAGGAAGTGCATGGGGGTCAGGTGCAGCCTGGAAACGAAAACAGGATGTCGCCCTGACTTGACCTTTTGCACCTGGAAATGCAGGTGAACATTTTACATAATTTAGGTGCAGAAATCTGTAGGCGTAGCCCATAGTCAATGAAAACAGCCTGCGCGGGCGAGGAGACGTGTCTACAGAAAAACTGCGTAGGTGTCACAAACAAAGAGGCGTGACACCGGGAGTCAGGCTACAACAAAAGAAGCCCGTAGAGATCGATTAGACAGACAACGATCAGGTTTGAGATCACTTGAAAAGAACTCCCGAACGCATGCGTAACCCTGACAACGACTCTCAGCTGTACACAACCGAGGGAATAAACATCTCATCTTACATTTTCCCCAATACAAGTGTTTGTGTTCTTTGACGTGGTCCAGTGTGTAACACCACCGTCTTCAAGTACATGATAAAAAGAGTTGCGAGATTGTCGTAAGAGAGATTGAGAAATACTTTCTGAAAATCATATAAGAGTTAGGGCTTGACATGACTAGCCGATTGATCGGGGTGGCCTCTTTGACCACCCGTCTAGCTCAAGTAATGGCCAAATTGGAGTATTGCAAGTCATGGACTTCTCAATCACCAGTATTTCAAGCTTAACCATAACCGGCCATCACCCATGGCGAACGAGTGGTCCATTAGTGTATTGACCCTCTGCAGAGGTGCAGTCGGGGTATTCTACAGTCCCAAATTACGGGTGAATGAAACTTAAAGTCATTAACTTGATAGGAGTACGTGAGAAAACATATACTTATTTTAATCTTCATCCAGCTTTACTATCTAGTAAAGACCTTCCAATGTAAAAAGTGAGATAATTCTATTTTGTTTCCCTACGAGTCTAAAAGTCTAGAGCTTAGAGTCAAGTTCCACTAAATCACCGTAAATATAATATATATATATATATATATATATATATATATACATATGTGTGTGTGTGTGTATTTAGGCAGCATTTTTTCTTGTAGGCATATATTGTTAAATAATGCAGCCATTTTCTCTCTGCAAGTTTTGTCCTTTGCCTTTTTCGTATTGCCGGATTATTTTTGTAATATCTGGCGAAAATTGGCTGATGTATTTGCCATATGAAGATGGCCCACGATAGGGCTGAACGTACTGGGTATATGACATATGGCAAATACATCAGCCAATTTTCGCCAGATATTGCAAAAATAATCCGGCAATACGAAAAAACAAAGGACAAAACTGGCAGACAGAAAATGACTGCATTATTTAACAATATATATATATATATATATGAGGAAGAATGAATAAAGAAATGAAAGAACAGAATTGATAATAAAAGATGAATTTAATCAATATCTCTAGTGATATTGATTAAATTCATCTTTTATTGTCCATTCTGTTCTTTCTTTTCTTTATTCATTCTTCCTCATATTGTCGGATTCATTTCAATTTCCATATATATTTATATATACATATATATATATATATAAGTAAAGTCGTCGGGGCGGCCTAATGTCGGTATCAGCCATGCAGCGAGGGAGTCTATCCTCTTTTCACTAGCGCTAGACCAAGGAGATTATTTTAACGTCTGAGGTGGAGTGCCACACCTACCATCAGCTCCTTACTTTACCGCACAGGTCCCTGTGCTACTCATACGCTGAGTTGGCGAGGGCGGGTATCGAACTAGGAACCTTGTGGTTTCTAGCCGAACGCTCTACCGACTGAGCTAACCCGGCCCTTATATAAACCATGGTTGAAATCAGCTTTGTTTGGATTCTCGATGTTGCATGGAAGACATACCAGTGGGGATTACAAAAATAGTCTGGTGGCGTGTGAGAGAGTCAAGGGAATCCATGCGTCAGATGATCTTTTTTATGAAACTTAAGAGAGAAAGAGATGTCCTTTTAACGTTTTCAGTGAGGATGTTAGTTCTTTAAATTGGTTATATATGATTAATATATAGTTTCGTTCGCTTAACCGATGGATTGAATTATGTGGTTGGGGTTCGGGTTTTTTGGTAGAATAAAAACTAGGAAAAAAAATCATAAAGATATCCGTAGAATTAAATATAGGAAAAAAAAAGACACATGACAGCACTGAGTTATCCCCCTTTTTTCAGCTCCAACTTTTAGTACATTCCACTTAAGGATATGCCGTAGAATATTTTAGATTACAAGAGGAAATGAACTGAAAGAAATAATCTCAAACATTACACACACAAAAAAATAAATAAATAAAATAAAACGAAAAATAAATGAATGAAAAAAGAAAAGAAAATTCGTAAAGCGCTATTTTATTTATTATTATTTTCGATTTTTTGCTTTGTTTGATTAGAAGGGTTTTTTTTTTATTTATTTTTTTTTTTATATGCCTTTTTCAATAATCAAATTTTGTCTTTCAATTTCTTTTCTTTGTTCTGTGTATTATTCTTACTGTATATCCCTCCTCCCCCTATTTTTTTCTTATTCCAGTTGAAGATATCACTTTTACTCTGTCTCCAGGTGACGATGAAAGATTACAGAACAACTACCCGCTGATTTTTCCCGGTTTAACTTACGTCAGTTTGCTATAGGCAGACATCTTGCAATTCTCACTTCATCTTCTTTCATTTTTCCATCAAACACCCATATAAGCAAATGCTCTCTCTCTCGCTTGCTTTCTTTCTCCACCCTCTCTCTCTCTCTCTCTCTCTCTCTCTCTCTCTCTCTCTCTCTCTCTCTCTCTCTCTCTTTATAATATATATATATATATATATATATATATACATGTGGATGAGAATAGAGGAAAGTGTGGATATAACAACACAGACAGCTAATATCCACAATTTCCTCTATTCTCGTCCACATATTGTCGGATTTATTCAAATCCTTCATCATCTCCCTCCCCTCTCTCTCTCACACACACACACACACACACACACACATATATATATATTATATATATAATATATATATATATATATATATATATATTATATTTATATATATATTGACCGATTTATATTCTTCAGTCTGTTGAGTGACATATCTTTCAAGGTACCGACTCATATATATATATATATATATATATATATATATATAAGGGTGGGCCAAAAGTAGGGTTACAGTTAACCCTTTAACTTAATGAAGTAACTGTAACCTTACTTTTGGCCCACCCTGTATATATATATATATATATATATATATATATATATATATATATATATATATATATATATATATATACTTCTTTCCTTTATTCTGTTTCTATTTCTATTATCTGTGTCTGGCTGTCTCAGTGTCTTTGTCTTTTGTTTCTGTTTGTCTCTCTGCATGTTTCTATCTATCTCGGTCTCTCTCTCTCTCTCTTCTCTCTCTCTCTCTCTCTCTCTCTCTCTCTCTCTCTCTCTCTCTCTGTTTTGCTATCATATATATATATATATATATAATATATATATATATGTTTGTGTGTGTGTTTGTGTTCGTGTGTGTGTGTGTTAGTCTGAGTTTGTCTGTGCGTGTCTAATGCCACATACATTTCAACTTAGCCACCTTAATAGTCATATATGAGTTCCTGTTTTAGACGGAAATCTATAATATATTTAAACAATATGTCCTGTGTGCAGAGAGCTATCGTAGAACTTATATATTTGTATTTATATGCATGTGTATGTGTGTGTGTGAATGAGAGTATGTATGTGTGTGTGTCTGTGTCTGTGTGTGTTGAACGGTTTATAGGTCTGATATGAATCAGATCGCAGCGCTATTATAATTTGCAATTATGGCGAGGAGAAATTTCAAAATCTTTACATGCACTTGTCTTCAAGAAATGATTATTTGATATTTCACCTTTTAAAGATTCTATTAAGTACCAACTTACATTTCACCAAAGAATCGACTCTCCATCCTTCCTTCCACTAAGTCTCTTCTTATTTTTTTGCCTGATTCCATGAAAACTGTTGGAAAGTGTAAATCATGCCTTTCTATTTCTTTCCATAATTTCGACTTATTCTTTACTTTCTCTCTCTCTCCTCAATTTCCCAATCCTTTTCAGCTCATTCCTTTCGTTCTCACTTGCTTCCTCTCTCTTTCTCTCATTCTTTCACTCTCTCTCTCTCTCTCTCTTTCTCTCTCTCCCATTATCTTCTTCTCAGTCTTATAATCTCTTTTCCTCTCATACTTTCTTACTCTTATAATCTCCCCCTCTTTCACTCACTCTTTCTCTCTCTTCATCTCTCTCTCTCTCTCACTCTCTCTCTCTCTCTCTCATTATCTTCTTCTCACTCTTATAATCTATTTTCCTCATAATTTCTTACTCTTATAAACTCTCTCTTTCTCTTTCTCTCCCTCTCTCTCTTTCTCTCTCTCTCATAATATCTTTCTCACTCTTATAATCTCTTTTCCTCTCATACTTTCTTACTCTTATAATCCCTCCCTCTTCCACTCACTCTTTCATTCTCTCTCTCTCTCTCTCATTATCTCTTTCTCACACTTATAATCTATTTTCCTCTCATAATTTATTACTCTTAATATCTCACTCTCTCTTTCTTTCTTCCTCTCTCTCTCTCTCTCTCTCTCTCTCTCTCTCTCTCTCTCATAATATCTTTCTCACTCTTATAATCTCTTCTCCTCTCATAATTTCTTATTTATATAGTCTCCCTCTTTCCCACATTCACAAATACTCTTTCTCTCTCATGATATTTTTCTCTCTCTAACTCTTATACTCCCTCTCTCTCTCTACACTCTCTCTCACTCCTTCTCTCTCCCCCCTCTGTCTATCTATCTATCTAATACAAGAAGTGTTGGGTCAGACGTTTTTATAAAGCCACCCTCTTTATGCTCTCCCCTCTCTCTCTCTCTCCCTCCCTCTATTCTATCTATTAATACGAGAAGATTCAGGTCAGACTTTATTTTATTTTTCGGCAGGATATATTTCTCATCCTCATTCCCCATCGCAGTAAAAGGATGTCCGTCTCAAGGCACCCACACATTTCTATCGTTCATCCTTATAGCTCTAAACCCTGTCGGCAGGGGCTTTACAATACGCCAATTGCACCTCTGCAGATAAGTATGCCCCCCACCCCAATGAGCCCACCTGTTGGCCGTGGGTGGCGAATCATGATGCCTAAGATCAAAATCATGTGGCTGTGCGGTCCATGGCATGTCATACTCCACTTTGGCCTTTACTTAGGCTAGACAGGCGGTCGGAGAGTTCCCCTTCGCCCAATAGGCTGGTCACGTATAGCTCTCGCACTTAAGGATTGTCCCAACCCTATTGGCCATATGGCAAGCCCGAAATCCTTTTTATCATATATGTGCTAGAAGGTGGTGTTTGAATATATATATATATATAATATATATATATTATATTGGTTTGTTGGTTGGTTTTGAAAGCTGTCACAATGCAAATCTAAAGAAAAAAGAAGGAAACTATGATATTGTTTGTTAACCTGTCACTTTATTCTTAATATTTCGGGATAAAACATTCCATCATCAGAAGACTATTCGAACCAAAGTGGTGCTAGCAGTTGCTCAATTTGTTCAACTTGAGTGAACTAAGTGTAAACCCCAAGGTCACCCTTTTGATCTGACAGCCATGTCAAATATTTTAATGTTACCACTGCAACCTTTACTCTGTGTATAAACAATACACAAAACCAAAAATGCACATGATATTTTTGATTTTTGCATTTGACACCTAAACAAACCCAACAACACTAACACAAAAAAGTATTCTACACTTTTCTTTTTTCGTTAAAAATTAGTTGACGCCAACAAAAGAACTCATCGTGTTACATTATTGTTTGGTTTTCAATTTTTCAAACACATTTTCAAACGCTTTTCAAGCACATTTTTAATCTATTTAACTTATAAAGGAGACTCTTACAGGTACTAACACCCTGATCAAAGTGGACATTGGAGTGATGGCAATGAAGAGGTACTCCAAAATACTCAGAGATCCAGAATTAGAACCTTATCACCAGATGAAGTTTAATGTCATACTCAGGACACTAAGACCCTAAGTTACCACCTTATAATACATCTATACATATAAAAAGGGCAGTTGTGTATATGCGTATGTCCGGAGGAAACTTTGAAAATAAAACAATTAACGACAAAGTAAATATATATATATACACATTAAATATCGCCAGGGCTTGGTTTTAGAGCAAAAATGATAGAGATTTGATTTATATTTGTGGAGATAAATAACAAATAAATGATAACAGCATGATTTTTTTATTTAATATTTTAGATAGTAGACATTAACATTTCTTTTGCAGAGTAGCTGGTCAATGCAATGTCTACTTTTTTACATAGGGATTTAAATGGGACATACCACGAGGATTCAACCCACGGTTTAGTAATAATGGATCTGAGAGATTAACTTTTTTAAAAATCCCCCTCTACTCAGGCGACGCCGGGTAGCTACTGCTAGTATATGATAAAAGGGATAGGGATTTGCATTTGGGGCAATAGGGTAGGGACAATGAAATAGGTGATAAGGCTTGATATGACCAACCGATTGATTCAGGGGGCTCTCCGACAGCCCGATTAGCCCAAGTAAGATCAAAAGTAGAGTGTTGCATACCATGGATTGCTCAGACACTAGGAATCCATCACCAAGCATCACGGGTAGCCAGCCACAACAAACAGGTAGCCACATTGGGAGGTTCTTATCCCTTAGCAGAAAATGCGATCGGCGTATTCTGCTGCCACAGTCGACAAGGCGAATAGGTCATTTGATTGTTTCATATATATAATATATATATATATATATATATATATATATATATATCTGTGTGTGTGTGTGTGTGTGTGTGTGGTGTGTGTTTCTTGTTCAGGAAAATAATAAAAAAGAATTGCTAAAAATAAATGGCTATTTAGTGCACGATAATTTATAAGGGTTTTGACATGAAGACAATGGCATTTATCAAAGTTTATAAAATTCATAAAATTGTAAACATTGGCGCAGGCAACTGCACAGTAATGAAAATTATTTTTAAAAAAAAAACAAGAAATCAGAATAAGAGGGGATTCAAAATTTAAAAAAAACTGATTTTGTTAGAAATATGAAAAAATTAATAAAATAAAAGATACGAATGAGAGGATTTTTAAAAATCCAGAACACAAAAAAAAAGAAAGAAAGAAGAAAATATGAAAACAAATATGGTTACAAAGGTAACGATCTAGAAATGATCCGTACGAAATTTAAAAAAAAGAAGAACGTAACTATAATAATAATAATAATAATAATAATAATAATAATAATTAGGCGGGTAAGAAAAAACTTTCATAATATTGATAAAGAAGAAGAAGAAGAAGAAGAAAGAAGAAGAAGAAGAAGAAGAAAGAAGAAGAAGAAAGAAAGAAAGTAGAAAGAAAGAAAGTAGTAAAGGAAAAGAAGAAGAAAGAAAGAGTAAAAGAAAAAGAAGAAAAGAAGAAGAAAGAAAGTAAAAGGAAAAAAGAAGAAGAAAGAAGAAGAAAGAAAGTAAAAGAAGAAGAAGGAAGAAAGAAAAGAAAGTAAAAGAAGAAGAAGAAGAAGAAGAAGAAGAAGAAGAATAAGAAGAAGAAAGAAGAAGTGAAAGAAAGAAAGAAGAAAGAAGAAGAAGAAGAAAGAAGAAAGAAAGAAAGAAAGTAAAAGGAAGAAGAAGAAGAAAGAAGAAGAAAGAAAGAAGAAGAAGAAGAAGAAGAAGAAGAAGAAAGTAAAAGAAGAAGAAGAAGAAGAAGAAGAAGAAGAAGAAGAAGAAGAAGAAGAAGAAGAAGAAGTCTGGCATGGGTACACTTTCTTGAAAAACATCAACAATAGCGTCAAAGAATGAGGTTTTAGCACCCTCCACCATTATCTAAAAAGAGAGAAAAAAATTAAATTCAAGTTTCAGTACAAAACAATTGCAATCGTGTCCTATTAGAAAGAACAAAAGAAAGACTACAATAGACATAATAAAACAATAAGGTGTAGATTATTAGCCTCCTGCTCTTCCGTTTTAATCTTTCTTCTTCGATTCAAATCATGCAGATATTTTGAGGGAGGAGGCAAAACAAGACTGACATTAACGGAAAGTGCGGTCTACACACAATGTAATCAACTGAGAAATGATTATCGCTAAAATAAAAATTCCATGACATCGTGCTGCCTTATCTACGGCATTTAATATTAAGTACATTTAATTTTTTTCAACTTTTTCCTTCATTTACGCCAGATAACTTTATGTGCCACTTTTAGGGGCATATCAACCCTTGGGTTATTTTATGCCGAAGACATTTCTGTTTTATTCATTCTTGTTAGATTAATAGTATACCAATATGGAGGTGCGTGTTGTAATTATTAGAGTCGTGGGAAATGTACACGTCGAACCGAGTTCAACTCCTGGACAAGGCTGTTTGCATTTCACATAGCGCTAATACCTTTGGGTAAGCTGTGAATCCATATATTCTCCCTCCAGCTATTGGTAAATAGTAGAGCAGACTGGGCTCTTTAACCTTGGATAGGTGACCAGTCTAGGAGAAGGAAAACTATGAATTCAAACGCTTGAGAATTTTGGCATATATATATTTTACCAACCCCTCCGCACGAGCAGGATGCGACACAAGGTCAATTTCCTAAGCGGAGTTTAACAGGTTTGAATTCAGAGTTTTCCTTCTTCTAGACTGGTTACCTAGCCATGGTTAAAGAGTCCAATCTGCCCTGCTATTTACCCATAGCTGGAGGGAGAATTGGATCCATACCTTTCCCAAAGGTATTAGCGCCATGTGAAATGCCAACAGCTTCGTCCAGGAATTGAACTAGCGGTGACGAGTCCATTTCCTACGACTCTAACCATTAGACCACGCGCCTCCATAGAATTTTGGCATATAAGGCGTGTGCTAGTCGCCTGCTACTACTTATAGACTCGGCGATAATCATGTGACCAACCTATTGGACAATCACTGGCAGTACTCTGTTGCTGATATTGTTATTTATACCGGCTGTTCTGGTCATACCTACGCACAATGCTTTGAACCTTCGTGGACGACGGAACATAGGATTATATCACTGGACCTTTGACACTACGTAGGATTCCATAACTCAGGACTTATTCACTTACCAAAGGATTCTATACCTCAGGAATTACTTACTTTAAGTCCTTTTCAACTTGCTAAAGATGGCGGTCAGAAACTTAACACAAACCTGTTAAACTCCCCTTAAGAAATTTACCTTCTGTTGCATCCTGCTCGTGCGAAGGGGTTTGGTGAATATATATTTATATATACCCTACCTATGAACATTATTGGCTATGTCCCAATTTTTATAAATACGGGAGTATTATGCTGACTGGGTAGTTTTATAACACTGGCAGTGGTTTACCTTCTTCACACAACTGGCGAGTATTTTATTTTGTTAATGTTAAAAAGATTCCATTTCATTGCCAACCTTCGTTTGGTTATTTCTCATTTAGTAACCTTTGCTAGGTTACAGCAGTTAAAAAAAACAAACAAAACAAAACAAAACAAAACAAAAAAAACAAATACAATATAAAACCAACGCAAGATATGTGATAATTTAAAATTGTGCATGCATAAAACGTAATCATTTTAGTTTTGATTCGTTTTGGTCTATTTTTTAATGCATATCAATTTTCGTGGGTTATTCAATTCCTAAGCCGTTTTATAAAAGAACAGTAAAAGTAAAATAAAGTTGGTGAGATAACCTATTGTCGTTATCAGATAAACGACAAAGGAGTCAATCCCATTTTCACTAGCGCAGGACCTGGGAGAATGTTTTTGCATCTGAGGTGGAGCGCCAGACCTTTTATCAGCTCTCCACACAACCGCATAGGTCCAATCTGTGCTACTCATGCGCTGAGTTGGTGAGGGCCAGTATCTTACCAGAAACTTCTGATTACCTGGCGGATGTTCTACTAAATGAGATAAACCGGTCCCTGTAGAAGAACAGTAGTGGTACTATGTAATCCATAATTGCGGGTATGAGTGGGATCATGCCTTTAGCAAGGGTATTAGTCCGCTAATAAGCGTAATAGCACGACTGGGGTTCGAAATCGCTATGTGTAAAGCAACCAGACTTGTCCAGAATTTGAAATCGTGTCAGCGTGTTAATAAGATGATAACCATTGGGCGGAGAGGGAGCTTACTATCGCTTTGTTGCCATTACTCCCTGGTCCACTCACAGTAGGAATGTTGTGTACCAGTTAGGACCCCATCCATGTGTCAAATCGACCATTAGTATAATATCGGAATATTCAAAACCATATTGTTGTATACTCTTCTTTTTACTTCTATTATTCTTCTGCTCATCTTTGGTATCTTACGTTCTTCTGCTAGCGTCTCTTCTAACGTCTCTTCTAGTGTCTGGACTTCGTCTTGGTGGTCGGTCGCACTTAATTTATTTCTTCTTCTAGATCAGTCTTGTTACCAAGACATTCATCAACCACAAAACCATATTATTTATGTAAACTTTTATTTACTTAACTAAACATTTCATGTAACTAACATAACGCGCGTGTGCAGTGAGCTTCAGCTAAGGCAGAAAGACCTTATCTGCCTGACGTTCAAGCTGAAACTGAGAGCCAACCAGGTCCCACGTGACATCACGTATTTCGCGGGCTTTCTGTAATATTCCATGGAAAGTCCCGGCCGTGATATGAAAAGGGCCATCCATTCAGAAATACAGGGGGTTGACAATAATATATGCATAGATTATGTAACAATATAATTATGAGCAAACTGGGTTCTTTAACTTTGGTATAGAGGAATTACCTAGGGTCTAGAGTAGAGGTTCTCAACCGGTGACCCTACGGCCCTCTAGGAACCATATAACATTCATTTGGTCCAGGCAAGCAAAATAGATTTATTTATAAAAATCCAATTAGATTTTTAAACATCGAATGGCTATGGGGCGTCGACCAGAGTCAAATCAAAACAAAGGGATCCATCATCATCATCATCATCATGTCGCGCATGTAGCACGGATATCCATGACAATCTCTCGCCAACCGTCCCTATCATTCATTGCTCCTGGGAGGTCTTTTGTACAGCAATCAGCATCCTCGCATAGTTGGTCAGTGTAAGTCCTTGGTGGGCGCCCCACGTTAGCATGTCCATGTGTTGGCTTCCACAGGAGAACGTCGCTTATGAGCTCGTCCTTGCTTCTCCAGCAGTGTCCAGCATGCCTAGTCCGTCTCACTCGGGTGGTTTGTGAGATAGGGGTTAGGTGGTCGTACAGCTGCTTCCTTGTGGGGTACTGTTTCCATAGATTAAAAAAAGAGTTGCAAACCACTGATCTAGAGGCTTACAGTCAAGTCACTCTGAAAGCAGACAATCGAAGTTAAGCAGCGTTGAGCCTTTTCAATACTTAGATGGGGGACTATTTAAGCAACTTCTGTTACTATAAGCGACATTATATCAAAATGACTTGATTTGGCATTAAATGCCCCGAAAAGGGTTGATATGCCGTAAAACAAATCCACCAACTAACTGATTTTGACGACCTACCAAGAACTATGACTGCTCAGGTTTATTATCTAGACCAGAGGTTCTCAACCGGGGTCCATATGGACCCCCTAGGACCATATAACATTTTTGGGAACCAGGCAAGTAAAATGTATTTAACTATGAAAATACAATGGAATTTTTAAACAACGAATGGCCATGGGGAGGTCCACCATTGTAAAATAGAATTAAAAGGGGGTCAATAGGTAAAAAAGGTTGAGAACCATTGCTCTAGACAATGTTTCCGTCACAGGCTAACGTATGACACAATCGGAAAATGGAAAATAATCAAGAAATAGAAAATGATATTCATAAAAGAAATGAAAATATTTCATAATTGGAGAGGAGAAAAAAGCAAAAGAAAAAAAGCTGAGGAAAAAAGAGAAACTAAGTTACGAGTCGACACTAAAGAAATAAAAATATATCATTGACTTTTGGCGATGGCGGGGTAAAGAGAATAACAGGAGCAGATTGGTAAGGGACGGAGGTTAGTTGTTCAATATGGGAGGAGGGTAAAGGAAAAGGCTCAAATTGATGTCGATCGGCACGCTCAAGCATGGCTGACCATGCAACCCTATTGAATTATTCATCTTGTGTCACAGTTCACATCAAACGATGATCGATCATTGAAACTGCATGTCCCAAGGGGAAGTGGCTCGGCCAAATCAATCACCCCCGTTCCGTCCCAGCTGCAGGTGTTTGGATCCCGAACGACTCCAATCAATAAACGACCAGCAATATCAGCGACGTTCGAAACACAACCGCAAGCCTTTCACAGTAAAAACAACACCAATAAAATAAATAAATAAATAAATAAGCGGAGATTGACATCAAATCAAAATATTTCTCTGAATTTTTGAGATGAGGCTTGATAATTAGTATTATTTGTATTATTTGGACTATTGTACGGGTTAGCGGAATGAGAACAGGATACCCCCGTGGACTGAATAAAGGGTTAGATTCAAAGTTCCGTCCGCCCTGTCGGCTGGGGCGTTAGAATGCACAACTGCACCTCTGCAGAGGGGTAAGACTCCCCCAATGGGGCCACCTGTTGGCCATGGGTGGCGACCCGTGATGCCTATGGATAGAGCCCAGGTGGATGAGCAGTTCATGACATGCAATACTCCACTTTACGGCATGTGGAATTGACCGAATGAAAATAATTAAGTTTTTTTTAAACAAGTAATTTTACAATTATATAGTTCCTGACATGCAATACTCCACTTTGGCCCTATCTTGGGCTAGACGGGCGGTCGCAGAGGCCCCCTTCGATCAATCGGCTGGTCACGTCAAGCCCTAGCACCTATATGATTTTCCCAACCCTATTGCCCTTATTGCAAGCCCCAATCCCTTTTTATCATATGGGTGCTAGAAGGCGGTGGCTGCGGGTCTACATGTCCTGGGAATGACGTTAAACTCTATCTGATGGTGAGGTTCCAGTTTTGGAGGTTTGGAGAATATGGAGCACCCCTTCATCACCATTGCTCCCTAGTCCACTCTGACCCGGAGTGGTAGTACCTGTTAGGGTCCCATCTATGGGTTAGATAAAAAAAAAACATGAGTTGATAAACAAAATTGTATTATCCATTAAGAATTGATTTATTTCAAAACTTTATCGGCATTAAATGACCCACTGAGGTTGATATGCCGTAAAACAAAACAAAACAAATCAAAGTTTCGTGATTGCTCCCGCTTACGACAAAAAGGTTCCCGAGTGCGAGAAGGTTCCCGAATCCGACAAGAAATACCCGAAGATGGTCGGAGGGTACATCGGCCGAAAGCTTGCACAGATAACAATGAAGATGAGGACAACAGTCCGAATAATACAAATAATACTAAATCAAAAGATAATGAATTAAGTGATCTGGTTGAGAGCAATCACATTTCTTTGTCTTGTAGGGACCGATTTGTTTGGTGTTTGTGGGGTTAAAGAAGATCCGAGTTTTGATCCCCACAATTTAAATGTATATTACTACGGAAATGTAGTCTCCACAAAAAACAAGAGAAGAAAACAAAATTGATACAATAAACAATTTTATATACATAAATACAAGTGGTATAGTTTTGTTCTTTTTACGAGGTGACAGACAATATGTGTCTGTAGTTAGTAGTGTATACTGAGTGCGTCCGTATTGTTTATATTGTATTTATGAATGAGAAAAGACTTACATTGATAAGAGTGGCTGGCCGTGATTTCAAACCAAAACAAAGTAAGTAAAGAAAGTTTTTGCTTATACAGTGTCAAGTCGGAAAGAGAGAAAAGGTGTGAGACGGATGAGTTGTTGTGACTTTTGAGCGAACCCTTTGTTTGACGTGTCTCAACTCCCTGTGTGATTTCGGCGATGTTCCGATGATGTCTGGTCATTTCTCCTCCTAAACTCCTTTTTTTATAATTTTAATTATTCATCAAAAATCAGCTGATCTTTGTGCATTGCATTGAATATCGGCAGTTTTCTAATGACATAGATATTACCATCTGAATGTTCAAATATCAGCTGATTCTGTTACTTGTGGCATCCCAATGACCGTTCAGTTTTCTATTGATATAAATATCATCATTGGAATTTTCAACTATTATTTCTCGTTTGTAAACAATCTTTTGTCCTTAGATTATCTACATTGTAAACAATTATCTATTGTTTCTAAAATATTTCCAAACTAATTTTCTTTCTATTCTTTTTCAATTACAATTAAAAAAAATCTAAATCATAATTTTTGGCTACTAAAATAATTGTTTTAAGATCTCTGATTATTTGTAAAAAATATAGGAGTCATTCCTATAGTCTAAATATTATTATTGCTATTGCTACATTTATTGTAATTTACCTATAAATAATACAACAATATGAAGAAAACGCAATTTATGTAAAGGAAAAACGGAAAAATCAGAATTTACAAAAAATAACTATATTAACTCAACCCCTCTACCCGTTGCGCCTTGTGTCCATCTAAAGAAACATCGGTTTATTTTGCGTGTCAAACATTTATCTTTATCGTCTCTGATTTGAAAGACTAGATACCTGCCCAAGGTCTAGATTCTCTCGCGGTGGAGTGGAGAAACAATACCTTTACCAGTTGAACTATACCACTCAATCTCTCTACTGATGATTTAATTCGATACCACCATTCATCACCAAGTGCCAGCCGTCGTTATGGGTGGTGTGGTCCTTAGAAATCCAATCTACTTCTCTGTTACCTAGCAGCATGCGTTGAACTTAAGGTCCACCTGACCTGGGGACAAGATTAGCTCGTTACCATTAGCTAGAACAGCAAGAGTCCACCCTCTTTTCCTTTTTTTTAATAAGAAGTGGTATGGGCCGTAATGGTGTAATTTTTACTGTAAACCGCGTTTCATTTTCGTAGACGAACCCTTCAGTTGCAGTCAATGCTTGTTTAGCGATTTGGCTTCTTTTTTCCCCCACAAAAAGCATTTTATTTTTAAGAACGAGGCTCTTACTCTGACTGTACCCAGGTAGGGTCGTTTTCCTAAACTCAGCGGGACTCTGACAGATAGGTTAGGTGACAACGACAGGAAATATATTGCGTAGAGAGTGAGGAAGTGTCGCCTCTTAACTAGACACATAATCATTACCAACACCTTTTCGGTATATTCGCGGAGATCCGTCCCGGCCTCCTGACTCAAAAACCGCTAGCCGGTGGCTGCTGAAAAAAAAAGCCAGCTTCGATTGAAGTCCGTAACCGAAGTGGTGCCACTTGAAAAAGAACTAGGGTTAGGGTTTAGGGTTAGGGTTAGGGTTAGGGTTGGGGTTGGAGTTGGGGTTAGTTTAATGGGAAAATAAATAATTCGGGCTCTGTTTTTTCTGGGTCACCCTGTATACAGAGTCCACAAATTTTGTAATAAAACTGTTAATTCTAACTAGGGGGGTAGGGTTTAGGGTTAGGGTTAGGGTTGGGGTCGGGTTTTCGGGAAAAACGCCCGAAGTTGATTTTTTTTATTTTAAGTGCTTCGGCTACAGACTTCAATCGTAGCTGTTTTTTTTTTTTCAGCAATCACCCGCTAGCAGTTTTTAAGGCAGGAGGCCGGGACGGAACTCCGCGAAGAGTACCCCCCCTTTTTCAGGTTTCCGTTGCTTAACATTTTAAAAATCATTTACTTGCTGAGCTACCCGTGTTATATAACCACTTCTGCTGGGTATATATATATGAAGAGAGTTTGTTATATTCTTCTAGAGGCATCCGTGGTTATACCTTCATATCTAAATCTTTATTTTACTTACTTGAGTAGCTAGTTGGTACCTTACTTTTACTGTAGTCTGTTTCTTGTGTAGCTGTGGCAGGATTATCTCTTGCTATCATCATTTCTTCTTCTAACTGGTCTAGTTCTGCTATAAGTCTGGTTCTTCAAGATCCTTGTCTCATTTCGTAATGTCTGCCATAAAGACAATGCAAAACATTTATTCTGCGATCACATTTTTATTCAGAATCAGAACTTTCTCAACCCACGCGCAGTCGTGCTTACATCACGACGTCTTTGGCTTAACTGACTGTAAGCTAACAGAAACTTCTGTTCCCAGAGTCTTATTTCGTATCAGTCACCTAACCGCCACAGATTTTGAATTTCAACAACCTTGAATTCAAAATCTGTCTCTACACTAACCGTCTAAAAATCGATGGTACGAATCAACATACAACACCCATTGTTACCTGAGATTTAAATGTCGATATACATATATTATCGATAATTAGGTGCCGTTATAGTAAGTGGCATACCTTTTTGATTCTGTTATAGTATGTCACCTACTCGGTTTGAATGTGTCCTACCTCAGTATGTGTATATTTATAGATGTAAGTAGTAGGCAAGTTACTGAAACTAATTATTTTTCACATATATTCAATTTCACGAAATTCAAATCAGTCATAAGCTGTATATAGTAATTAAGAATAGTTTAAAAAAAAAAGGATTTATCCATAATTTACATCGGAGGTTCTCAACCGGGGTCCATGTGGACCCCCGGGACCATATACCATTTTTTTGGGCTCAGGCAAGCAAATTGTATTTAACTATAAAATTAGAATGGGATTTTTAAACATCGAATGGCTAGGGGGATCCACCACAGTAAAACATGATTAAAAGGGGTATATAGGTAAAAAAAAAAGTTGAGAACCATTGATTTACATGAACCAGAATTCTATTTAATTCTAAAATATTCTAAATTCTGGGTTAGGTTTAGGGTTAGGGTTAGGGGTTAGGTTTAGTAGTTATTATCATAACCTTATATGCTTTTTATGGTAGGCCACATATTATAAGAGAGACATGATTTCGTAGGCCACATTCAAAAGGTAGGCAACATACTATGATGGTACTGTAAGATTCAAGGTTATAATTGAACATACAACTCCGACACGTTTGTGAGACAAAACATTTTATATAGAGAACAGCACATGCATAAACAAGATACATAAACAATAGAAGATACAGACAAGATAATATAAAAGTTACAGACATGAGACTAAGGATAGTTCATTCTGTATAAATGACTTACAGTGACGACGGGGGGTGAAGCCCCACCGAGAAAGGGGTAGACAGTATCTAACCCATGTGAGTTCGCTGAGAAGAAGCAAGGAAAGAGGAAGAGAAGTTTAAATCAGGCGCTTATATACCAAACTTCCTGGTGGCCGGGACGTAAACCCAGTGGGAAGATAACTCTTCCAGGCAAAGGGAAGATAATCCCCACAGTACCAATAATTATATATATTTTTCCTGGTCATAGAAATAGTTATCGTACAAAAAACATCGTCGCAAAATATCACGCAGAAATCGCCAAAACAATTGACAGTCATTAAATTTTGGGAATCCAAAATGTCAGCATTGCAAGTCCGGATTCGACCTGGGAAGATTTTAATTTCAGTCGGCCTAATACCCAAATGGTATATGTTAGACTGTGGCCTCTAGGAGTAAAGTTGAAAAAATGTGACATTCTAGCATTCGCATTTATTATCAGAGATTCAAGAAATATTATTTCTTCGACTCTGGGTATGTGATCTTGGTGTGATGCTAAACTACATCTAGTGTTAAGTTTCCAATTTTGGAGTTCAGTGAAGTGTAGAGTACCCCTTCATGGTCGTTACTCACACGTTAATTCGGGTACAGTATGGTAGTACCTGTCTAGATCCCATCTATGGGTTAAAGAGATACAAAAATAAGTTTAAAACATAATATATTTTTGAAGGCGAAATAATGCAAATTTATGTTTAAATACATATCTATTTAATTTAAAAAAAAATTTTTTTATGTTCCCTTAATATTTTCAGGCTATGCCTATCTTCAGAGAGTTGAAAAATTTGAAAAAAGTTAAAAATATTTTTTAAAAAGTATTATTTGTATTATTCGAACTATTGTCAAAAGATACAGATATCAATGAAGATGAGAACAATAGTCCGATTAATCCAAAGGATACAAATTATCAAGCCCCATCTAAAAGATTCAGAGAAACAGAGCAATCGGATTCGGAGTCATAGTTGGAGGTGTCAAAAATAGAGGAGTCGGAGTTGATGGTTTTGTGTATCATTTCCATAGCTCTAGACACGAGGTAATTTTTTAGCGGATACAGCTGGTTTGAATTCAGAATTTTCATTCTAGACTTGTTGCCTAACCAAAGCTAAAGAACCTAGTCTTCCCTACTATTTATCCATAGCTGGAGAAGTAATAGATCGATTCGTGCTTTGCCCTGGGGCATTAGCACACGGTGAAACGACAACGGCCTCGTCTAGGATTTGAACTCGGGTTACCGATTTCATTTTAAATGACGATAACCGTTACGCAAAGTGCGTCTCTGTGTGTGTATATATTCACCAACACCTTCATACGACCAAGACGCGACACAAGGTCAAATTCGTAAGCGGAATTTAACAGGTTTGAATTCAGAGACTGATTACCTAGCCGAGGTTAAAGAGTCCAGGCTACCATAGTACTTACCCATAGCAGGAGAGAGAGAGAGAGGGGGAGAGAGAGAGACAGACAGACAGACAGACAGACAGAGGGAGAGAGAGAGAGAGAGAGAGAGAGAGAGAGAGAGAGAGTAGTTGGATGCATATCTTTTCCAAGGCTATTAGCACTATGTGAAATGCCAACAGCTTCGTCCAGGATTTGAACTCGAATCGAAGAATCCATTTCTTACGGCTCTAACCATTAGACTACGCGCGTCTCTGTGTGTATGTAGTTTTAAGTCCATCATTTGAGGCACTGGAAAACAAAACACAAAATAAAATAAATAAAATAATGCAATGAATTTGTCTGAGTAAGCCTCAAAAATAAAATAGAATACAAATATACCGTAGATTGTTTTCAACGTGTGGTTAAAGAAACACCTGGGTAAGAAAAAAAAGAGAAGAAGAAACAAGAAGAGACAGGTAAGAATACCTTAATGAATGAATCGGGGGAAAAAAACACTTATATCGACTGGACATAGTTCGGAGAGTCCTGTTTCTCATGCAAAGCCGCGTTCAGTTCAAAAGCATCAATCACTTGTGGAAACGGGAAGGTGAATTTATTTTATAGCCAAGTAACGACGTGTTATGGCACCCGCATTTAAATACCCGGTACCCGGTTGCTGAAAACGATCCTCAACCCTAACTTCTGACCGTTGAGGGCTTTTTCTTTTTCTTTTCCTTATTCGGTGTGCAATTATGTTAGCAAGGGTTGGAGGGGTGTAGGGTCTTTTGTGAGTGGATCATGGATTGGTACTACCGAATTGCGAAATTCCTATTTTGGTCTTGATTTATTTCAAGGAATTTACAAGCATAACATTAGAAAGGTTCGTTAGATGAATTTTATGACTTGTCAATCCTTGGGTTATTCTATGCCAAAGACATCTTATAATAATTATTCTTGTTGGGTATTCAGTTTGTTGTGATTTTTTAAACGTAATTCTTTTAATACTTATTTTTTAATACGTATTTTTTAAACTCAATTTTTTAAAACTTAATTTTTTTAATACTTATTTTTTTAACTCAATTTTTTTAAACTTAATTTTTTTAATACGTATTTTTTAACTCAATTTTTAAAACTTACTTTTTTAATACGTATTTTTTAAAACTCATTTTCTTTAAACTTCAATTTTTGAATACGCATTTTTAAACTCAATTTTTTAAAACTTAATTTTTTTAATACATATTTTTCAACTCAATTTTTTAAAACTTATTTTTTTAATACGTATTTTTTTAACTCAATGTTTTAAAATTTAATTAAAAAATTAAGTTAAAATTGAGTTAAAAATATGTATTAAAAAATACATATTTTTTAATTCAATTTGTTTTAAACTTAATTTTTTAATACATATTTTTTTTTAACTCATTTTTTAAATCTATTTAACCCACCTCTTTTAGATCTATTTAACTCATTTTCTAACTTATTTTTTTTAATACATATCTTAAAAAAACATTTTTTTAAATCTTTTTAACCCATATATGGGACCCGAACAGGTACTCTCCCTCCGGGTCAATGTGGATCTGTAAATAATAGTGATGAAGAGGAACTCCACACTTCCTAGAGCTCGAGATTTTTGGCACTAAAAACACCGAGGATGTTTCAGTGCATTTTTGTTTACGATCTTTGATGCTATTTCCTAAAAAGGGGTATAAGCGCAAGATCTATTTTTTTCATATCAGTACTTAATAAACCATACACAACTTTTATGATTCTCAGCCGAGGTCCATATGGATCTCCGGGAACATTATAACATTTTTGGTCCAAGCAAGCAAAAAATATATAATCATAAAGTACAATAAGATTTTAAAACGCTAAATGCCATTGGGGGTCTACTAGAATAAGATAAAAATCAAAGTTTTTCATTGATAAAAAAAAACAAGTTGAGAAACCCTGGCCTTAAAAATGCTCCAATTTACAACTTGTATCCTTCTTCGTAATGGTTGATGATTGCAATAAGTAATTGAGAGTTACCTGCCCTATTTATGATTACCTCCCATTTCGGAGAAATCTTTAATTGGTTGGTTTATTGATTTTAACGGCATATCAACCCGTCTGGGGTGATGTCATGCCTAACGGTTAGGAAGTAATATATGTTGTGTATTTATGTTTATACTTTTTAGTTATTGGTTTCAACAATGAGGTAGTACCATTGGGATCATGTTGTATGGTATTGATTAAGTTTATGTCTAAATTATATGATATAATTTTATTTCCCTCAAAAAGGACAGAATGTCCTCCATGTTGACATTTTCAAATAGATCTTTCATATTGTTTGCTTGCTGACGATTTTCAGAGATTTTAAAAATTCTAAAACTAACCCTAACCCTTAACCGTAATCCATAACCCCTAACTAACTGCCGGATATTGACGGTGTAAATGAAAAACATGTCCTTCTGAACCGAGATCCAAAAGGCGTGCCTAAAGGTAATATAGTCCAGTTTATATAGTTTAGTATTCCCTTGAGAGTTCTTCAAAGGAGAGTTAATCATAAAGTAGGAGAGGGATCACTCATGCTGTGGTTACATCATTATTGCTGTATGGATGCACCACCTGGACCCTAATGAAGCGCCTTGAAAATAAGCTAGATGGGACCTGCACAAGAATGCTGCGTGCAGTCTTAAACAAGTCGTGGAAACAGCACCCCACAAGGAGGCAGCTGTATGGCCACTTGCCCCCCATCTCCTAAACCATACGAGTAAGACGGACTAGGCTTGCGGGACATTGCTGGAGAAGCAAGGACGAGCTCATATGCGACATACTCCTATGGAAGCCAAAACATGGGCGTGCTAGTGTGGGCCGCCCAGCCAGGACCTATATTGACCAACTATGTGTGGATGCTGGATGCTGCGCAGAGGAGCTCCCGGGGGCAATGAATGATAGGGAGGGTTGGCGTGAGATTGTCATGGATGTCCGTGCTACTTGCGTGACATGATGATGATGATGATGATGAACATTGAATGGCAATGGAGTCCACCAGAATAAAATAGGAATCAAAGTTATCCATTGATTAAAAGAAAAACAAAGTTTGAGTACCACTGGCCTTAAAAAATGCTCCAATTTACAATTTGTATCCTTCGTAGTGGTTGATGATCAACACAGATTTTTTTTTCTCACGGACGACTTTCGATCAGAGTACGAAACAACAAAAACAAAACAAAAATAAAACAAAACAAAACAACAAAAAACAACCCTAACAAATCGTTATGTGGTTATATGAACTATAAGTTTTTACCTTGTAAGTGGAATAACAAGTTCTTTTTGTTCAATTATGAAAGTAAATAAATTTCTTTGTAATCGCTGTCAATAATCTGTGTAATGTTCCTTCAACTAGACCAATTATAAAACCTGCTTTTTGATGAATATGGCTGTTCGCATGACATTCCGAAAAATAAACGAGCAAAAGAAGAGATAGTTAACGGCTATCAAATTATCAATTTTATATAACTTTTGTTTGTATTGTTAAAATCAGAATTATAAAGTATGATTTCATGGCACACCGACTCCTCTATAATGGTCACACACTACTGAACATATTATTTGAAGTTGATACTCTCAATCATTAATCAGATAACTAAAGTTATAATTCATGTCCTGATGGTGAGGCTCCATGCCTGGAGATTTGAAGATGCCGGTTGGTTGGATTTTAAGTTATTTGGATTTTTTATGCCGAAGACGTTTTTGTTTTAATCTATTCTTGTTGGGTATTACATTTTCCTACTAATTTTTAACACACATTTTATATTAATTTAGAAAAAAATCTCTTTAACCCATTGATGGAACTCTAAGATGTACTACCAATGTGTGAATGGGAGAATTCTGCATATATTCAGCTGCCACGAGCCTCAAAAGAGCAGATCCAAATGGTTGAAAAAACATTATGTGGTAATTTTTCAAGTTAATTTGCAACTTTTACCACATGGTAGACGTTACAGTTCCAAAATCGACCTACTCTAATGGAGTTTGACGACAAATGTCCCTATTCCCAAACCTGAAGTTGCCATAAATCCGCAGAACTGTCGACCCATCGCAATGATGGAACTGATGATTAACAACAGGCCGACGTAGTTTCTAGAATCAAACGGACTAATTTCCAAACCGCAGAAAGGATTCCAGAAAATGAGAGGAACAAGTTGATCCCTTCGGAGACCATCATACGAGAAGCCTCCAAAGAAAAGCTGCATTTGACGTCATATTTTCCTACGTGCAGAAGGTATGTCGCCACACCTACCATCAGCTCCTCAGTTTACCGCACATATTCCTGTGCTACCCATACGCTGAGTTGGCGAGGGCCGGTATCGAACCAGGAACCTTGTGATTCCTAGCCGAACGCTCTACCGATTGAGCTAGACCGGCCTATTACATCGGAAATAAGTCCTTATATTTCAACAAATTAAATTTAGCTCTTGAGTTATAGTGAAAAAGTAAAACCCTTCATAATTAATTGCCATAGTAAAACTCTTACCAGTGTATTCCTGTAGTAAAATCCATTGCAATTCATTCCTATAGTAAAACCCTTTATAATTCATTGTCATAGTAAAACTCTTACCGGTGTATTCGTGTAGTAAAATCTATTGCAATTAATTCCTATAGTAAAACCCTTTATAATACTTTGCCATAGTAAAACTCTTACCAGTGTATTCCTGTAGTAAAATCCATTGCAATTCATTCCTATAGTAAAACCCTTTATAATTCATTGTCATAGTAAAACTCTTACCGGTGTATTCCTGTAGTAAAATCCATTGCAATTCATTCCTATAGTAAAACCCTTTATAATTAATTGCCATAGTAAAACTCTTACCGGTGTATTCGTGTAGTAAAATCTATTGCAATTAATTCCTATAGTAAAACCCTTTATAATACTTTGCCATAGTAAAACTCTTACCAGTGTATTCCTGTAGTAAAATCCATTGCAATTCATTCCTATAGTAAAACCCTTTATAATTAATTGCCATAGTAAAACTCTTACCGGTGTATTCCTGTAGTAAAATCCATTGCAATTCATTCCTATAGTAATCCCTTTATAATTAATTGCCATAGTAAAACTCTTACCGGTGTATTCCTGTAGTAAAATCCATTGCAATTCATTCCTATAGTAAAACGCTTTATAATTAATTGCCATAGTAAAACTCTTAACGGTGTATTCCTGTAGTAAAATCCATTGCAATTCATTCCTATAGTAAAACCCTTTTATAATTCATTGCCATAGTAAAACTCTTACCGGTGTATTCCTGTAGTAAAATCCATTGCAATTCATTCCTATAGTAAAACCCTTTATAATTCATTGCCATAGTAAAACTCTTACCGGTATATTCCTGTAGTAAAATCCATTGCAATTCATTCCTATAGTAAAACCCTTTATAATTAATTGCCATAGTAAAACTCTTACCGGTGTATTCCTATAGTAAAATCCATTGCAATTCATTCCTATAGTAAAACCCTTTATAATTAATTGCCATAGTAAAACTCTTACCGGTGTATTCCTATAGTAAAATCCATTGCAATTCATTCCTATAGTAAAACCCTTATAATTAATTGCCATAGTAAAACTCTTACCAGTGTATTCCTGTAGTAAAATCCATTGCAATTCATTCCTATAGTAAAACCCTTTATAATTCATTGTCGTAGTAAAACTCTTACCGGTATATTCCTGTACTAAAATCCATTACAATTCATTCCTATAGTAAAACCCTTTATAATTAATTGCCATAGCAAACTCTTACCGGTGTATTCCTGTAGTAAAATCCATTGCAATTCATTCCTATAGTAAAACCCTTTATAATTCATTGTCATAGTAAAAACTCTTACCGGTGTATTCCTGTAGTAAAATCCATTGCAATTCATTCCTATAGTAAAACCCTTTATAATTCATTGTCATAGTAAAACTCTTACCAGTGTATTCCTGTAGTAAAATCCATTGCAATTCATTCCTATAGTAAAACCCTTTATAATTAATTGCCATAGTAAAACTCTTACCAGTGTATTCCTGTAGTAAAATCCATTGCAATTCATTCCTATAGTAAAACCCTTTATAATTCATTGTCATAGTAAAACTCTTACCAGTGTATTCCTGTAGTAAATCCATTGCAATTAATTCCTATAGTAAAATCCTTTCTAATGCATTACTATATTGAAACACTTTCCAATGCATTCTTATAGTAAAACTCTTTCCAATGCATTCCTACTGTAAAACAATCGATTCATATTGTAATACTCTTTGCAGTGTTTAAAGTTTATTTGACCTTTATATTTGCTGGTTCAGCAAGTCAAGCAGTCAACCAACTCCGAGATTAAACGCTGTAACCTAATTAGTAATACTATCTTATCTGATTCGACGATGAGAAAAAAGTTTTTTCTCGAATAACTAATTTATTATAATACGACAAACATGTCAAAATATTCCCACGAGAAAGAAAAATGAACATTTTAAGAATCTTATTATTATCTTTTTTTAATATGCTATTCAGCTTTCTCCCCATCCGCTATCGGTATGTATGTCCTTGCAGGAAGATCAAATATAACTTTGTTTTGTGTCCTCGAAAGTAGAAATGTTACCTCTGACCCGGCAAGGTGGAGTGATATTATGTCAAGCTCGAGTCGCCTCTGTAAATGGAGAATAGAATTAAATTCAAAATATAAAACATAACATGGCACACCTTTAAGCACACACGAGAGTAAATGGTATGAATAAAACGCACACACCTGTATAGACAGCAATAAGAAACGATTTTAAAACGTTCGCAAAAAAAAAATCGGCTAATTAGCGGATTTCAATTAAAAAAAAACTTTCAGTAATTATGTAAAAAAAAAAAAAAATGACGTAGTTTAATTCTAAAAGAAAGTTTATATTCATAATGTTTGAGTCAATATAATTATATTTATTTTTTTATGTCTCAATACCCAACTTAATTAATTTAAATATTTTTAAAGAAAAAAAAATATGTAAGCGTACAGAAGACCAGTAAAGTAAAAAAGAAAGAAATAAAGTCGACAGATTGGCCTAATGTCAGTATCAGCCAGACAGCGAGGGAGCCTATCCCCTTTTCACTATCGCTAGACCAGGAGATTGTTTTTAGCGTGTGAAGTGGAGTATCATACCTACCATTAGCTCCTCACTTTACCGCACAAATCCCTGATTTACTCATGCGCTGAGTTGGCGAGGGGTCGCTATTAAAATCGGAACCTTGTGGTTTCGCGTCGAATGCTCTACCGACTGAGCTGGGTGGATGAGGTTCATACTTTTTTCAAGAGTCCGAAAGTTTGAATTCGCTCACTACGATATCGCAGTCCAGCACGTTATACACCATACCATCCGAGGTTAAGCATCAATGTGACTGTTTATTACTTAAATGAGGGACAATGTAAGCAACCTGATATCAAAATGGCTTGATTCGGCATTAAATGACCCGAAAAGGGTTAATATGCCGTAAAACAAAACAACCACCAAACAACCACTACGCCATGGGATAGTTCCCAGGAAAAGTAAGAGAGAGGAGAGAGCGAGAGAGGAGAGAGAGAGATAGCGAAAGATAGCGAGAGAGGAGGAGGGAGAATGCTATAATGAGGGAGGAAGAGGGACGAAGAGGGATACAATCTCTCCCTCTTTCTCGTTCTCTTTCTATTTCTCTGTCTGTCTGTCTGTCTGTCTCTCTCTCTCTCTCTCATCATATGTCTTCCTATGCACGTTACTGGCTGACGGGATGTGGATTAACAAAAAGAAAGAAAGAGAGGGTGAGTGGGATTTGGGAGAAATTACTTAAACTGTCTTCTCTCCCCCCTCTTCCTCTCTTTCTCTCTCTCTTTTTCTCTCTCTCCCTCTCTCTCTCTCTCTCTATATATATATATATATATATATATATATATATATATATATCGCTTATATTCATCCCGATGTACGTTACTGGCTGTCGGGCTATAGATTAAGAGAGAGAGAGAGAGAGAGAGAGAGAGAGAGAGGAAGAGAGAGAGGGGGGAGGGAGGGAGGGAGGGAAAGTGAGAAACAAAGGGAGAAATTTTGAAGAAATCACTTAAACTATCGTCTTTGTCTGTGTCTCTGCCGCTCTCTCTCTCTCTCTCTCTCTCTCTCTCTCTCTCTCTTTCTGTCTGTCTGTCTGTCTGTCTCTCTCTCTCTCTCTCTCTCTCTGTGTATTTCTCTGTCTCTGTCTCTGTCTCATACGCCTCTCTGGATACGTTAGTGGTTGTTTTCGCCTATGTAAATGCACCTCGTAATGAATTTAGTATTTCTGTTGTTTAACGCGTATCCGTCTTGTATTTCTTCGTGGTTATCGTTACGGTAGGTTGACATGTTTGCATATATTCTCTCACCCTCTAAAGTGGCGGCAGACAACCCACTTACCCCCAAAGTGTTGACTGTTATTTTCTATTCACACCATAAAAAGCGAGTAAATCAGAATAGCATGGCCGACAATAGTTTGAAAAGACCTGTCATGCCCTTTTTCTCAAATAGGAAGTCTCCTTGGTTCAGATATTTTCCCACACAGTGCCAGATTATAGCAACATTTCTTTTGATATTGGAAACAACCTCACAAGAAAGAAAAAAATGTAATTATTTGCGTATAAAGCTTTTCGTTCTTTTTTCTTTTTAATCCATGGAGATTAATTCAAATGTGTTTATTAATTTGGATATGTTCTTTTCATAAAGTTCAATTCTGCTTAGTGTTGAATATCTGCTTAGTGTTGCATAGGGGCGAATTCGAGTTGTAGTAGTAATCGTTAGTAGTAGTCGTCGTCGTTAGTTCAGAAACAACATACGCAAGTCGTATAGTCACAAAGTGATTGTTTATTCCTTTATAGGCTCGTGGGTTAATTTGGCTATGCTCTTTTCATACAGCTCAATTCTTAGAGCAGATGAATATTTGCTTAGTGTTGCATAGGGCCGAATTCGAGTTGTAGTAGTAATCGTTTGTTCTAGTTGTCGTCGTTAGTTCAGAAACAACATACGCAAGTCGTATAGTCACAAAGTGGTTGTTTATTCCTTTATAGGCTCGTGGGTTAATTTGGCTATGCTTTTTTTATACAGCTCAATTCTTAGAACAGTTGAATATTTGCTTATTGTTGCATAGGGCCAAATTTGAGTTGTAGTAGTAATCGTTAGTAGTAGTCGTCGTCGTTAGTTCAGAAACAACATACGCAAGTCGTATAGTCGCAAAGTGGTTTTTTTTATTCCTTTATAGGCTCGTGGGTTAATTTGGCTATGTTCTTTTCATACAGCTCAAATCTTAGAGCAGTTGGATATTTGCTTAGGGTTGCATAGGGCCAAATTCGAGATGTAGTAGTAATCATTTGAAGTCGTTGTCGTCGTTAGTTCAGAAACAACATACGCAATTAGTCACAAAGTGGTTGTTTATTCCTTTTTAGGCTCGCGGGTTCTTTTTCAGAGAGAAGAAGAGAGAGGGGGATAAGTTCAAATTATTCTATCGTAAATCATGTTAGTTACTACTATGCGAAACCCATCACGGGGGAATCCGGGAAGCCCCGTCTGCCACTTACGAAGGCCCAGCCGAAAAAGAACGATTTTTCTCTTCTTCCGTTTCTTGTCCCGGAAGTGGGAGGGTCGCCCACTTTCGCTCCTCCGCAGAAACTAGAACTTCCGGTTTTATTTTTAACTTTAGTTCCGGGGTAATTGGTCGGTCAGTAGCTGGCCCTCTGTTGAGTGTTTATCGTTTCAAATTTTAATCTCTCTTTGTTCTCATCTCTTTTTCTTCTCTTTCTCCAGAAATCCAATTACCGTTTTCTTTTGAATTCCCAAATTCCCCATAGACCATAATAATTACGGTACACTTAAATATGGCATATAGACCTCAGGTTGCTCACAGTGCCTGCTATTACTTTAACTGGACATCTACCTAAATAGTAAATATATAATATAATATATATATATATATATATATATATATATATATATTCGCTGACAACCGCCGAATAAGCTTAAAGACCACGTCTCCTATAAGCCAGATTATATATATAATATATATATTATATATATATATATATATATATTATTAGACGAAGTGAAAATATTATATATATATATATTATTAATATATATATATATATATATATATAATTTTCACTTTCGTCTTAACGAAAAAAAAAAAACAATATCAAACTCCTTTCATTACGACAATATACCAACAATGACCACTAAGACCATTTAAATGATAAGTACAACAGCCATATATATAATATATATATATATTATATATATATATATATATATGTATATATATATATATATATATCCCTTTATATAAAAAATAACTTTAAGCGCTTATGAGCAAAATATTATATTATGTTATATCATATAACAATAATAATAAATAATAATTAATTTTAATCCTTATAGATAATCCCTATAAATTATTAAAGCAATAATATAAAGATGATATCTCATAATGTTTATATTTGATCCTCTGGAGAGAGAAAATCATCTCGTTCATTTTCAAAATTTAAAACCAGCGTTCATTTGCTGCGGGTCTGTCACTAAGCGTCACAACCACAAAATACACGCGTACAATTGGATGCAATTAATCAATATCTTGATTAATTCAGTCGATTTAACCCTGAAGATCCTTATGGTGAAACTCGAGTAGGTTATTCCTGTGCATACCATTATATATATATATATATATATATATATATATATATATAAGAACTCATGTTAATACAGAAAGGTAGATTTTTAAGTATATGGGAGAAAAATGGCTTATCTTAATACGTATAATTAATATAGATTTTGGCACTAAACAAATTATGAGATATGAAATTTACTTATATACTGAAATAAATAAATAAATAAATATATATATATATATATATAATATATATATGTGTGTGTGTGTGTGTGTGTGTGTGTGTGTGTGTGTATCAAGCGACAGACTGGAATAGAGACAGATGGATACACGACGGAGCCTAAATGTATGCAGACGAAACCCACACCAACCAGTTTCAGTATGTCGACGTCCATTCACCCCCATACATCGTGTCAGGCCAAGACCGCCATCTTATGTGTCTTTACACTAATTAATATTTAATGCATCACCCTGAACGTTCGGTTTGACACCGTAAGACGATTAATAATCGGAAGGGAGTTGACATGACGCGCTGGCAGGAACAAGCATATTAATGCGACGGACGGAGGTGAAGGAGGAGGAGTAAGAGTATGTGAAAGAGGAGGAGCGGGAGGAGGAGGAGGATGTTAGTCTCTTTATTCTTCAATCGACTATCAGAAGATTTAAAGACGAGATAATGGCTTCAGATCTAAGGGGCCACTCAGAAATCTGTGTTGCATTTCTTTTCTTTTTAAAAAAAAATCAATTACGTACACTCTAGAATACATCGTTCTATACCTAGGTAGTAATATCTCATCCACAGAAAGCAATGTAAATACACGAATAGGAAAGACATAGTGTTAAGTTTGTGACCGCCATTCTTGGCCAGTTAAAAAGGACTTAAAGTAAGTAAGTCCTGAACTATGGAATCCTTTGGTAAGTGAATAAGTCCGGAATTATGGAATCCTACGTAGTGTCAAAGGTCCAGTGATATAATCCTATGATCCGTCGTCCACGAAGGTTGAAGGCAATTGAGTGTAGTTAAGATCCGAACAGCCTGTATAAATATTATAACAGCAGCAGAGTACTGCCAGTGATTGGCCAAGAAGTTGGTCACATGATTATTGCCGAGTCTATAAGTAGGAGCGACCGTCCAGCACACCTTATATCAGAAAAAAAGTCAACACATGGTCGGCCACAAACAAATTATCAGTCATATATAAATCCTATCTCACTGAAAAGTTAAAGCGACAATTCTTCCAGGCTGTGGTTATATATCAGTGCTACTGTATGGCTGCACCACCTGGACCCTAACGAGGTGCCTTGAGAATAAGCTAGATGGGAGCTGCACAAGAATGCTGCATGCGGTCTTGAACAAATCGTGGAAACAGCACCCCACAAGGAAACAGCTGTATGACCACCTGTTTCCCATCTCACAAACCATTCGAGTGAGACGGACAAGGCATGTTGGACACTGCTGGAGATGCAATGACGAGCTCATAAGTGACCTTCTCCTGTCGAAGTCAACACACGGACATGCTAATATGGGCCGCCAACCTAGGACCTACATTGATAAACTATGCGAAGATGCTGGATGCTGCGCAGAAGACCTCACTGAGACAATGAATGATAGGGAAGTTTGGCGAGAGATTGTCATGGATATCCATACTAATTGCGCGACATGATGATGATATCTATCTATTAGTTGTAATATTTACCACGTACCCCACGTTGTATGAGTTAGGCACAAGGCCCTATTAATGTGGGGCCATCTACGAATCGAGGCTCATGGGAGGCGTGTGCAAAAAATGCGTTGATCCCGTCGGCATTCCTCCTCAAAGGGGCGCCTCAGGCACAGGGCAATAAACCCAGCCCTGCCAATTTAAATCGAGCGGGCAGGTGTTGTCTGGAGAGGGGGGGATCAATGATGTTAGCTTACGCGGTCCAGGGCCGAAGCCAGCGGACCCTCCAATTAGTTCTGCAATGGTTAAGGAGCGGGGTAACACCAGAGAGGTAATTCTTACCTTATGTGACTCATATTTGTGTACTTGTGCTATATGTACAGTTTGATATCTATGTATACCTATTTCTCTCTCTCTCTCTCTCTCTCTCTCTCTCTCTCTCTCTCTCTCTCTCTCTCAATGTATATATATGTGTGTGTGTGCGTGCGTGCGAGTCTGTTTGTTGTTGTTATTGTTGTTGTTGTTGTGGAGTCCACATATGCTTCTTGTTGGTATATCTGATGAGTCTAATTTTCAGTGTATACATTATATCTGTATATAGTTGGTTTAGCGCTAGTAATAAGGGGATAGACTCCCTCGCTGTATGGCTCATACCGACATTAGGCCGCCCTAACGATTTTACTATATATATATATATATTATATATTTTAGTAGTGCAATGGTCAACGAGCAGGCTTGAGGGTTTTTTTTCTCCTTACGTGACTCATATTTATGTCCTTGCGCCAGACGTTAAGCTTAAAATCTATCTTAGTAAATGCTATGGTCAACGTAGACTCTATTACCAGATAGTTAATTTCTCCCTATGTGACCCTTTGTCAGTCCTTGTGCCACATGTTAAGTTTAATATACCTTTCTATCTATCTATAAGTAGTGCAATGGTTAGTGAGCAGAGTTTCCAACTGATTGCAGTATGAATTTTCTATCCGGAAGAGCATCGTTCCGACGCATGATGAAATGTGTAGGAAAAGCTCTCTGCGTAGCAATTACTGTTTCACAAGTCATTAAAGAATGTTTAAACAGCAAACGCACGGTGTGCACCGGTCCAAGCGATGATCGTAACTGAAAGCAGAATTGGTAAGACAATATTGTTTTAACATTGTATGTTTTGATATTATATAGTATGTAAATATTGTATGTAAAAATTGTATTGACTAATAAAATATTTAAAAAAATAAAAAGATTGAATTAAAAATTATTAAATTAACAAATTTCATATAAATAAATGCATAAATAATTATTATATTATAAATATATAATCATTATAAATATAATTATCATTAATTACGCATAAATAATTATTAAATTATTAAATTAATAGAACATTTTAAAATTAATTTTAAAATATTAATTTCAAATCAGAGAAAGTTTTATATTGTATTGTAATTATTGTATGTAAATATTGTATGTTTTAATATTGTATTGTCTACGAAAAACTCTCTGCGCAACAGTTACTGCTTCACCTGCCTTAACAAATTGAAACAGCAAAAACTTTCTCTGATTTGAAATTAATATTTTAAATTAATTTTAAAATGTCTATTAATTTAATAATTTTAATAATTATTTATGCGTAATTAATGATAATTATATTTTATTAAGATTATATAATTTTAATATTAATAATTATTTTATGATTTTATTTATATGAAATTTGTTAATTTATAATTTTAATTCAATCTTTTTATTTTTTTAAAAATATTTTATTAGCATAAATTTTTACATACAATATTTACATACTATATAATATCAAAACATACAAGTTAAAACAATATTGTCTTACCAAATTCTGCCTTTCAGTAACGATCATCGCTTGGAAACCGGTGCACACGCGTGCGTTGCTGTTTAAACATCTTTAATGCTTGTAACAGTAATTGCTACGCAGAGACTTTTCTACCATGTTCATCATGCGGTCGGAACGATGCTCTTCCGGATAGAAAATTTCATAAACTGCAATCAGTTGGAAACTCCTGCTCACTTACCATTGCAACAACTTATAGATAGATAGAAAGGTATATTAAACTTAAACATGTGGCACAAGGACTGACAAAGGGGTCACATAGGCGAGAAATTAACTATCTGGTAAGTAGAGTCTACGTTGACCATAGCATTACTAATAGATAGATTAAGCTTAACGTCTGGCGGCAGGACAAATATGAGCTCACGTAAGGAGAAAAAAACGCCTCAAGCTGCTCGTTGACCATTGCAACTACTAAAATATATAATATATATATATATAAGTAAGAGTGTTAGGGCGGCCTAATGTCGGTATGAGCATATAGCGAGGGAGTCTATCCCTATTACTAGCGCTAAACAACTATATACAAGAATATAATGTTATACACTGAAAATTAGACTCTCAGATATGTAGCCAGAGCACAAGCACTGAAGCAGTCATATGGTGGACGCTCACAACAACAACCAATACAACAACAACAGATCGCACGCCGCAACCACACACATATATATAGCATTGAGAGAGAGAGGAGAGAGAGAGAGAGCGAGAGAGAGAGAGAGGAGAAGAGAGAGAAATAGGTATACATAGAGTACATCGAAGACTTGGTACATATAGCACAAAAGCGTTACGGCAACAATAGTATGAGTTGTGCACATACGTAAGGAACTTACCTCTTCTGGTGTTCCCCCGCTCCATTAACATTGCAGACCTGAGAGTTGAGGAGGTCGTGGCGTTCGGCCGCTGGACCGCGTAAGCTATACATCAGTGATCCCCCCATCTCCAACTACATCACTGACCCCGCTCGGATTATAAAATGGCAGGGTGGGTTTATGCCCTGTGCCTGAGGCGCCCCCTTTGAGGAGGAAGTGCGACGGATCAAATATGCGCATGTTTTGTTGCAGAGCACGCCTTCCCATGAGCCTTTCGATCGTAGATGCCCACATTATAGGGCCTGTGCCTAACTCATAAACGTGGAGGTACGTGTAAATATTACAACTAATAGATAGATATCATCATCTGTCGCGCAAGTTAATATGGATATCCATGCACAATCTCTCGCCAAAACTTCCCTATCATTCAATGTGTCTCGAGTGAGGTCTTCTGCGCAGGCATCCAGCATCTTCGCATAGTTTATCAAATGTAGGTCCAGGTTGGCGGCCATATTAGCATGTCCCGTGTGTGACTTCGACAGGAGGAGAGGGTCACTAATGAGCTCGTCATTGCATCTCCAGTAAGAAACCAGTGTCCAACATGCCTGTCCGTCGTCAACAGTCACGAATGGTTCGTGAGATGGGGAAACAGAATTGTCATACAGCTTGTTTCCTTGTGGGGTGCTGTTTCCACGATTGTTCAAGACCGATGCAGCATTTCTTGTGGGCAGCTCCCATCTAGCTTATTTCAGGCACCTCGTTAGGGTCCAGGTGGGCCAGCCATACAGTAGCAACTGATATATAACCAAGCCTGGAAGAATGTCGCTTAACTTTTCAGTGAGATAGGAATTTATATATGCTGATAATTTGTTTGTTGGCCGACCACGTGTTTGACTTTTTTCTGATATAAGGTGTGCTGGTACGGTTCGCTCCTAGCTTATAGACTCGGCCAATAATCATGTGACCAACTTCTTGGCCAATCAACTGGCAGTACTACTGCTGCTGTTATAATATTTAGTACAGGCTGATATCGGATCTTAATACTAACACTCAATTGCCATCAACCTTCGTGACGACGATCATAGAATTTACTGGACCTTGACACTAAGTAGGATTCCTAATTCCCGGACTTATTCACTTACCAAAGGATTCCATAGTTCAGGCGTTCTTACTTTAAGTCGGCTTTTAACTGGCCAAGAATGGCGGTCACAAACTAACACTATGTCCTTCCATCGTGTATTTACATTGCTTTCGTGGATGAGATATTAACTACCTAGGTATAGAAGATTGTATTCCTAGAGTGTACGTAATTGATTTTTTAAAAAGAAAAGAAATGCACACAGATTTCTGAGTGGCCCTTAGATCTGAAGCCATTATCTCGTCTTTAAATCTTCTGATAGTTCGATTGACAGAATAAATGAGACTAAACATCCTCCGCCTCCTCCCGCTCCTTCTTTTCACATACTCTTACTCCTCCTCCTTCACCTCCGTCCTCGCATTAATATGCTTGGTTTCCGCCAGTCGCGTCATGTCACTCCCTTCCGATTATTAATCGTCTTACGGTGTCAAAACCCGAACGTTTCAGGGGTGATGCATTAAATATTAATTTTAAGTGTAAAGACACATAAGATGCGGTCTTGGCTGACACGATGTATGGGGGTGAATGGACTCGACATACTGAAACTGGTAGGTGTGGGTTTTCGTCTGCATACATTTAGGCTCCGCTCGTGTATCCATCTGTCTCTATTCCAGTCTGTCGCTTGATACACACACACACACAACACACTCACACACACAGGCACTATATATAGTATATATATAGTAGTATATATATGGTTTATTTAAATTTATTATGGTTCAGTATATAAGATAAATTGTCATATCTCATAGTATTTGTTTAAAGTGCCAAAATCTATATTTAATTATACGTATAGATAAGCCATTTTTTCCGATAAGTACTTAAAATCTACCTTTCTGTATTAACATGAGTTACTTAATATAATATATATATTATAATATATATAATATAGAGTATGGATCACAGGAATAACCTACCGAGTTTCACCATAAGGATCTTCAGGGTTAAAATTCGATGAATTAATCAAGATATTGATTAATGCATCCAATGTACGCGTGTATTTTGTGGTTGTTGAAGCTTAGTGACAGACCC
>CM042146.1:60462500-60490225 GCA_023376005.1 Doryteuthis pealeii | reverse complement strand
AATATAAATTATGGAGCAACTGGTTCTTTAACTTTGGTAAAGAGGACTTACCTAGGGTCTAGAGCAGAGGTTTCTCAAACCGGTGACGCTAACGTGCCGCTCTAGGAACCATATAAACATTCATTGGTCCAAGGCAAGCAAAATAAGATTTGATTTATAAAAATCCAATTAGATTTTAAACATCGAATGGCTATGGGGCGTCGAACCCCAAGGAGGGGGTCCCCCCAAATCAAAAAACAAAGGATCCATCAATACATCATCATCATCATCATCATGTCACGCTGTAACACGGATACTCCATGACAATCTCTCGCCAGCCGTCCCTGATCATTCATTGGCTCCTGGGAGGTCGTTTTGTACAGCAATTCAGCATCCTCGCATAGTTGGTCAATGTAGGTCCTTGGTGGGCCGCCCCACGTTAGCATGAGTCCATGTGTTGGCTCCACAGGAGAACGTCGCTTATGAGCTCGTCCTTGCTTCTTCCCAGCGTGTCAGATGCGTAGTCCGTCTCACTGCGGGTGGTTTTTGAGATAGGGGTTAGGTGGTCGTACAGCTGCTTCCTTGTTGAGTAGCTGTTTCCATAGATATAAAAAAGAGTTGCATAACCACTGAATCTGAGGCTTACAGTCAAGTCACTGCTGAAATCAAGCAGACAATCGAAGTTTAAAGCAGCGGTTGAGCCTGTTCAATACTTAGATGGGGGACTATTTAGCAACCTTCTGTTACTATAAGCGACATTATATCAAAATGACTTGATTGGCATAAATGCCCCGAAAAGGTTGATAATGCGTAAAACAAATCCACCAACTAACTGATTTTGACGACACTACCAAGAACTATGATGCTCAGGATTTATTATCTTAGACCAGAGTTCTCCAACCCGGGGTCCATATGGAGCCCCTAGGACCATATAACATTTTTGGGACCAGGCAAGTAAAATGTATTAACTAATGAAAATACATGGGATTTTTAAACAACGAATGGCTATGGGGGTCCACCATAGTAAAATAGGATTAAAGGGGTCAATAGGGTAAAAAAGGTTGAGAATCATTGCTCTAAATGCAGACAATGTTTCCGTCACAGGCTAACGTATGAAGCACACAATCGGAAAATGGAAAATATCAAGAAATAGAAAATGATATTCATAAAAGAATGAAAATATTTCATAATTGGAGGGAGAAAAAAGCAAAAGCAAAAAAAAAGCTGAGAAAAAAAAAAAAGAAAAGAGAAACTAGTTACGAAGTCGAACACTAAGAATAAAACATATCTTGACTTTTGGCGATGGCGGGGTATGAGATAACAGAAGCAGATTGGTAAGGGACGGGGGTTAGTTGATAACCATATGGGAGGAGGGTAAAGGAAAAAGGCTCAAATTGATGGTCGATCGGCACCCCGCCAAGCATGGCTGCCAATGCAACCCTATTGATTAATTCATCTTGTGTCAGCAGTTCACTTCATCATAACGATGAATCGATCATTTAAACTGCATGTCCCAAGGGGAGTGGCTCGGCCAAATCAATCACCCCAGTTCCGTCCCAGCTGCAGGTGTTTGGATCCCGAACGGACTCCACATCATAAAGACCAGCAATATCAAGCGTTACGTTCGACACAACCGCTAAGCCTTTCACGTGAAAACATCAACACCAATAAACAAATAAATAGATAAATAAATATAAATCAATCAAAATATCCTCTCAATTTTTGAGATGAGGCTTGATAATAGTATTATTTGTATTAATTTGGGACTATTGTCCTGGTTACGGAATGAGAACGGAATAACCCCCGTGGACTGATAAGGTTTAGATTCAAAGTTCCCGTCCCATTCATCCCGTCGGCTGGGGCGTTAGAATGCACCGTCCTGCACCTTCTGCAGAGGGGGGGTTTTAAAGGGAAAACCACTTCCCCCAATGGGGCACTGGCTGTTGGTCGTGGTGGCGACCCGTGATGCTAAGGATAGAACCAGGTGGATGAGCAGTTTCATGACATGCAAATACTCCACTTGGCCTCTATCTTGGGCTAGACGGGCGGTCGGAGAGGCCCCCTTCGATCATCGGCTGGTCACTGGTCCAAGCCTAGAACCTATAAATGATTTCCAACGCCTATTGCCCCTTATGCAAAGCAACCCAACCCTTTTTATCTATGGGTGCGTAGAAAGGCGGTGCTGCGGGTCTACATATCCTGGGAAATGACGTTAAAAAAACTCTATCTGATGTAGCGTTCGCAGTTTTGGAGGTTTGGGGAATTTGGAGCACCCCTTCATACCATTGCTCCTGGTCCACTCTGACGCGGAGATAGTAGTACCTGTTAGGGTCCCATCTATGCGTTAAATAGAAAAACATGAGGTTGATAAAACAAATTGTATTATCATTAGAATTGGTTTATTTCAAAACTTTATCGGCATTAAATGACTCCAAGCTGAGGTTGATATGCCGTAAAACAAAACAAAACAAATCAAAAGTTTCGTGTTGCTCCGCTTACGACAAAAAGGTTCCCGAGTGCGAGAAGGTTCCCGAATCCGACAAGAAATACCGAAGATGGTCGGAGGGTACATCGGCCGAAAGCTTGCACAGATAACAATGAAGATGAGGACAACAGTCCGAATAATACAAATAATACTAATCAAAAAAGATAATGAATTAAGTGATCTGGTGAGAGCAATCACATTCTTTGTCTTGTAGGGACGATTTGTATGGTGTTTGTGGGGTTAAAGAAGATCCGAGTTTTGATCCCCACAATTTAAATGTAATATATTACTACGGAAATGTAGTCTCCCACAAAAAACAAGAGAAGAAAACAAAATTGATACAATAAACAATTTTATATACATAAATACAAGTGGTATAGTTTTTTTCTTTTTTACGAGGTGACAGACAATATGTGTCTGTAGTTAGTAGTGTATACTGAGTGCGTCCGTATTGTTTTAGATTGTATTTATGAATGAGAAAAGACTTACATTGATAAGAGTGGCTGGCCGTGATTTCAAACCAAAACAAAGTAAGTAAGAATGTTTTTGCTTGTACACTGTTATATTCGGAAATAGAAGAAAGGTGTGAGACGGATGAGTTGTTGTGACTTTTGAGGAAGCCTTTGTTTGACGTGTCTCAACTCTCTGTGTGATTTCGGGCGATGTTCGATGCTGCCTGGTCATTTCTCCTCCCTAAACTCCCTTTTTTTAATTTTAATTATTCATCAAAATAAGCTGATCTTTGTGCATTCCATTGAATACCGGCAGTTTTCTAATGACATAGATATTACCATCTGAATGTTCAAATATCAGCTGATTCTGTTACTTGTGGCATCCCAATGACCGTTCAGTTTTCTATTGATATAAATATCATCATTGGAATTTTCAACTATTATTTTCTCGTTTGTAAACATCTTTTTGTCCCTTAGATTATCTATATTGTAAACAATTATCTATGGTTTTCTAAAATTTTCCAAACTATATTTCTTTCTATTTTTTTTTCAATCACAATTAAAAAAAATCTAAATCATAATTTTTGGCTACTAAAAATAATGTTTTAAGATCTCTGATTATTTGTAAAAATATAGGAGTCATTCCTATAGTCTAAATATTATTATTGCTATTGCTAAATTAATTGTAATTTACCTATTAATAATACAATAATATGAAGAAAACGCAATTTATGTAAAGGAAAAATGGAAAAATAAGAATTTACTAAAAAGAACTATATCAACTCAACCCCTATATCTAAAGAAACATCGGTTTATTTTGCGTGTCAAACATTTATCTTTATCGTCTCTGATTTGAAAGACTAGATACCTGCCCAAGGTCTAGATTCTCTCGCAGTGGAGTGGAGAAACAATACCTTTACCAGTTGAACTATACCACTCAATCTCTCTACTGATGATTTAATTCGATACCACCATTCATCACCAAGTGCCAGCCGTCGTTATGGGTGGGTGTGGTCCTTAGAATCCCAATCTACTTCTCTGTTACCTAGCAGCATGCGTTGAACTTAAGGTCCACCTGACCTGGGGACAAGATTAGGCTCGTTACCATTAGCTAGAACAGCAAGAGTCCACCCTCTTTTCCTTTTTTTTTTTAATAAGAAGTGGTATGGGCCGTAATGGTGTAATTTTTATTGTAACCGCGTTTCATTTTCGTAGACGAACCCTTCAGTTGCAGTCAATGCTTGTTTAGCGAATTTGGCTTCTTTTTTTTCCCCCACAAAAAGCATTTTATTTTTAAGAACGAGGCCTTACTCTGACTGTACCCAGGTAGGGTCGTTTTCCTAAACTCAGCGGGACTCTGACAGATAGGTTAGGTGACAACGACAGGAAATATATTGCGTAGAGAGTGGGGAAGTGTCGCCTCTTAACTAGACACATAATCATTACCAACACCTTTTCGGTATATTCGCGGAGTTCCGTCCCGGCCTCCTGACTCAAAAACCGCTAGCCGGTGGCTGCTGAAAAAAAAGCCAGCTACGATTGAAGTCCGTAACCGAAGTGGTGCCACTTGAAAAAGAACTAGGGTTAGGGTTTAGGGTTAGGGTTAGGGTTAGGGTTGGAGTTGGGGTTGGTTTAATGGAGAAAAAAAATTCGGGCTCTGTTTTTTCTGGGTCACCCTGTATACAGACTCCATAAATTTTGTAATAAAACTGTTAATTTTAACTAGGGGGGTAGGGTTTAGGGTTAGGGTTAGGGTTGGGGTCGGGTTTTCTGGAAAAACGCCCAAAGTTGGTTTTTTTATTTTAAGTGACACCGCTTCAGCTATGGATTTAAATCGTAGATGGCGTTTTTTTCAGCAATCACCGGCTAGCAGTTTTTAAGGCAAGAGCCCGGGCCGGAACTCCGCGAAGGGTCCCCCCCCCTTTCAGGTTTCCGTTGCTTAACATTTTAAAAATCATTTACTTGCTGAGCTACCCGTGTTATATAACCACTTCTGTTGGTATATATATATATATATATATATTATATATATATATATATATATGAAGAGAGTTTGTTATATTCTTCTAGAGGCATCCGTGGCTATACCCTCATATCTAAATCTTTATTTTACTTACTTGAGTAGCTAGCTGGTACCGTATTTATACTCTAGCCTGTTTCTTGTGTAGTTGGGGCCTTTCTTTTTACTGTGTTTTTAGTCTGTAATCTCTTGCTATCATCATTTCTTCTTCTAACTAGACTAGTTCTGCTATAAGTTTGATTCTGTTATAGTATGTGGCCTACTCGGTTTGAATGTGTCCTACCTCAGAAAGTGTATATTTATAGATATAAGTAGTAGGCAAGTTACTGAAACTAATTATTTTTCATATATATTCAATTTCACGAAATTCAATTCAGTCATAAGCTGTATATAGTAATTAAGAATAGTTAAAAAAAAGGATTTACATCGGTGGTTCTCAACCGGGGTCCATGTGGACCCCCGGGGACCATATAACATTTTCTGGGGCCCAGGCAAGCAAATTGTATTTAACTATAAAATTAGAATGGGATTTTTAAACATCGAATGGCTGTTGGGGATCCACCACAGTAAAACGGGATTAAAATGGACCATAGGTTTTAAAAAAAAGGTTGAGGGTTGAGAACCATTGATTTACATGAACCAGAATTCTATTTAATTCTAAAATATTCTAAATTCTGGGTTAGGTTTAGGGTTAGCGTTAGGGGTTAGGGTTAGTAGTTAGTATCATAACCTTATATGCCTTTTATGGTAGGCCCCATATTATAAGAGAGACATGATTTCGTAGGCCACATTCAAAAGGTAGGCAACATACTATGAGGGTACTGTAAGATTCAAGGTTATAATTGAACATACAACTCCGACACGTTTGTGAGACAAAACATTTTATATAGAGAACAGCACATGCATAAACAAGATACATAAACAATAGAAGATACAGACAAGATAATCTAAAAGTTACAGACATGAGACTAAGGATAGTCCATGCTGTATAAATCACTTACAGTGACGAGGGGGGGTGAAGCCCCACCGAGAAAGGGGTAGACAGTATCTAACCCATGTGAGTTCGCTGAGAAGAAGCAAGGAAAGAGGAAGAGAAGTTTAAATCAGGCGCTTATATACCAGACTTCCTGGTGACCGGGACTAAAACCCAGTGGGAAGATAACTCTTCCTGGCAAAGGGAAGATAATCCCCACAGTACCAATAATTATATATATTTTTCCAGGTTATAGAAATAGTTATCGTACAAAAAACATCGTCGCAAAATATCACGCAGAAATCGCCAAAACAATTGACAGTCATTAAATTTTGGGAATCCAAAATGTCAGCATTGCAAGTCCGGATTCGACCTGGGAAGATTTTAATTTCAGTCGGCCTAATACCCAAATGGTATATGTTAGACTGTGGCCTCTAGGAGTAAAGTTGAAAAAATGTGACATTCGCATTTATTATCAGAGATTCAAGAAATATTATTTCTTCGACTCTGGGTATGTGATCTTGGTGTGATGCTAAACTACATCTAGTGTTAAGTTTCCAATTTTGGAGTTCAGTGAAGTGTAGAGTACCCCTTCATGGTCGTTACTCACACGTTAATTCGGGTACAGTATGGTAGTACCTGTCTAGATACCATCTATGGGTTAAAGAGATACAAAAATAAGTTTAAAACATAATAATATATTTTTGAAGGCGAAATAATGCAAATTTATGTTTAAATACATATTTATTTAATTTAAAAAATTTTTTTTATGTTCCCTTAATATTTTCAGGCTATGCCTATCTTCAGAGAGTTGAAAAAATTTGAAAAAAGTTAAAAATATTTTTAAAAAGTAGTATTTGTATTATTCGAACTATTGTCAAAAGATACAGATATCAATGAAGATGAGAACAATAGTCCGATTAATCCAAAGGATACACATTATCAAGCCCCATCTAAAAGATTCAGAGAAACAGAGCAATCGGATTCGGAGTCATAGTTGGAGGTGTCAAAAATAGAGGAGTCGGAGTTGATGGTTTTGTGTATCAACTCCATAGCTCTAGACACGAGGTACTTTTTTAGCGGATACAGCTGGTTTGAATTCAAAATTTTCATTCTAGACTTGTTGCCTAACCAAGGCTAAAGAACCTAGTCTTCCCTACTATTTATCCATAGCTGGAGAAGTAATAGATCGATTCGTGCTTTTCCCTGGGGCATTAGCGCACGGTGAAACGACAACGGCCTCGTCTAGGATTTGAACTCGGGTCACCGATTTCATTTTAAATGACGATAACCGTTACGCAAGTGCGTCTCTGTGTGTGTATATATTCACCAACACCTTCATACGATCAAGACGCGACACAAGGTCAAATTCGTAAGCGGAATTTAACAGGTTTGAATTCAGAGACTGATTACCTAGCCGAGGTTAAAGAGTCCAGGCTACCATAGTACTTACCCATAGCAGGAGAGAGAGAGAGAGAGAGAGAGAGAGAGAGAGAGAGAGAGAGAGACAGAGACAGAGACAGAGACAGACAGACAGACAGACAGAGGGAGAGAGAGAGAGAGAGAGAGAGAGAGTAGTTGGATGCATATCTTTTCCAAGGCTATTAGCACTATGTGAAATGCCAACAGCTTTGTCCAGGATTTGAACTCGAATCGAAGAATCCATTTCCTACGGCTCTAACCATTAGACTACGCGCGTCTGTGTGTATGTAGTTTTAAGTCCATCATTTGAGGCACTGGAAAACAAAACACAAAATAAAATAAAAAAATAATGCAATGAATTTGTCTGAGTAAGTCTCAAAAATAAAAGAAAATACAAATATACCGTAGATTGCTTTCAACGTATGGTTAAAGAAACACCTGGGTAAGAAAAAAAAGAGAAGAAGAAACAAGAAGAGACAGGTAAGAATACCTTAATGAATGAATCGGGGGGAAAAAAACACTTATATCGACTGGACATAGTTCGGAGAGTCCTGTTTCTCATGCAAAGCCGCGTTCAGTTCAAAAGCATCAATCACTTGTGGAAACGGGAAGGTGAATTTATTTTATAGCCAAGTAACGACGTGTTATGGCACCCGTATTTAAATACCCGGTACCCGGTTGCTGAAAACGATCCTCAACCCTAACTTCTGACCGTTGAGGGCTTTTTCTTTTTCTTTTACTTATTCGGTGTGCAATTATGTTAGCAAGGGTTGGAGGGGTGTAGGGTCTTTTGTGAGTGGATCATAGATTGGTACTACCGATTTGCGAAATTCCTATTTTGGTCTTGATTTATTTCAAGGAATTTACAAGCATAACATTAGAAAGGTTCGTTAGATGAATTTTATGACTTGTCAATCCTTGGGTTATTCTACGCCGAAGACGTCTTATAATAATTATTCTTGTTGGGTGTTCAGTTTGTTGTGTTTTTTTAAACGTAATTCTTTTAATACATATTTTTAACGCAATTTTTTAAACTTGTTTTTTTAATACGTATTTTTTAAAATTCATTTTTTTAAAACTTAATTTTTTTAATACTTATTTTTTTAACTCAATTTTTTAAAACTTAATTTTTTTAATACGTATTTTTTAAACTCAATCTTTTAAAACTTATTTTTTTAATACGTATTTTTTAAACTCAATTTTTTAAAACTTAATTTTTTAATACATATTCTTTTAAACTCAATTTTTTTAAACTTAATTTTTTTAATTCGTATTTTTTTAAACTCAATTTTTTAAAACTTATTTTTTTAATACGTATTTTTTAAACTCAATTTTTTTAAACTTAATTTTTTAATACGTATTTTAGATAACTCATTTTTTTAACTTACTTTTTTTAATACGTATTTTTTTAAACTCAAATTTTAAAACTTATTTTTTTAATACGTATTTTTTAAAACTCATTTTTTTAAACTTCATTTTTTTAATACATATTTTTTAACTCAATTTTTTAAAACTTATTTTTTTAATACGTATTTTTTTAACTCAATGTTTTAAAACTTAATTTTTTAATACATATTTTGTTAACTCAATTTGTTTTAAACTTCATTTTTTTAATACATATTTAAAAAAAACTCATTTTTTTAATCTATTTAACTCATTTTTTTAACTTATTTTTTTTTTAATACATATTAAAAAAAACTTTTTAAAATCCTTTTAACCCATATATGGGACCCGAACAGGTACTCTTTCTCCGGGTCAATGTGGATCTGTAAATTATAGTTATAAAGAGGAACTCCACACTTACTAGAGCTCGAGATTTGTGGCACTAAAAACACCGAGGATGTTTCAGTGCATTTTTGTTTACGATCTTTGATGCTATTTCCTAAAAGGGGGTACAGGCGCAAGATCTATTTTTTTCGTATCAGTACTTAATAAACCACACACAACTTTTATGATTCTCAGCCGAGGTCCATATGGATCTCCGGGAACATTATAACATTTTTGGTCCAAGCAAGCAAAAAATATATAATCATAAAGTACAATAAGATTTTAAAACGCTAAATGCCATTGGGGGTCTACCAGAATAAGATAAAAATCAAAGTTTTTCATTGATAAAAAAAAAAACAAGTTGAGAAACCCTGGCCTTAAAAATGCTCCAATTTACAACTTGTATCCTTCTTCGGAATGGTTGATGATTGCAATAAGTAATTGAGAGTTACCTGCCCTATTTATGATTACCTTCCCTTTCGGAGAACTCTTTAGTTGGTTGGTTTATTGATTTTAACGGCATAACAACCCGTCTGCTTAACAGTTAGGAAGTAATATATGTTGTGTATTTATGTTTATACTTTTTAGTTATTGGTTTCAACAATGAGTTAGTACCATTGGGATCATGTTGTATGGTATTGATTAAGTTTATGTCTAAATTCTATGATATAATTTTATTTCCCTCAAAAAGGACAGAATGTCCTCCATGTTGACATTTACAAATAAATCTTTCATATTATTTGCTTGCTGACGATTTTCAGAGAATTTTTAAATTATAAAACTAACCTCTAACCCTAACCCTTAACCGTAATCCATAACCCCTAACTAACAGCCGGATATTGACGGTGTAAATGAAAAACATGTCCTTCTGAACCAAGATCCAAAAGGGGAGCCTAAAGGTATTATAGTCCAGTTTATATAGTTTAGTATTCCCTAGAGAGTTCTCCAAAGGAGAGTTAATCATAAAGTAGGAGAGGGAACACTCATGCTGTGGTTATATCATTATTGCTGTATGGATGCACCACCTGGACCCTAATGAAGCGCCTTGAAAATAAGCTAGATGGGACCTGCACAAGAATGCTGCGTGCAGTCTTAAACAAGTCGTGGAAACAGCACCCCACAAGGAGGCAGCTGTATGGCCACTTGCCCCCCATCTCCTAAACCATACGAGTAAGACGGACTAGGCTTGCGGGACATTGCTGGAGAAGCAAGGACGAGCTCATATGCGACATACTCCTATGGAAGCCAAAACATGGGCGTGCTAGTGTGTGCCACCCAGCCAGGACCTATATTGACCAACTATGTGTGGATGCTGGATGCTGCGCAGAGGAGCTCCCGGGGGCAATGAATGATAGGGAGGGTTGGCGTGAGATTGTCATGGATGTCCGTGCTACTTGCGCGACATGATGATGATGACGATGAACATTGAATGGCAATGGAGTCCACCAGAATAAAATAGGAATCAAAGTTATCCCTTGATTAAAAGAAAAAGAGATTTGAGTACCACTGGCCTTAAAAAATGCTCCAATTTACAATTTTTATCCTTCGTAGTGGTAGATGATCAACACAGATTTTTTTTTCTCACGGACGACTTTCGATCAGAGTACGAAACAACAAAAACAAAACAAAAAAAAACAAAAAAACAACAACGTTATGTGGTTATATGAACTATAAGTTTTTACCTTGTAAGTGGAATAACAAGTTCTTTTTGTTCAATTATGAAAGTAAATAAATTTCTTTGTAATCCCTGTCAATAATCTGTGTAATGTTCCTTCAACTAGACCAATTATAAAACCTGCTTTTTGATGAATATGGCTGTTCGCATGACATTCCGAAAAATAAACGAGCAAAAGAAGAGATAGTTAACGGCTATCAAATTATCAATTTTATATAACTTTTGTTTGTATTGTTAAAATCAGAATTATAAAGTATGATTTCATGGCACACCGACTCCTCTATAATGGTCACACACTACTGAACATATTATTTGAAGTTGATACTCTCAATCATTAATCAGATATCTAAAGTTATAATTCATGTTCCTGATGGTGAGGCTCCATGCCTGGAGATTTGAAGATGCCGGTTGGTTGGATTTTAAGTTATTTGGATTATTTTATGCCGAAGACGTTTTTGTTTAATCTATTCTTGTTGGGTATTACATTTTCCTACTAATTTTTAACACACATTTTATATTAATTTAGAAAGAAATCTCTTTAACCCATAGATGGAACTCTAAGATGTACTACCAATGTGTGAATGGGAGAATTCTGCATATATTCAGCTGCCACGAGCCTCAAAAGAGCAGATCCAAATGGTTGACAAAACATTATGTGGTAATTTTTCAAGTTAATTTGCAACTTTTACCACATGGTAGACGTTACAGTTCCAAAATCGACCTACTCTAATGGAGATAGACGACAAATGTCCCTATTCCCAAACCTGAAATTGCCATAAATCCGCAGAACTGTCGACCCATCGCAATGATGGAACTGATGATTAACAACAGGCCGACGTAGTTTCTAGAATCAAACGGACTAATTTCCAAACCGCAGAAAGGATTCCAGAAAATGAGAGGAACAAGTTGATCCCTTCGGAGACCATCATACGAGAAGCCTCCAAAGAAAAGCTGCATTTGACGTCATATTTTCCTACGTGCAGAAGGTATGTCGCCACACCTACCATCAGCTCCTCAGTTTACCGCACATATTCCTGTGCTACCCATACGCTGAGTTGGCGAGGGCCGGTATCGAACCAGGAACCTTCTGATTCCTAGCCGAACGCTCTACCGATTGAGCTAGACCGGCCTATTACATCGGAAATAAGTCCTTATATTTCAACAAATTAAATTTAGCTCTTGAGTTATAGTGAAAAAATACATTTGATTTTGACATACTTTTTGTACTTAATTACGAAGATATTTTCTGCTTGACATTTATTTCATTAAACATCATTTGAATGAAAAACAAATAAAGTATTAAAAAAACAATAGTTAGAAACTGTAAAACCCTTGCCAATGTATCCCTATAGTAAAATCCCTTGCAATTCATTCCTATAGTAAAACCCTTTATAATTCATTGCCATGGTAAAACTCTAACCGGTGTATTCCTGTAGTAAAATCCATTGCAATTCATTCCTATAGTAAAACCCTTTATAATTAATTGTCATAGTAAAACTCTTACCAGTGTATTCCTGTAGTAAAATCCATTGCAATTCATTCCTATAGTAAAACCCTTTATAATTCATTGCCATAGTAAAACTCTTACCGGTGTATTCCTGTAGTAAAATCCATTGCAATTCATTCCTATAGTAAAACCCTTTATAATTCATTGCCATAGTAAAACTCTTACCAGTGTATTCCTGTAGTAAAATCCATTGCAATTCATTCCTATAGTAAAACCCTTTATAATACTTTGCCATAGTAAAACTCTTACCGGTGTATTCCTGTAGTAAAATCCATTGCAATTCATTCCTATAGTAAAACCCTTTATAATACTTTGCCATAGTAAAACTCTTACCAGTGTATTCCTGTAGTAAAATCCCTTGCAATTCATTCCTATAGTAAAACCCTTTATAATTCATTGCCATAGTAAAACTATTACCAGTGTATTCCTGTAGTAAAATCCATTGCAATTCATTCCTATAGTAAAACCCTTTATAATTAATTGCCATAGTAAAACTCTTACCGGTGTATTCCTGTAGTAAAATCCATTGCAATTCATTCCTATAGTAAAACCCTTTATAATTAATTGCCATAGTAAAACTCTTACCAGTGTATTCCTGTAGTAAAATCCATTGCAGTTCATTCCTATAGTAAAACCCTTTTAATTCATTGCCATAGTAAAACTCTTACCGGTGTATTCCTGTAGTAAAATCCATTGCAATTCATTCCTATAGTAAAACCCTTTATAATAATTTGCCATAGTAAAACTCTTACCGGTGTATTCCTGTAGAAAAATCCATTGCAATTCATTCCTATAGTAAAACCCTTTATAATACTTTGCCATAGTAAAACTCTTACCAGTGTATTTCTGTAGTAAAATCCATTGCAATTCATTCCTATAGTAAAACCCTTTATAATACTTTGCCATAGTAAAACTCTTACCAGTGTATTCCTGTAGTAAAATCCCTTGCAATTCATTCCTATAGTAAAACCCTTTATAATCCATTGCCATAGTAAAACTCTTACCGGTGTATTCCTGTAGTAAAATCCATTGCAATTCATTCCTATAGTAAAACCCTTTATAATTAATTGCCATAGTAAAACTCTTACCAGTGTATTCCTGTAGTAAAATCAATTGCAATTCATTCCTATAGTAAAACCCTTTATAATTAATTGCCATAGTAAAACTCTTACCAGTGTATTCCTGTAGTAAAATCCCTTGCAATTCATTCCTATAGTAAAACCCTTTATAATCCATTGCCATAGTAAAACTCTTACCGGTGTATTCCTGTAGTAAAATCCATTGCAATTCATTCCTATAGTAAAACCCTTTATAATTAATTGCCATAGTAAAACTCTTACCAGTGTATTCCTGTAGTAAAATCCATTGCAGTTCATTCCTATAGTAAAACCCTTTATAATTCATTGCCATAGTAAAACTCTTACCGGTGTATTCCTGTAGTAAAATCCATTGCAATTCATTCCTATAGTAAAACCCTTTATAAATAATTGCCATAGTAAAACTCTTACCAGTGTATTCCTATAGTTAAATCCATTGCAATTCATTCCTATAGTAAAACCCTTTATAATTAATTGCCATAGTAAAACTCTTACCAGTGTATTCCTGTAGTAAAATCCATTGCAATTCATTCCTATAGTAAAACTCTTTATAATTCATTGCCATAGTAAAACAATTACCAGTGTATTCCTGTAGTAAAATCCATTGCAATTCATTCCTATAGTAAAACCCTTTATAATAATTTGCCATAGTAAAACTCTTACCAGTGTATTCCTGTAGAAAAATCCATTGCAATTCATTCCTATAGTAAAACCTTTTATAATACTTTGCCATAGTAAAACTCTTACCGGTGTATTCCTGTAGTAAAATCCATTGCAATTCATTCCTATAGTAAAACCCTTTATAATACTTTGCCATAGTAAAACTCTTACCGGTGTATTCCTGTAGAAAAATCCATTGCAATTCATTCCTATAGTAAAACCCTTTATAATACTTTGCCATAGTAAAACTCTTACCGGTGTATTCCTGTAGAAAAATCCATTGCAATTCATTCCTATAGTAAAACCCTTTATAATACTTTGCCATAGTAAAACTCTTACCGGTGTATTCCTGTAGTAAAATCCATTGCAATTCATTCCTATAGTAAAACCCTTTATAATTCATTGCCATAGTAAAACTCTTACCAGTGTATTCCTGTAGTAAAATCCATTGCAATTAATTCCTATAGTAAAATCCTTTCTAATGCATTACTATATTGAAACACTTTCCAATGCATTCTTATAGTAAAACTCTTTCCAATGCATTCCTACTGTAAAACAATCGATTCATATTGTAATACTCTTTGCAGTGTTTAAAGTTTATTTGACCTTTATATTTGCTGGTTCAGCAAGTCAAGCAGTCAACCAACTCCGAGATGAAACGCTGTAACCTAATTAGTAATACTATCTGATCTGATTCGACGATGAGAAAAAAAAGTTTTTTTCTCGAATAACTAATTTATTATAATACGACAAACATGTCAAAATATTCCCACGAGAAAGAAAAATGAACATTTTAAGAATCTTATTATTATCTTTTTTAATATGCTATTCAGCTTTCTCCCCATCCGCTATCGGTATGTATGTCCTTGCAGGAAGATCAAATATAACTTTGTTTTGTGTCCTCGAAAGTAGAAATGTTACCTCTGACCCGGCAAGGTGGAGTGATATTATGTCAAGCTCGAGTCACCTCTGTAAATGGAGAATAGAATTAAATTCAAAATACAAAAAAAATAACATGGCACACCTTTAAGCACACACGAGAGTAAATTGTATGAATAAAAAGCGCACACCTGTATAGACAGCAATAAGAAACGATTTTAAAACGTTCGCAAAAAAAAATCGGCTAATTAGCGGATTTCAATTTAAAAAAAACTTTCAGAAATTATGTAAAAAAATAAAAAAATGACGTAGTTTAATTCTAAAAGAAAGTTTATATTCAAAATGTTTGAGTCAATATAATTATATTTATTTTTTTATGTCTCAATCCCCAACTTAATTAATTTAAATATTTTTAAAGAAAAAAAAATATGTAAGCGTACAGAAGACCAGTAAAGTAAAAAAGAAAGAAATAAAGTCGACAGATTGGCCTAATGTCAGTATCAGCCAGACAGCGAGGGAGCCTATCCCCTTTTCACTATCGCTAGACCAGGGAGATTGTTTTTAGCGTGTGAAGTGGAGTATCATACCTACCATTAGCTCCTCACTTTACCGCACAAATCCCTGATTTACTCATGCGCTGAGTTGGCGAGGGGTCGCTATTAAAATCGGAACCTTGTGGTTTCGCGTCGAATGCTCTACCGACTGAGCTGGGTGGATGAGGTTCATACTTTTTTCAAGAGTCCGAAAGTTTGAATTCGCTCACTACGATATCGCAGTCCAGCACGTTATACACCATACCATCCGAGGTTAAGCATCAATGTGACTGTTTATTACTTAAATGAGGGACAATGTAAGCAACCAGATATCAAAATGGCTTGATTCGGCATTAAATGACCCGAAAAGGGTTAATATGCCGTAAAACAAAACAACCACCAAACAACCACTACGCCATGGGATAGTTCCCAGGAAAAGTAAGAGAGAGGAGAGAGCGAGAGAGGAGAGAGAGAGATAGCGAAAGATAGCGAGAGAGGAGGAGGGAGAATGCTATAATGAGGGAGGAAGAGGGACGAAGAGGGATACAATCTCTCCCTCTTTCTCGTTCTCTTTCTATTTCTCTGTCTGTCTGTCTGTCTGTCTGTCTCTCTCTCTCTCTCTCATCATATGTCTTCCTATGCACGTTACTGGCTGACGGGATGTGGATTAACAAAAAGAAAGAAAGAGAGGGTGAGTGGGATTTTGGAGAAATTACTTAAACTGTCTTCTCTCCCCCCTCTTCCTCTCTTTCTCTCTCTCTCTTTTTCTCTCTCTCCCTCTCTCTCTCTCTCTCTCTCTCTCTCTCTCTCTATATATATATATATATATATATATATATATCGCTTATATTCATCCCGATGTACGTTACTGGCTGTCGGGCTATAGATTAAGAGAGAGAGAGAGAGAGAGAGAGAGAGAGAGAGAGAGAGAGTGTGTGTGTGTATGTGTGTGTGTGTGTGTGAGAGAGAGAGAGAGAGGGGGGAGTGGGAGCGAAAGTGAGAAACAGAGGGAGAGATTTTGAAAAAAATCACTTAAACTATCGTCTTTGTCTCTGTCTCTGCCGCTCTCTCTCTCTCTCTCTCTCTCTCTCTTTGTCTGTCTGTCTCTCTATCTCTCTCCCTCTCCACCCTCTCTCTCTCTCTCTCTCTCTCTCTGTCTCTGTCTGTCTGTCTGTCTGTCTCTCTCTCTCTCTTTGTCTGTCTGTCTCTCTATCTCTCTCCCTCTCCACCCCCCTCTCTCTCTCTCTCTGTCTCTCTCTCTCTCTGTCTCTCTCTCTCTCATACGCCTCTCTGGATACGTTAGTGGTTGTTTTCGCCTATGTAAATGCACCTCGTAATGAATTTAGTATTTCTGTTGTTTAACGCGTATCCATCTTGTATTTCTTCGTGGTTATCGTTACGGTAGGTTGACATGTTTGCATATATTCTCTCACCCTCTAAAGTGGCGGCGGACAACCCACTTACCCCCAAAGTGTTGACTGTTATTTTCTATTCACACCATAAAAAGCGAGTAAATCAGAATAGCATGGCCGACAATAGTTTGAAAAGACCTGTCATGCCCTTTTTCTCAAATAGGAAGTCTCCTTGGTTCAGATATTTTCCCACACAGTGCCAGATTAATAGCAACATTTCTTTTGATATTGGAAACAACCTCACAAGAAAGAAAAAAATGTAATTATTTGCGTATAAAGCTTTTCGTTCTTTTTCTTTTTAATCCATGGAGATTAATCAAATGTGTTATTAATTTGATATGTTCTTTCATAAAGTTCAATTCTGCTTAGTTTTGAATATCTGCTTAGTGTTGCATAGGGGCGAATTCGAGTTAGTAGTAATCGTTTGTAGTAGTTGTCGTCGTTAGTTTAGAAACAACATACGCAAGTCGTATAGTCACAAAGTGTGTTTTATTCCTTTATAGGCTCGTGGGTTAATTTAGCCATGTTCTTTTCATACAGCTCAATTCTTAGAATAGTTGAATATTTGCTTAGTGTTGCATAGGGCCAAATTCTAGTTGTACTAGTAATCGTTAGTAGTAGTCGTCGTCGTTAGTTTAGAAATAACATACGCAAGTCGTATAGTCACAAAGTGGTTGTTTATTTCTTTCTAGGGCTCGTGGGTTAATTTGGCTATGCTCTTTTCACACAGCTCAATTCTTAGAACAGTTGAATATTTGCTTATTGTTGCATAGGACCGAATTCGAGTTATAGTAGTAATCGTTAGTAGTAGTCGTCGTTAGTTCAGAAATAACATGCACAAGTCGCATAGTCACAAAGTGGTGGTTTATTCCTTTCTAGACTCGCGGGTTCTTTTTCGGAGAGGAGAAGAAGAAAGAGGGGGATAAGTTCAAATTATTCTATCGTAAATCATGTTAGTTACTACTATGCGAAACCCATCACGGGGGAATCCGGGAAGCCCCGTTTGCCACTTACGAAGGCCCAACCGAAAAAGAACGATTTTTCTCTTCTTCCGTTTCTTGTCCCGGGAGTGGGAGGGTCGCCAACTTCTGCTCCTCCGCAGAAACTAGAACTTCCGGTTTTATTTTTAACTTTAGTTCCGGGGTAATTGGTCGGTCAGTGGTTGGCCCTATGTTGAGTGTTTATCGTTTCAAACTTTAACCTTTCTTTGTTTTTATCTCTTTTTCTTCTCGTTCTCCAGAAATCCGATTACCGTTTTTTTTCTGAATTCCCAAATTCCTCGTAGACCATAATAATTACGGTACACTTAAATATGGCATATAGACCTCAGGTTGCACACAGTGCATGCTATTACTTAACTGGACATCTACCTAAATATTAACAAGCCTTTGAAATTAGTAGACTAGTACTACTCCTAGTGTATGTATGGAAGGGTATCAGACAAGATACATACGCAGGTTAATAATATATATACGAAAGATATAAATTCATTTTTTCAAATGTTACATGTCACTGAATATTCTCCATAAAACTTCAAACTGAAAGCGTCTCTCAAATTTTTTCGAACTCATCCAAATTCTCTGTATTCTTACCGTTTTATTTTCAAATATCAAATATCTTGCCCTGATGATGACCGGTTTTTTGTGTATCTAATTTTTTTTCCTATTTTTTCTATTATTATTATTTTATTATATTTTGTATTCAAAATGATAATAAACAAAATATAATGTCTACAAGGACAAACTCTCGGTCGAAATACGTGTCGGCACGTATACACTACTGATGAGACCAAATTAGGTCGAAACAGCTGTACAGTGTTCCTCACGTCGGACATGGTATTCGACGAATGTGCTTGTCATGAATAATCGAATTATATATATATATATATATATATATATATACATATACATACATATATATATATATATATATATATATATATATATATATATATATATATGAAATTAATATTTAGAAAAAAATAATGTTGAATGTTTTTTCTAAATAATAATTTCATACTGTCGGATTCACTTCCATTCACTTTTTTCATATATATATATATATATATAATATATATATATATATATATTATATATATTCGCTGACAACCGCCGAATAAGCTTAAAGGCCACGTTCTCCTATAAGCCAGATAGAGCACCCACTATATATATATATATATATATATATATATATATATATTAAGACGGAAGTGAAAATTTATATTATATATATATATATATATATATATATATATATATATATATAATAATTTTCACTTTCGTCTTAACGAAAAACAAAAAGAAATATCACAACTCCTTTCATTACGACATATACCAACAATGACCACTAAGACCATTTAAATGAATAAGTACAACAGCATATATATATATATATATATATATATATATATATTATATATATTATATATATTATATATATCCGTTTATATAAAAAAATAACTTTAAGCGCATATGAGCAAAATTATATTATGTTATATCATATAACAATAATAATAAATAATAATTAATTTAAATCCGTATAGATAATCCCTATAAATTATTAAAGCAATAATATAAAGATGATTTCTCATAATGTTTATATTTGATCCTCTGGAGAGAGAAAATCATCTCCGTTCATTTTCAAAATTTAAAACTAGCGTTCATTTGCTGCGGGTCTGTCACTAAGCGTCACAACCACAAATACACGCGTACAATTGGCTGCAATTAATCAATATCTTGATTAATTCAGTCGATTTAACCTGAAGATCCTTATGGTGAAACTCAAGTAGGTTATTCCTGTGTATACCAATTATATATATATATATATATATATATATATATATATATATATATACTCATGTTAATACAGAAAGGTAGATTTTTAAGTATATGGGAGAAAATGGCTTATCTTAATACGTATAATTAATATAGATTTTGGCACTAAACAAATTATGAGATATGAAATTTACTTATATACTGATATATATATATATATATATATATATATATATTATATTGTGTGTGTGTGGTGTTGTGTGTGTGTGTGTGTGTGTGTGTATCAAGCGACAGACTGGAATAGAGACAGATGGATACACGACGGAGCCTAAATGTATGCAGACGAAACCCACACCAACCAGTTTCAGTATGTCGACGTCCATTCACCCCCATACATCGTGTCAGGCCAAGACCGCCATCTTATGTGTCTTTACACTAATTAATATTTAATGCATCACCCTGAACGTTCGGTTTGACACCGTAAGACGATTAATAATCGGAAGGGAGTTGACATGACGCGCTGGCAGGAACAAGCATATTAATGCGACGGACGGAGGTGAAGGAGGAGGTGAAGGAGGAGGAGTAAGAGTATGTGAAAGAGGAGGAGAGGGAGGAGGAGGAGGAGGATGTTAGTCTCTTTATTCTTCAATCGACTATCAGAAGATTTAAAGACGAGATAATGGCTTCAGATCTAAGGGGCCACTCAGAAATCTGTGTTGCATTTCTTTTCTTTTAAAAAAAATCAATTACGTACACTCTAGAATACATCGTTCTATACCTAGGTAGTAATATCTCATCCACAGAAAGCAATGTAAATACACGAATAGGAAAGACATGGTGTTAAGTTTCTGACCGCCATTCTTGGCCAGTTAAAAAGGACTTAAAGTAAGTAAGTCCTGAACTATGGAATCCTTTGGTAAGTGAATAAGTCCGGAATTATGGAATCCTACGTAGTGTCAAAGGTCCAGTGATATAATCCTATGTTCCGTCGTCCACGAAGGTTGAAGGCAATTGAGTGTAGTTAAGATCCGAACAGCCTGTATAAATATTATAACAGCAGCAGAGTACTGCCAGTGATTGGCCAAGAAGTTGGTCACATGATTATTGCCGAGTCTATAAGTAGGAGCGACCGTCCAGCACACACCTTATATCAGAAAAAAAGTCAACACATGGTCGGCCACAAACAAATTATCAGTCATATATAAATCCTATCTCACTGACAAGTTAAAGCGACAATTCTTCCAGGCTGTGGTTATATATCAGTGCTACTGTATGGCTGCACCTCCTGGACCCTAACGAGGTGCTTTCAGAATAAGCTAGATGGAAGCTGCACAAGAATGCTGTGTGCGGTCTTGAACAAATCGTGGAGACAGCACCCCACAAGGAAATAGCTGTATGGCTACCTGTCCCCCATCTCACAAACCATTCGAGTGAGACGGACAAGGCATGCTGGACACTGCTGGAGAAGCAAGGGCGAGCTCATAAGCGACGTTCTCATGTGGAAGTCAACACAGAGACATGCTAATATGGGCTACCAACCTAGGACCTACATTGACAAACTATGCGAAGATGCTGGATGCTGCGCAGAAGACCTCACTGAGACAATGAATGATAGGGAAGTTTGGCGAGAGATTGTCATGGATATCGATGCAGATTGCGCGACATGATGATGATATCTATCTATTAGTTCTAATATTTACCACGTATCCCACGTTGTATGAGTTAGGCACAAGGCCCTATTAATGTGGGGCCATCTACGAACCGAGGCTCATGGGAGGCGTGTGCAAAAAATGCGTTGATCCCGTCGGCATTCCTCCTCAAGGGGGCGCCTCAGGCACAGGGCAATAAACCCAGCCCTGCCAATTCAAATCGAGCGGGCAGGTGTTGTCTTCGCTGGGATCAACGATGTTAGCTTACGCGGTCCCGGGCCGAAGCCAGCGGACCCCCAATTAGTTCTGCAATGGTTAAGGAGCGGGGTAACACCAGAGAGGTAATTCTTACCTTATGTGACTCATATTTGTGTACTTGTGCTATATGTACAGTTTGATATCTATGTATACCTATTTCTCTCTCTCTCTCTCTCTCTTCTCTCTCTCTCTCTCTCTCTCTCTCTCTCTCTCAATATATATATGTGTGTGTGTGCGTGCATGCGAGTCTGTTTGTTGTTGTTATTGTTGTTGTTGTTGTGGAGTCCACATATGCTTCTTTGTTGGTATATCTGATGAGTCTAATTTTCAGTGTATACATTATATCTGTATATAGTTGGTTTAGCGCTAGTGATAAGGGGATAGACTCTCTCGCTGTATGGCTCATACCGACATTAGGCCGCCCTAACGATTTACTTATATATATATATATATATATATTTTAGTAGTGCAATGGTCAATGAGCAGGCTTGAGGGTTTTTTTCTCCTTACGTGACTCATATTTATGTCCTTGCGCCAGACGTTACGCTTAAAATCTATCTATTAGTAATGCTATGGTCAACGTAGACTCTATTACCAGATAGTTAATTTCTCCCTATGTGACCCTTTGTCAGTCCTTGTGCCACATGTTAAGTTTAATATACCTTTCTATCTATCTATAAGTAGTGCAATGGTTAGTGAGCAGAGTTTCCAACTGATTGCAGTATGAATTTTCTATCCGGAAGAGCATCGTTCCGACGCATGATGAAATGTGTAGGAAAAGCTCTCTGCGTAGCAATTACTGTTTCACAAGTCATTAAAGAATGTTTAAACAGCAAACGCACGGTGTGCACCGGTCCAAGCGATGATCGTAACTGAAAGCAGAATTGGTAAGACAATATTGTTTTAACATTGTATGTTTTGATATTATATAGTATGTAAATATTGTATGTAAAAATTGTATTGACTAATAAAATATTTTAAAAAATAAAAAGATTGAATTAAAAATTATTAAATTAACAAATTTCATATAAATAAATGCATAAATAATTATTATATTATAAATATATAATCATTATAAATATAATCATCATTAATTACGCATAAATAATTATTAGATTATTAAATTAATAGAACATTTTAAAATTAATTTTAAAATATTAATTTCAAACCTGAGAAAATTTTATATTGTATTGTAATTATTGTATGTAAATATTGTATGTTTTAATATTGTATTGTCTACGAAAAACTCTCTGCGCAGCAGTTACTGCTTCACTTGCCTTAACAAATTGAAACAGCAAAACTTCTTCTTCTTCTTCTTCTTCTTCTTCTTCTTCTTCTTCTTCTTCTCTTCTTCTAGTTAGATTAAGACAGTTTTAAGTGACAGTTATGGCTAGACTGCAGGTTTAATCCTGGTCAGGGGCAGCAGTAAAATAGTAACATAGAATAAGAATTAGCACAGCTTAACACCTGTAGTCTGACTATGGTTGGCGGTATGAGAACAGGATACCCCCGTGGACTGAATAAAGGTGAGGTTCAAAGTTCCGTGATGGGCTCCCGATTGCGACAAGAAGGTTCCCGAGTTCGAAAAGAAGGTTCACGAGTCCGAGATGGTTCCCGAGTCCAAGAAATTCACGATTCCGTCACGAAATACCGAAAGAAAGCCGGAGGGAACATTAGCCGAAACGTTGTACAGATAACAATGAAGATGATGACAATAGTCTGAATAATACAAATAATACCAGTTATCAAGCCTCATCTCAAAAAGTCAGAGAAACACTAAATATCTGTAATAACTAACGCACTAACCACAGCAATGCGTATAAAATTCGATAATTATTGAAAATAATCATGACAAGTAAACTCGGCAAATAACGCGCGAGACGTGGAACACTGTACAGCTGTTTAAACTTTATTAAGTCCCATCAGCGGTGTATACCTACGATTTCCCTCCGACAGAAATCGAAACCGGGAACCCATCACGCAGAATCTGAGATTTTACCTCTGGGCAACCAGCTCGTGGCACACGAAACAAGCCGAATTAACCTTGTAAACGCCTTTGTACTATACAAAGTACAGTGAGCGTTGGGGGGATCGCAAATTGGCCTTTGCTCAGGCGTAGGATTTAGAATTTGAAAATTTGCTTTTTGGAGCATTGTTAAGTAAAGTATATTATTGTTTATATTTTTTGAAGGCAATTAAAATGCGTATATCGTACAAAATTCGATAATTCTGTTGGAGGGAAATTGTAGGTATACACCGCTGATGAGACTTAATAAAGTTGAAACAGCTGTACGGTGTTTCACGTCGCGCGCGTTATTTGCCGAGTTTACTTGCCATGATTATTTTCAATAATTATTGAATTTTATAGGATTTACGCATTGAAATTGCCTTCAAAAATATAAACAATAATATATATATATATATATACATATATATGTGTGTGTGTGTGTGTGGTGTGTGTGTGTGTGTGTGTGTGTGTGTGTGAATATATATAAATTAGAATATATATATATGTGGCATAAAATCGGTATCAGCCAGACAGCGACGAAGTCTATCCAAATTTCACTTGTGGTAGATCAGGGAGATCGTTTGGGGGCCTGAGTCGAGCGCCACACCTACCACCACCTCTTCACTTTAGCGCAGATTTCTGTGCTACTCATACACGGAGTTGGCGAGAGCCGGTATCGAACCAGGAACTTTGTGGTTCCTAGTCGAATGCTAACTAAAACGGCCTTATATATGGGTAAGTCCGTGTAACCCATATATATATATATATATATATATATATATATATATATATATATATACCCTATCCGGTATTTCTCATCATTCATTTTTTCTATCTCCCTCCCTCAACTCTCTTCCCATATGATTTCCTTCTCATCCTCCCCAAAGATGTCCCCTATAACCAATCAAATCTTCCCCTAACCACCAAACTTACCCACCTACATACTTCCACCTTCTATAAAACACTTGTAGGATCTAAATAATTCAATAAAAGTTGATGAAGCCGAGTTCAAAACTCCAGCGAAATATACTTCACATTTTGTCTGAATTTTGTTCTTTCATTCCTTATATTTTACTTCATTCTGTCGGATTCATTCCAACACCCCTTTCCTCATATATATATATATATATTATATAATATATATGTATATATATATATATATATATATATATATTGGTGCTGGTGGATATATATATATATACTAGCAAATATATGCACCCTCCGGGTGCAAGTATTTAAGTTTTAATGTAATAATATATTATATTAAATTAGAAAGACTAATGAAACTAAATAAGAATGCAGATAACAAGATTTGAAACAGAGGGGGGTATAATCGAAAAATAGAACAACTGAAACTTACTCTTCCATCACTCTCGTCTTTCATTGTTATTTTTTCGAATTTAAGTATTTAGTTTAAAGAGGAAGTGAAGAATAAAATGACAGTTATTTTTTCTTGTTTACGGATTTCATTTAAGATTTATTGAAGAAATGTTTGCTTATATTCATTAAAATAAAACCAAACAGTTAGAAATCAATAATACTAAGCACATATTTATTAAAATGACATTTTTAATATCAATATGCAAATTAGCCTTCCTGTTCACACTTAAACCCCTATTTTGTTGTATATATAAATACAATTGCATGTCATTCGTATGTAGATATGGTTAACAGTATTAATAATGTAAAATAAATTTTATTAATAATTGAGGTTTAAATAAAAAATAAAATCATTGAGAATGTTATATAAATAACTAAGGGAATTGTGACTTGAGTAGTAATATAGTTTCGGTTACAGACGGAAAAGCACACAATCTCCATTATAATAAGATATATAGTTACGTATGTGAAAATGACAAGACGTGTAAATAAGCTAAGTTACAAATAAAGTCTGCGAGAACATATAAATTTGGAATAATTACTGAAACTGTCTGTAATGTCTTGTAAATAAGAATTTTTCTTTTTTCTTTTTTTAAAATTTAATGCCTTAGATTTCAGATCTGCCTATGTTTCTGTTTAATCGGGCATTTGGCGCCGGCGGCCAGAGTGTCAAAGGGGGCCGCTGGGAGCGTAGATCAACTCTTGCCTGGGGACATCTTCCGCTCTATCACTGATGCCAGCAGCAGATAGCAGATCGTGACTGGGTTACACGGACTTACCAACCTAGGCAGGCCAACGGAAACACATATGCGCACACCCGGCTCACTCGCTCACATTTACGCCAGAGAAAGCCGCCTGCACACACACACACACACACACACACACACACACAACTATATTGCTGCACCACTTGGACTTAAACGAAACGTATGCAGAAAAGTATAGATGAGAACTACACCAGTATATTGCGAGCTACCTTGAACAAAGCCTGGAAGCAAACCCAACCAACCAACCAACCAACCAACCAACCAACCAAAAAAGCAGCTATAAAGCCACTCACCTCCCATCACACTTATTATCCAAGTTAGACGAATATAAGTCGTCGGGGTGGCAAAGTCGATATCAGCCAATCAGCGAGGGAGTATATCCCTTTTCACTAACGCTAGACCAAGGAGATAGTTTTTGCCTCTAAGGTGGAGCGCCACACCTACCATCAGCTACTTACTTTACCGCACAGTTCCTTCTGCTACTCATACGCTGAGTTGGCGAGGGCCAGTATCGAACTAGGAACCTTGGGGTTTCTAGCCGAACGCTCTACAGATTGAGCTAACCCGGCCCATTAAGACGAATTTAACATGCGAGAAAATGCTGGAGACGTAAGGACGAACTGATCAGTGACGTTCTCCCGAGGACACCTACACGGGTACACACGGGTACATAGATTTACTATGGACAGCATTGTGCGGACACTGGATGTTGGTCTGAAGACTTGCCAGGAGTGGTGAGTGATAGAATGTCCTCATCTTCATTGTTATCTGTACAATGTTTCGGCTGATGTGCCCTCCGGCCTTCTTCAGGTATTTATTGTCCAATAGGACACATAGCCTAGTGGATATAGGTGTTAGGTTAAGACAGTTCTAAGTGACAGTTATCTCTAGACTGCTGGTTTAATCCTGGTCAGGGGCAGCAGTAGCATAGAATAATAATTAACACAGCTTAACACCTGTACCCCAGCTTTGATTAGCGGAATGAGAACAGGATACCCCCCTGGACTGAATAAAGGGTGAAGTTCAAAGTTCCGTGATGGCTCCCGATTATGACAAGAAGGTTCCCGAGTTTGAAAGGTTCCCGAGTCTGACATGAAATACTTGAAAAAGACCGGAGGGCACATCGACCAAAACATTGTACAGATAACAATGAAGATGAGGACAATAGTCCGAATTATACAAATAATACTAATTATCAAGCTTCATCTAAAAAAAATTAGCGAAATACGTTTTCTTTAAACTCATTTTTTCTATTTAACCCATAGATGGGATTCTAACAGGTCTACCACTCCGGGTCAGAGTGTACCTGGGAGTAATGGGATGAAAGGGTACTCCTCATTCCCCGAGCTCTAGAAATGGAACTCCGCCATCAGATAAAGTTTGACGTCATACTCAGGACAATAAGTTTCTCAGCCACATTCTTCTGGTACATACATGACAAAAAGGGTTGAAGCGCGCCATTAGGGTGATAACGTTAGGAAAATCATGTGCTAGGGCTTGACGTGACCACCCAATTGATCGGAGAGGGCCTCTCGACCAATAGTCTAAGTAAAAGCCAAGTGGAGTGTTGCATGTGATGGACTGCTAGGACACCAACTACGGCTAACAGGTGACCCCATTAGTGGAGTCTCACGCCTCTGCAGAGATGCAGCCGGTATATTCTAAAGCCCCAGCACACCATCACTGAAAACTACGTCGAGGGTTCAAAAATTATCCGCTCTTGTTTTATGGAAGACTAACTCATCGTGGATGATTTGATATTCACAGCAATACGAAAAAATCGAACTTTCAGCCAATAGATTGAAGAATGTGTGCAATTAGTCCAAGGGCCGAGTTAGTTATGGGCCGGGTTAGCTCAGTCGGTAGAGCGTTCGGCTAGAAACCACAAGGTTCCTAGTTCGATACCGGTCATCGCCAACTCAGTGTATGAGCAGCACAGGGATCTGTGCGGTAAAGTAGGGAGCTGATGGTAGGCGTGGCGCTCCACCTCAGATGCTAAAACAATCTCCTTGGTCTAGCGCTATTGAA
>CM042146.1:60450000-60460000 GCA_023376005.1 Doryteuthis pealeii | reverse complement strand
TAAAAAGGTCGAAAGAGATATCTGTCAGCATACTACTATTATAATTTGTTTTTTTTCTATATATTTTTAATCATATAAAACCTAGGTAAATCAATCACTAATACCTACAAAACTACAAATCTCGGACATAGCAACAAAAATACAATATATATATAATATATTATATATATATATATATATATTATATATGTGAGAAAAGTAGACAAACACGGGATGTTATGGAAACTTGATGTTTGTCTACTTTTCTCCACATACTGTCGGATTAACCCCTCACATTTCTAACATATATATATATATATATATATATATATATATGTATGTAGAAAAGTTTGTAGAAAAATCAAAAAGATGTTAAAAGTTTTGCTGACAGAAATCTGTTTCGACCATATGAAGAGGTCATTATCAAAGCAACATTGTAAACGGAAAGATGAAATAAATATATCATTAATCACGAGGCACAGAACTCTCTCGATCAGTACCGGAATTTAAATTAAAAAAAAAAATGCGTATTTTATGTTAAAAATAGAATTTCTGTCAGCAAAAATTTTAACATCTTGTTGTTTTTCTACAAACTTTCTACACATATTGTCGGATTCATATCCAGTTTACCTTTCATATATATTATATATATATATATATATATATATAATATATATATATATATATATATATATAGTTAAACAAGTAATACTTCTCTCGTTTTTAACATTGGTATCTATATGGAATAGGTCATACCTCTTCAACATCTTCTCGTGGCCCAATCACGTCTTGGCTTTTCGACTTCACGTGTTCCTATCGCATTTTGATTTTCGCTTTTGCATGTACCAATAACGTCATGAACATTCAATTATGAACGCTAATCAACGAACCTTTTCTACACATTTTCCAAACTCAACCCATTCAACACTTTCATCATCTTTTCAACTACATAAATCTCTTTTGTTCTTGACTAGTTTCATATTGTCCTGAAGAAAATTTTTCGTTATTTCCTAGTTGAGTAACATGATAATACAGGGTGACCCAGAAAAAACAGAACCCAAATTATTTATTTTCTCATTAAACTACCTAACCCTAAACCCTATCCATAACCCTAAACCCTAACCCAACCCCCCCCCCTAGAAGAGTAACATGATATTACAGGGTGACCCAGAAAAATAGAACACACAAATTTTGTACTAAAACTGTTATTTTTTTAAAGTTTAGTCCAGCAAGGGTTAGGGTTAGGGTTAAGGTTAGGGTTAGGGTTGGGGTTTAGGGTTAGTTTAATCGGAAAATAAATACATAACTTGGGTTTCTGTTTTTTTCTGGGTCACCCTGTAATATCATGTTACTCAACTAGAAAATAACCAAATTTTCTTTATAAACCGAAATGTTCGAACATTGTCACTACGACTAATACATGTATATCCAGTGTAACATCCCGTGTTTTGTTCTACATTTCTCCATATATATATATATATATAATATATATATATTATATATATATATATATAATATGTTATAACATGTTCTTTTTATTCAATTAATTGTTTGCATTCTTTTTGTTTTTTGTCTTTTTCTGTTTTTAAGATTTTCCCTTCAACCAATTCATTCATTTATATTTATTTGATTATTCATTTTTGTTCGGTCTGTTGGGTGTGGTGAGTCAATTTGAATTTCAGGAGGTGTCGACGACAAACCGAAATAGGTGACGTCACCTCCTCTGGCCTCGCATGACTGACTTCAATTAGCTACAATCAGCAGATGGTGGTCACATGATTTCTCCTGTTTGTACCGAAGCGACAGTGATTCGTTCGTTTTAACCGAAAACAAGTGGTGATACAAATAAGTCGGTGAGAATGTGAATTTGAAAATAAAATAAGTAAAAAAAAAAAAAATAAATAAGATAAAGATATATACATAAATAAAAAAAAAAGAAAGATAAAAAGAAAGAAAAAAAAGAAAGAAAGAAAGAAAGAAAGAAAGACAGAAATATGTCCGACACAAATTTGTCCCACGCGCCCTTATGTTCCTAACGTCATATATCGTTAGACTCCTGCTCAATGTAAAAATATGCTATTTGAAGACCGATATTGTTCTGTTAAAAGTAGCCCCTTTTTTTCTTGAGGCAAGCAACGTAACTCGAATCATGTTATCAAGGACTTGCAGTTTGTAAATCATTACGCTTAATTAACAGTTACCCAAAAACAAACTTTTATGCTTTTCCTACTCAATTCCTCATATCTTGCTCAACGTATTTGATTCTTAAGAGAATAAAAATAATCTAGACCAGACATTACCATTATTTTGTACAAATTTTTCCCACCAGCGTTAGCTGACGTTCTTCCACTTTCTGAGTCATAACAGGTCTCATTATACTATTTATCTGAATGTTTGAGATTTCTGGAAACTTAAGGAGATTTATTGTCACTCAGACTCCAGTGAAAGAACATCAGCTAATGCTGGTGTGAAAAACTCACAAAGTTGTGAAATAATATTAATACAAGGTGAAGAAGACCTACGTGAACAATGCGCCAGAAACGGATGGATAACGGATGTATTTCCCATTGAAGTCGAATGTCGGGGGTTTATTGCCAACTCAACCTCGGCATTTTTGTCTAAACTTGGACTTTCTCTACCAGACAAGAGGAAATACTTAGATAAGATTCAGGAGAAAGCTCTAACCGCATCAGCGTGGATATGGCAGTCCTATATTGTGACATCAAACCGACAAAGTCTGGTGGTATCGTGAGATACTGCTTGGGCGCTCTGGGTTAGTGGTAATGATGCTTCGGCCCCGAAACCATGCCTGAACCCAGAGTCATCATCTGATGAAGGCTTTGTTGGTTGCAATGCTACTGTGTAAATAGCAGTCATTGTATGAAGATTAAAACGAAAAGAGATACAAATACTAGGACCTTGCCTGTGGAATATCAGGGCGCAGTTTGAACGTTCCTCTAAAGTTTAGAAAACAGACTAGCGTAATTGGAAATCAGAGGAAAACTTGAGATCATGCAAACATTGTAGTGATCGGTTACAATGTTGGAATATGCAAGGATGTTTCTGATGACACAGCAAAAAAAAAAAAAAAAAAAAAAATGGCGTTGACTTGTTATTTAATAATTCTAGTTATACCCAAGGCAGAAGAGTTTGAGATTTTTAAAATCAATAACAAGTATTTTTGTTACATAATCATTAGATACCTAATGATTATGACAATAGTGTAGAAATCATATTAGTGCAGCTGATGGCCTTGAGGGTGAGTGACGGCGCTTGACCTCGATCTCACCTTGCGTTCTGGGGATAAACCGTGAGAAACGGAACCCCGATAGAAGCCCCTTCCGGTTTAAGGAGTAAGCAACTCAGTTAGTTAGAGTTAGAAGTTAGAAGTCAAGCTAGCAAGATGTGAGTCTCACTGCGTGATTGTCTGGTCTGGGATCTACGAATAAAGTAACATCATCGTAAATCGAAGTCTTGTGTTTATTACTAAAAACAAACAATGACACAGGGCTTCTGATAACAAGAAATCCATAGCAACAGAAACCAGACCCGGAATCCTCAATAGAAGACCAGACGAGACCTTAGAAGATACACCAGACCAAGATAGATGATAGACGATCAGAACCAAGCCGGCCGGAAGAATAGACGACAGAGTAAGAAGTAAGAGAAGTATATAACATATACCTATTTAGTGCCGGTAAAGAAGGGCTATGCAACATTTTGTTCAATCGCAGCACCCTGAGCACAAGAACCAAAATAGGCACTCACTCATGCAGTCTTTGATACTCGCTAATATAGAACCAGGGTGTACATTGCTGGGCGCATACTTTTCTTCATATCTTTTGTATTTATCTCCTTCTAATTTAATTTTTGAAGAAAGAATGTTCAGTTATCAAATAAAAAAATATTTTGCGTCACATCCGTTTTATTTACATGGAAGCGCCTGGTGTAATGGTTAAAGTCATGGGAAATGTACTCGTCGCCCCGAGTTCAAATCCTGGACGTGGTAATTGCATTTCACTTAGCGCTAATACCCTTGGGAAAGGTATGAATCCTACTCTCCCTCCAGCTATGGGTAAATAGTAGGGCAGTCTGGGCTCTTTAACCTTGGTTAGGCAACCGGTTTAGGAGAAGGAAAACTCTGAATTTAAACCTGTTAAACTCCGCTTAAGAAATTGTCCTTGTGTCGCATCCTGCTCGTGCGGAAGGGTTGGTAAATATATATTTGTTTTATTTACTGCTAAGCAAATAGGGAGCCCGCCCTCTACAGAGGGGTAAAATCTAGCCACTGATGCTTAAAGATTGAATCCTGGTTGTTGAGTCCATAACATGCATCACTCCAATTTGGCACTTACTCAGGCTAGATGGGTGGTCGAAGAGGGTCCCTCCGATCAGCTGACTGGACACGTCAATATGATTGTCCCAACCCTATTCCCATTTATCATATATGCGCTAGAAGGTGGTGGTTGAGGGTCTTAGTATCCTGGGTATGAGTTTAAATTCATTCTAATTATTAAGTTCCAATTTCGGAGCACTGGGGAGTGTGGAGTACTTCGTCATCGCCATTACTCCCAGGTTTACTCTGACCCGGAGCGGTATTAAATTGAAAATATTGAGTTTAAAAAAAATATGTAAAAAAAAATTGACTGTAAAAAGATTGAATACCCATTAAGCATAAATAGAAGAAAAAAATATTGGGCATAAAATAACATAACAAGGGTTGACATGCCGTAAAATCCAACAAACCAAACTAAAATGATAGTCGGTATCGTACCTAGTGGTTCCTAGGAGGATTAATAGTATTATTAATCTACTAGCAGGACCTGTCAATATATCACCGTATGATAATTTGATTATTAAAACGTTTGATATGTTTACTGAAGAGCTATTACAAAGATAGTTCAATATATAAAAAGTATGATAATCTGGATTTAACTCTCTTTCACTCTTGCTTGAAAGTGAAGTTGGAAAATATTTCCATTGATTTGGCGATAAAAATCTGTGTGAAGGTGTTTAGAATATTACATTGATTTGTCGACAAAAAGTGACAAAAACACGACTCGGAAAATATTTAAGTTGGACTGGAAATTCGCCTGACGCTTGCTCGTTAAATCATAGTTCAATCATAATCTAAATTAAAGCAAGAGACCGGGCTGCCATTAGATCAAAATTATCAAATTCACAATTTCAATATTACAAATAAAACAAACAAATGTAATTTCTTTTTTTTATTATTAATTTTTAATTTTACGCTGGGCATTTAAGCGACGCAATACTATTTGGAATGTTTCATTTTTAAAATTTCGTGAAATAAAATGGAACAAAAAAGAAATCTGCGATTAGGTGACACCAGATAATCTTGCATTTTTACATTGCATCTTAGATAATTAGGACATTGTCATTTTTAACCAGGGGGTGTTGGAGGGTAATAACGGACGAAAGATTTAGGAACACGCGTATTAATATATATAGATGCTTCTTTCCTGATAATAAAAATATTTCAAACACGAATATCATCATAGCTTAATTCAAATACATTTATCCGTAATTATTGATTGTAAAGACGATCCGTTGAAACCAAATTAATAGATACAAGGAAATTGGGCAAAGTTTTCTAAAGACATATTTCTCATTTCATTACATTTCATGATAGTATTTAGATCAAATAATTGGAAAATACCATAATTCCTGATTCAGTGTTATGTATAGTCGTATAATGAACACTTGTGCAGAATAAGCTCCCCTGCGTATTATAATTATTTTTTCATAATATCATTCAACGCGATCCGAAAAATCATCAGCTCATTGAAAGAACAAGAACAAAGAAAAGGAAATGGAATTTTTTGAGAACCTGTTTGTCTTTGTGAAGAAGTCTATGATCAATCTCAGGGGTCAAACATGAGGTAATTTCGATCGATCGGGAATTACACGCAACAGCAAATCTATTAATAATGGAGATTCGGTCTCTTTTTCACTGTAACCGAAACTACGTCACTGCTTACGTTACTGTATTTTTAAAAATTCTATGAAACATCAATTAAATGTAAAATTTTTACGACATTTTTATACTTATTCACCTTTCACACTATCTCAAATGTATATTTTCGTAATCAATAATACCTAATTATATTCGTCTTGATTCTACTAAGAATATTAACATCCTTGATTTTGTTGTGTTTTTGTTTTAGAAGAGGATTAACTTTTATTTAGAAAATATATATATTATTCTCCCTCCAGCTACGGGTAAATAGTAGGGTACAGTTTTATTTTTAATCTGGTTTATGCAACTAGTCTAGGAGAAGGGTAACTCTGAATTCAAACCTGTTAAACTCCGCTTAAGAATTTCACCTTGTGTCATATTCTATTCTTACAGAGAGATTCGTAAAGACATATGCATAAGAGGGGTCCTAATTTTTGGACTGGTACATCTTAATCAAATTTGGGTTAAATCGAACTTAACGGACCTAAATTCCATCATCGTATGTCACCCCGCTGAAAGAAAAAAAAACAAATATCGCGGAATTAACTTTCAGTGTTGATATATTAATGAATAAAAGATATAATGCACCAGTTATTTTATTTAAAAACTTTTACATTTTTTCAGGTCAGTTAACTTTGAACCACGTATATTTGAGGTGTAACACAGATTTTCAAAGATACGTGTTTGAAAGTTAACTGACCTGAAAAAATGTAAAAAATTTTAAATAAAATAACTGGTGCATTATATCTTTAATGTATCAACACTGAAAATTTCATTAAATTCGGTTAATTCCCTGATTTTTGGTATTTTTTTCCTTCTGCGGAGTGACATACGATGGTGGAATTTAGGTCCGTTAAGTTCGATTTAACCCAAAATTTTTGTAGAATCTCAATAATGTAGACTTTCCGTATAAATAATACCTAACTATATTCGTTCTGATTCTATTATATTTTATTTAAGAGGAAAATTAACTTTTATCAAGAAAATAAGTAGGATGCACATGTGAACGATATCATAAGCTCTCAAGTTTAAACCGTGTGGAAGGAATCCAAGATGGCTGCAATATATCCGTTTGATGCTACTAGTAAGTAACAAAAGTAGGCGGAATGTCCTTTTGTCGGAATCGGCCAGACAGCGAGGGAGTCTATCCTCTTTTCGCTAGCGCGAGATGAGGGAGATTGTTTTGCATCTGAAGTGGAGCACCATACCTACCATTAACTCCCCACTTTACCGCACAGGTCCAAGCCGTGATAACTCGAAAATGTGAGAGAAAATATTGAATGTGAATTTTGCGGCCTGTTGATAACAAAAACACAAAGTGACGGGAACCATTGATACATTTATAATTATCCCCATTTTTTTAATGTGTAAAAACGGCAGCAAGGACCCATGAATTGTTTGGCTTGATGGCCCTCAGCTGCATGTGACCAGTCTTTCTTTTTGTTGTGACATTGTCGTAAAAAAATGTTATAACCCAGAGAGAGGTTTCTAAATAATATCATCATCTCAGATGGAAAAAGAAAAAACAATGGAATTGATGGGAAAATTGGAGAATAATTACACTTTGAGAATGGAAAGAGAAACACAAGGTACCCACATGGAGGGGAGAGTGAATGAGGTAGGAATGGAGAGAGAGAGGGGGAAGAGAAAAGGGGAGAGAGAAAGGGGGAGAAAGAAGGAGAAAGGGCGAGGGAAAGTGATGGAGAAAGAAGGGAGAAAGAGAGAGAAAGGGACAAAGAGAGGGAGGGAGTGAGAAGTGAAGAAAAGGGGAAGAGAGGGAGGAGAGATGGGAGAGAGAAAGGAGATAGGGGAGGATAGAGCGAAGGGAGAGAGAGGGGAGAGTTTGAAGAGCAGGGGAGGAGAAAGGGTGAGAGAGAGAGAAGAGAGAGGGTGGAGAGAGAGAAAGGAACTGAGAGAGGAAGGGAGAGAGAGAAGTGAGAAAGAGGAGGAGACAGAGAGGATAGAGGGTTAGAGAGAAAGGGGAGGGAGTGAGAAAGGTGTGAGAGAGAGAGAGTTAAAGGAAGAATGGACGAGAGAGAGAGAGAGTGAGAGAGAGAGAAAGAGAGAGAGAAAGAGAGAGAGAAGAGAGAGGGGGGGGAAAGCCTTTCTCATCTACATATCCCCCCCATGATATCGTTTCGAAACAAGATTTAATCTGATCCATAAAAGAAAGTGTTGTGTTCGACATAACTAAATCTTGCCTTCCTTCTCAGGGGAATGGCTGGAAACAAAGACTCTATTTGTATTTTAATTCAATTTAAATAGACACACTGAGAGATAGACAGAGAGAATGAAAGACCGATATATATAAAGACACATAATCATCCCCGTACACGGATACGTTTCCTGGCTCCAGGTTATTTTATTTTTGGTCGAGCCGAGACTGTTTCCATAAATTTGGTATGAGCTCACTAATTGGTAATTTAAATTAACTCTTACTACTAGCATATAAGCAATGATCGTTTCCCCGGAAACTTGATCTCTCTGTGACCGTAAAATACATAAATAAACCTGTGTATTTAATAGTTTAAATCCCAATACAGCTGTCAGTGGATGAGGGGTTAAGATATCAGACCGGCGAACAGACAGTCTGAGCTCGACCCTAGCCAAGGATAGTATTTGTGTCTAGCCAAACTGAAGAGGCGAAACGCCGAAACACGTGTCTGTGGATGACTTATTAGTATATATATATATATATATATATATATATATATATATATATATATATATATATTATATATTGGTTTGGTGGTTGGTTTTGAATGCGATCACAATGTAAGTGTAAAGACAAAAGTAGGTTCTGTGGTGTTGCTTGTTAACCTATGATTTATTCTTAATATTTCGAGATAAAAATATCTTCTACAGAAGATACCTTATTTTTTTCTTTAAACTTGCATTGTGATAGTCTTCAAATCTAACCACCAAACCAATATAAACACAATACTTCAAGCAGATAATAAAACCCTTATATGTATATATATATATATATATATATATATATATATATATATAATATCATAATGGAGTAAATGTAGCAAATTGCGTGCTCATAACATTTCATATATATACATATATGTAACGGGGGTGGTGTTTAAACTATTGAATATATAGGTTTGTTTATATATTTTATGATCACCAGAGAGATCTAGTCAGCGAGCAGACGATCATTGCTTATATATATGCTGGCAGTGAAAGTTAATTTAAATCACCTTGAGACCCTACCATTATATATTATATATATATATATATATATATATATATATTATATATATATATATATATAGTAAACTCTTGGGTAGGAAAACCCGGCATATTTATATATGTTTAGTGTTGTATACTAAAGCTGATCGATATGGGTCCTCACTGAGTGGCTCCCACTGCCGTGCCCATATGCATGTTTCCACCGGCGAATGTCACATATGAGTTCGTCCTTGCTTCTCCAGCAGTATCTACTATGTCTTATTCGTCTTACTCATATGTTCTTTTGTGATAGGAGGCAGGTGACCATATAGATGCTTTCTTGGTGGTGGTTTTGGTTCCACACTTTGTTTAAGACGGCGTGTAGCATTCTTTTACGACTTCCATCTAGCTAATTCTCTAGGGGCTCCATTAGGGTCCAAATGGTGCAGCCGTGTATATATTTACCAACCCCTCAACACGAGTAGGATGTGACACAAGGTTAATTTCTTAAGCGGTGTTTAATAGATTTGCTTTCAGAGTTTTCCTTCTCCTAGACTGGTTACCGGGCCAGGGTTAAAGAGTGCAGTTTGCTCTACTATTTACCCATAACTGGGGGGAGAGTAGGTTGATGTATAACTTTCCCAAATATATTAGTACTATGCGAAATGCAAACATCCAAAATTGTCGCTTTTAAATTATCAGTGAGATCAGTTCAGAAATTTACATGAAATAAAAGTAAATCCGTCGGTGTGGTCTAATGTCGGTATCACCAAGCGAGGGAGTCTATTCCCTTTTCACTCGCACCAGACAAGGAGATTGTTTTGGCGAACAGAAAATCCGTAATAAAAGAAAGATAAGAGA
>CM042146.1:60362500-60445000 GCA_023376005.1 Doryteuthis pealeii | reverse complement strand
CCAAGTTGATGGCTAAAGACGACATTGCTGATCCGGGAACGTTGCCGACCTATCCATCTATATCATGACAAATATCTATTTAAATCTTCATAATCTATTTATACCATCTCTATGCTTTTATCAATTGAGCGTGGGAGGGTACTGAAAATACATACACACGCTTCATTAAACTGATATATATATATATATATATATATATATATATATATATATATGCGTGTGTGTGTGTGTGTGTTTGGGCAGCATTTTTTATTTATGCATGTTGAATTAAATAAGAGACACATCTCCTGTTTAACAATTTTATTTGCGATTTTTTCAAGTTTTCTGGACAACTTTTTAATATTTAGGTGGAATTTGTAGATTAGTCCATGTCCCTTTCAATCCCTTTCAAATCGCGTATTTTTAAATATGTGTATTTGGGCAGCATTTTTTCATTTATGCATGTTGAATTAATGTTGAAATACACATATTTAAAAATACGCGATTCGGCAGCTAAGTACCAAAATAACACCTGGCAACACCGTTATGACCTTGTGAAAAGGCAAATTGAAAGGGACATGAGCTTTGGTGGACTAATCCACGAATTCCACCCAAATATTAAAAAGTTGGCCAGAAAACTTGAAAAAATCGCAAATAAAATTGTTAAACAGGAGATGTGTCAGTTGTTTAATTCAACATGCATATATATATATATATATATATATATTATTATATTATATATATATATATATATATACTTTACCGTTAATTGTAAATTATATATATATATACATATATATATAATATATATATATATATATTATATATATTATTATATATATGAGGTTAAGTTAACAAACAAATGTGTTTATTTTTATATGGCTTTAAGCCGACAATTTTTGGAGGATATGCGCTTAATTGAAGTCATACCTAATTTTGAAAATTAATTAATTAATAATTAATGAATTTAGGCAGGGATATTATTATATATATATATATATATATATATATATATATATATATATATATACCTTTGAAATAAAGGAAAAACTCAATAAACCGTCATTCCGTAATAAATTTATTTCGACCAAAACTTGAAAGGCTTTTAACAGTCACAGTTAGAATCTAACTTTCTTTAAATTTCTTTAAATTTCTAAAAGCCTTTCAAGGTTTTTTCGAAATAAATTTATTACAGAATTAGGGTTTATTGAGTTTTTCCTTTCTTTCAAAGGTAAATATTGCTGTGCATCTATTCTAAAATATAGATTATTATGCATTGAGCTCTCTCTGGGTATATTAAAATGCTTGAATTTGCACCTTATTAAAACATGCAATATATTATACAGTGACATTTTGAAGATCTCATGTAGAATCCTCCCTTACTACCAGTTTTGGAAACCTTACATATATATATATATATATATTATATATATTATTATATATATATTAAATAGGGATCGGTTTAGATCAGTTAGTAGAGCCCCAGCCTAGGAAATCGTAAGGTTCTCTCTAACTGAGCATATGAGTAACACAGATTGGGTGATCTGTTCTGTGCGATAGTGAGGAGCTGAGGATAGGCGTGGCGCTTCACCTCAGCAAAAACAATTTCCATGATCTAGCGCTGGCGAAAGGGGATAGTCTCCCTCTCTGCCGGATGATACCGACCTTTGGCCACTGCGCCAATTTACTTTATATATATTAAACAATAATCAAGCTGGTAAGATGAGTTATATTGTTGGTCTCAGATTTTTAATTTTTTCTATATTAAATAATAATATATAATAATATTTTCCTACGCTTTGTAAAACAATCAATCACATTTTCCTACACACACACACACACACATACACACACACACCACACACACACATTATATATATATATATATATATATATATATATATATATATATATATATATATATATAAATTGTCGGCCTTCACCATTTCAAACACATTATTTGTTCACTTCATACTGTCGTGCTATAAGTCACCCAAAAAGTGCGAAATACATATCAGTTTAAAATAAACGAGAAATTCTGGGGAAGCCTGCTAGTATAATGGTTAGAGTGTCCGCCTGTCAGCCTGACAGGTAGGGTTCGAATCACGTACAAAGCACTGCCCTGTCCATCGCTCTGCTGATGAGGCCTAATAGGCTGAAATGCACATACAGAGATTTACATTTAAACCGATATGCACGCCTAATTCATTCAATTGTTATTAATTAATTAACAAATTAGGTATGACTTTAATTAAGCACATAATCCCCCAAAAATTATCGCCTCCGTCATTTCAACACATTGTTTGTTCACTTCATATATATATATATATATATATATATATATATATATATATATATATATAGGTGCCTTTATAGTATGTGGCCTACCTTTTTGATTCTGTTATAGTATGTGGTCTACACGGTTTGAATGTGTCCATCCTCAGTAAGAGTATATTTATAGATATAAGTAGTAGGCAATTTATTGAAACTAATTATTTTTCACATATATTCAATTTCAAGAAATGCAATTCTGTCATAAACTCTATATAGTAATTAAGAATAATTTTAAAAAAATGTATTCATTATTTACAGGAATCAGAGATCTATTTAATTCTAAAATATTTTAGAATATTCTGAAATAGGGTTAGGGTTAGGGTTAGGGTAATCAGTTATTATTATAACCTTATAATATGCTTTTATGGTAGGCCATATATCATAAGAGAGATATGATTTTGTAGGCCACATTCAAAAGGTAGGCCACATACTATAATGGTACATATATATATATATATATATATATATATATATATATACACACACACACATATATATCTATATCTATATCTATATATATATATATATAATATATATATATAAACAAAAACTGGACGATACAAAACAATCCAAGCGAATTTACCAAGAAGTTGGTTTTCCCAAAACAAATGGACTTGTCACGTTTAATCGTATATATTTCTGCAAAAGATTTTCTTCTCTCATGTCAAAAACCTTGAACGCTTTTAAAAAAGACTTTCTAAAAGCAATTTCTTACACGAGGCCTTTTCTCCTGACGATGACCTAAGGTCAAAACGAGTCCAATTTTGAAATGTTTATTGAACGGTTGCCTTCTTATATACATTGGTACCTTGACTTACGAGTTTAGATTCAAATTGTAACTCGGTTTCCTCGTATATCACATCAATTTTTCTTATAGAAATGAAATGAAATGTTATCAATCCGTTCTACTTCCCCCTAAAAACACCCTATTTTTTGTTACGTTTTTTTAAATACGAAAAATACAATTGTAATATATAAAGATATAATAAAATAGGATGTATTGAATTATGCGCTGCAGTATTCTTAATGCTTATCTTTTTATAAGTAATATTTTCTTTGGCCAAATAAATTTGAAAACTTAAACATTTTAGTGATCTTATTAACATAAGCGTATCTGAAGCTGGCTCGTACTTCAAAGTTTACCTCACAACACGAAACAAAATATCGACGGAATTACAACTCGTAACAACGAGGGAGTCTCCTTCTCTCTAGCGCTAGACGAGGGATATTGTTTATGGCTATGGAGTCGAGCGCTGCACCTATCATTAGCTCCTCACTTCACTGTACAGACAAAAACAGTGCAACCCATGCTTGAATTGGTGAGTGTCAGTATCGAACCTTGATCCTAGTGATTCCTAAGTGGATGATTTACCGACTGTGCTAAAATTTAAAGTATGTTAATTAATTTCAATTGGATTATTCGGACTATTGAACTCCTTTATTGTTATCTACACAACGTTTCGGCTGATGTGCTCTCCGGCCTTCTTCACGTATTTCTTGTCGGACTCGGGAACCTTCTCTTCGAACACGGGAACTTTCTAGTCGAAATCAGGAGCTTTCATGTCGTAATCGAGAGCCTACACGGAATACCTGAAGAAGACCGGAGGGTACATCGTTCGAAGCGTTGTATAGATAACAATAAAGATAAGGACTATAATCCGAATAACCCAAATGATAAAAATTATCAAGCCTCATCTAAAAAAAATCAGAGAAATAGCATATATATTCAATTTTTCAGAAATAATATATATATATTCAATTTTTCAGTTGTTAGAAACCGAAAATTTTGAGCAAACAGTAAATGGAGATTATATTTGGCTGCTTCAAATTCTAAAATTTCTTTATTATACATGATATTTTTTTACAGATATTCGTAGTCCTAAATCTGGGGTGCGTGTTATATATGAACATCTGATGAACTATAAAAGAGCAATAAAAGCTCAGTTAATGAATGTATTACCAAGCCACACAGAAAACAAACCACCTGTTTAAAAGACTAATGTTAAAAATGAAATTCCTTTATATTCCACTCCCACCAAACAGGAAGGAGGAAGTGAAATACTCATGTACATATATATACACGCATGTAAGAATTCATTTTCACATTATCAATCAAAGCCTGAAGAAGATACCAGAAGAATGTAAGATAAAAAGAATAAAAAAATGTTTTTCTGAAAACATAATACATTTTGCGGACCTACTTTTTTATAAAATATAAATACCTGACATAGACAAATAAAATCGTTGTCGCTGACGTCGTCGGGGCTGCCTAAGTTCGGTATCAGCCAGACAGCGAGGGAGTCTATCCCCTTTTCACTAGCGCTAGACCAAGAATATTAAGTTAGCGCACGAGGTTGAGCGCCGCACCTACCATCAGCTCCTCACTTTACCGCATATATTCCTGTGCTACTCATACACTGAGTTGGCGCGGACCGATATCGAACCAGGAACCTTGTGATTACCTAGCCGAACGCTCTACCGACTGAGCTAAACCGGTCCTTTCTGACGATAGGCTGGTTGTTTTGTTTTACGACATTTTCGGGGCATTTAATGTTGATTCAAGTCCCTTTTTATTATATAAACAAAGGACTCAGGTTGCTTACAGTCTTAGCTGTTGCTTAAGTGGTCATTAAATTAAGCAATGAAACAGACTCATTTATGCAGTCAGAGTACATGTCTGTCAATAACCTAAAAGTATCTAATTAGTTTATTGCTCGTCTTCGCTTTCGCATTAGAAGAAATTCAATGATGATTTCTAACAATACTAAGCTTATTAGCTTCTTTCAATATCTCGAATTTAATTGCCCTTTGACGAGTAGTTTTTTTTAGATTATTTCCTTTGGAACGGGTATTGTTTACTGGTAACATTTTTTAGTTCTTTTCATTTTTTCTTCTCTTTTATTTTTTCAATATCAACATGTGTCTCGATTCTCAGCTTCCTAAAAGACTGGCATAATAAAACGGTAAGATTTGATATAGATCTTTTAAAAAGTAGTACGGAGCGTAATGGAAAAATACTTAGGTCTCCAACCCAGTAAATTGCCTATTTATCACAGTTAAATGATTTTCCTTATAAAACCATACACATGCCTCAATTAGATAGGGGCGGTTTCTGCCCTCATCAAGTTGTTAACGCGACATCGACACACCGGATATATACCAGAATATATGGTTAATTGCAGCCAGGAGTATGGATAAACAAAAATATACCTTATCTGTACACACTTAAATGACGCTTTAGGCGGACGATAATTTCGAGATCTAGTTCATTCTTACTTACAGAAATTAAATTATAAATATTTCTCGGTACGGACCCGATATAATCCGTCAATGGAAACTCCTAAAGAAGCTAAATCAAAGCATAGTCCAATTGGACATATAACCTAGTGGATAAAGGGGATGGGTTAAGACAGTTTTAAGTGACATTTATCTCTAGACTGCAGGTTCAATCCTGGCCAGGGGCAGCAGTAACATAGAATAATAATTAACACAGATTAACACTTGTACCCCAACAATGGTTAGCAGAATGAGAAAAGGGTACAGCCGTGGACTGAATAAAGGGTTAGGCTCAAAGTTCCGTGATGGCTCTCGATTACGACAAGAAGGTTCCCGAGTTTGAAAAGATGGTTCCTGAGTCCAACAAGATTCCCGAGTCCGACAAGAAATACCTGAAGAAGGTCGGAGGGCACATCGGCCGAAACATTGTACGGATAACAATGAAGATGAGGACAATAGTCCGAATAATACAAATAAGACTGAATTATAATTATTCGAAAAATAATAAGATTTCAAAGGTGATGGAATATCGACATTCTGTTTTTAGCATTTATCTATTGCTAAAGGGATTGTGGAATACACCGAGTGCAACTCTGCAGCGGGGTTAAACCCCCATATATATATATATGTGTGTGTGTGTGTGTATTCCTTCAGCATAGTAACCTTTGGGCATTTTTTAGTCAATTTCTTCGCTTCATCATAATTTGAAAAAACCGTTCCTTGTAGAAATCAAAGGGGATCAGATCTTGAGCTTAACTCTTTGCCTACCAAATTTCCCCCATAGCTGAACCAAATTTTCTTGGTATTTTTTTTTACCTGCATGATACTTATTGAAAAAGTATCAAGTACCAATTTCAGGGTTTGTTTACAGACAAAACAAAAGATGTTAGAAATGTTCACCTAGTGATATTTAAAGAAGTGGCACGTGCGAGAGTTGCAGCCAGTGATTTACGGTAGGATCGCAGTGATTGGAGAGCCGCTGTAAGTGGTTTAACAAAGTCAAAGAGTTAAAGAAGATGTGGAAGCTGTTCCCAACTGATGGCTCCACCTGTTCTTGCTGCAGTCTGAGGCCTTGTGCTCTGGTGTCAACATTTTGGGAACACAAGGTCAACTGACCGTTGAAAAAGCTAAGTCATAGAGTTAAAGACTACTCAGTACGGAAGATGTTGGTTCCCTTTAAATTTCAACCGTTTTGTTTGCTTTTCTATATTTCTAATTCCCATTGTATCTATTGATAATGGAGATTTGGTCTCTTTTTGTCTGTACCCGAAACTACGCCACTGCTTACGTCACAGTATTTTTTTAAAAAATCTATGAAATATCAAGTAAGAGTCAAATTTTCACGAAAATTGTAATACTTATTCACCTTTAGATGAATTCACGTTTAAAATAGTTTTTCCTAAAATATTTTAGGGGAAATATTTTTTTTACTAGGTTCGACATCCTTCCCCGCCCCCATTTAATTTTATGAAATCCGAATAAAATATATTTTACTCGTACTATTTTAAAATTTTCCTATAAAGATAAGGGTCTGAAAAATTAAATAAGAAATTTTCAGAAACGTTGTGGAGGTCCTCATTGTCGTAAAACAAAACAAATATCTCAGTAGAATAGAGTGAATATAATGCTTTTTAAGGAATTAATTAATTTCTTAGAAACATTAAACCCTTCATTTTATTTGTTTAATTTTTTCCCACCCATGCGGGCAATATCTTTCAAAAATGTATTTTACATCACCTTGAAGGCGTTTTTCTTTTGATAGTTTAAAAAAAAATGATTCTCTCCTTTTGTGTGTTCCGTTTTTTATATCTATATTTCATATTTATCGTTTTATTTTTTCCCTGTTTTATCGTTTTGTTCATGTTAAGTAATAAATTAACTGTATATGTTATTCAAGAAGTATCATCATCATCATCATCATCATCATCATCTTCCTCATCATCATCATCATGTCGTGCTGATAGCTCATTCCTATCGGTCATCGGTCCTGGGATGTCCTACCCACAACATCCGGTATCCGCAATTTAAGGAAAATGATTTAAAAATAGTGTATACCCAACAAGAATTAATAAAACATAAACGACTTCGGCATAAAATAACCCAACAAGGGTTGACATGCCGTAAAACCCAATGAACCAACCAACGAGCCGAGCATCTTCAGTTCTTTCTAATTCATCTTTCATGTTTCCTATGTGGTTTTTCTATTAGCATGTTTTACTTCAGTAATTTTTTTTTTCATTTACTTTTGCTTGTCCGTCCTGTCGTGTATTATAGCACTGCTATATACCCACATGTTGGGTATATACACAAGTGTTCTTTTACAGGAGAGAGAGGGGAAAGAGATAGATGCATAACTTTCTTTCTTTTTCGCTTGTTTGGTCATTCGATCGTCTATCTTTGACTTCTATCTTGTTGGTTCTTCATTTTTTTTATTCATTTTCTTTCTTGGTCAGTCTTCTTGCTAAGACATGCATCAACCAACGAAGCCATACTGTTCTTTTAAAAACCTTTTGTTTACTAAGTTTCTTTTATTAATAGCTAACACACGCGCTGAGTTGAGTCGGCCGAAGCAAACGGGACGTCTCCCCTGCTCTAGATATCGGCTCGAACTAAGTAACTAATTCAAAATCACGTGAGGTACGAGACTTCAAAGGTCAGTAATTTTCCGTCCGTGATATGAAAGGGACCATCCCTGCAGAAATACAGGGGCTTGCCAATAATCTTTGACACCACATAGATTATGCAACAGCACGAGCGACAGGACGAACGGGTTTGATAGAATAGCAAGCTATTCTCACAAACCCATTACAACTGAAAATCTAGTTCGATCCACGCAGGATGCCCCATACTTGTAACCTTGTGTCGGATCCTACCACTTGGGTAAATATCTTTTTTTTTCTTTTTACATACGGTTGCCCAATTCTGTTTATGCTTTCTCTATGGTAAGTGATTGTCTTCATGGAAACCCAAGTAGCAACAGGTCTTTTCAACTCACCTGGGGACTCCCAAGTATTCCAGCTGATTTTAACAGTGCTGTGGTGTTGACGGTTTCAATCCTTCCTCGGGTTCGCAGTTCCTTCAGTCTCCTTTAAACTTTGTTTGTGTTTTTACCAAGGAATTAATTTCTTCTTCTTCTTCTTCTTCTTCTTCTTCTTCTTCTTCTTCTTCTTCTTCTTCTTCTTTATTATTATTATTATTATTATTATTATTATTTCACTCATTGTGAATTTTTCACAACCACCTTAACTAGAGGTTCACTGGAAGCTGAGTGACCACAACTTAATTAAGGTCTCCAGCCCACTTCTGTATTCTAGCCGATCTTAACAATACTGTTGTTTGGATGACCCCTAGAATTTCCTTGATTTCCAATTCTCCCCACCCCCAGACCTGGAAACGGAACCGATTTCTCCGGCGAGAGCGGATGTACCTCATTGGAAATGTCCTTAAATTCTTCGGAAATAACATGGATCTACAACCGAGGGCCATTTCTCTACGTTGTTTCTACGCCTATTAATGGCTCCTTTTAATAGGGAGCGGCCGTGGAGTGGGGCACTACCATCAGAATGTGAAGGATACTGGATTGGAAACGACAAGAAGTACAGAAGTACAGTGAAAGGCGAATGAGTCAACCTACAAGGGGAGACAATTAACGATAAAATAACGGTACGGCTGGTTGAGTAGACTGATGTATGTACCTCTGGGGTCATCGTTTTTACGAAATATGCAAGTACATTTATTATATGGATTCAAATACTTCAATACACTCACAATCACATTATATATATATATATATATATATATATATATATATATATATATATATATTATGAGGCCTAAATAGGCTGAAATGTACATACAGCGATCGATTTTTTCTCGATTTGTTTACGCTTTACATTTAAACCGATATGCACGCCTAATTCATTTAATTATAATTAATTAATTAACAAATTAGGTATGACTTTAATTGAGCACATAATGCCCCTAAAAATTATCGGCCTTCGCCATTTCAAACACATCGTTTGACCAGTTCATATATATATATATATATGTTCGTGTGTGTGTGTGTGTGTGTGTGTGTATGTGTGTGTATATGTGTGTGTGCATGTATATATATATATATATATATATATATATATATATATATATATATATATATATATATCAACGTCATCCACAGACACCGTGTTTCGACGTTTCATGTGTATGCGTATGTGTGTATGTATGCACGCACACACACACATTCACTCACCCCCTCCACACACAGATATATATATATATATATATATATATATATATATTGAATTGGTTGTTGATTTTGAAAGCTATCACAATGCAAGTGTAAACAAAAATGATGTAACTATGATGTTGTTCGTCTACCTTTGATTTATTTTCTTAATATATTTCGGCATGAAGATCCCTTCGTCAGAAGAATTCCTCTATGGTCTCGTCTATGGGTTAAAAAGAAAAAATGAGTTTAAAAGGATACATAAAAAAAGATGAAATTTTGTACCCATCGAGAACAAATAAAACAAAAACTTAACTCTCAAGAAAGAATAAAAATATAAGTGCCGTTATAGTGTGTGGCCTACCTTTTTGATTCTGTTATAGTATGTGGCCTACCCGGTTTGAATATGTCCTACTTCAGTAAGAGTATATTTATAGATATAAGTAGTAGGCAATTTATTGAAACCAATTTTTTTCAAGAAATGCAATTCAGTCATAAGCTGTATATAGTAATTAAGAATAACTAAAAAAGAATTTATCCATAATTTACATGAATCAGAGATCTATTTGATTCGAAAATATTCTAAAATTCTGAAATAGGGTTAGGGCTAGAAGTTATTAATATAACCTTATAGTATGCTTTTTATGGTAGGACACATACTATAAGATAGACCTGACATCGTAGGCCACATTCAAAAGGTAGGCCACATACTATAATGGTACAAAAAAAATATACTCTTACTGAGGTAGGACATATTCAAACCGGGTAGGCCACATACTATAACAGAATCAAAAAGGTAGGCCACACACTATAATGGTATAAAAAAACCTTTTTCGGCATAAAATGACCCAATGGATTGATATGTCTTAACGCTCAACCAACCAACCAACCAACCATTTTTTGGTGGGTTAAGTCCTGCTCCTCAGCAGGGACTGCGTATTGTATGGCGTGCCGAAAGGACTATACAGGCTCTTTTTGACCGGTGTGGATAATGCATAGCCTATGGTGGTGCGGGAAATTGATATAGCTGAACATACTCTCTACTACCGGTGTTACTGTGATCCCAGTATCTCTTGTTGTTTCCGTGAAAATAAATGAGTGGCATTAGTTTTGGAGTTCTTTTTGTATTCTTTCTCTCTTCTTGACTTTTCAAGTTTATTTACTGTCTTTATTTTCTATATCATTTAGAATTTTCTATTATCCCATTCTCTCTCTCTCTCTCTCTCTCCTCTCTCTCTCTCTCTCTCTCTCTCTCTCTCTCTCTCTCTCTCTCTCTCTTTTTTGTCAATTTCTTCATTTCTCACTTCCCTCGTTGCAGTTCTGCGACGGAGAGCTGAATAAAATGGCAATTCTCTGTCGACTTTTTCATGCGCGTTTGATTAAGAGAACACTGTCTCTGCTCAATGACAGCCCCGTTCGCACCGGAGACTTAACGAGAAACCCTGCCGTGCGAGACACGACTCGTGGGTCCCAACCACAATAGCAAAAGCCAGGCTGAAACTACTAACGCCTAACGACTCTTTCCTAGCTAATAACAACACGCAAAGAAAAATCATTTGCCCCAAGGCTTGCTGACACTCACACTACGCAAACGATTGTACGTATAGTCGCATACATGTGAAAGCACACAAAGCCCTCCACACACACACTCACACACACACACACACACACACACACACACACATACACACATATATATATATATGTATAATATATACTAGGCAGGGTAGTGGTTGTATGTGTGTAGTCAGGCGTGTGTGGTGGGGAGGTATGTACAAAATACACTCTTGAGCCAAAACATTCAATATATAAAACATGTGTACATATGAACACGTACATTCATTACACTCTGATATACATCTCATATATATATATATATATATATATATATATATATATAATATATCATAATAGAAGAAATATGATAAAAAACACAACGATGCGGAGTATTTATTTAAGTTATTCAATGTCAGGTTTCTCTTATTTACAAATGATCGATTGATTTTAACAGCATGCTAACCCGTCTAGGGTTATTTTAAGCCTAAATGTTAGGGAATTGCCTTAGTCATTTTAATTGTACGTTTATATTTACATTTTTAAGTTATATGATATCAAGTATAATAATTATAATATGGTTTCAAGTAAGTATTTCTTTTTAATAATAGTCATTTGTTTTCAGTCTGGGTGAAAGTGAACCTAGATGTAATGGCAATGAAGGGGTACTTCATACTCCCCTGAGCTCCAAAACCGGAACCTCACAATCAGATACAGTTTAGTGTTATACCCAGGATGCTCTTATACAAACTTAAACGGATAATGATTTGTCGAGAATTTGATAATTTATGAGGAAGTGCGTCCCGGTCTCCTGCCTCAAAAATTGCTACCCGGTGACTATTAAAATAATGACCCAGCTCAGTCTATTCAAAATTATCCTTCTTCATATCTATCTATCTATCTATCTATCTCAATTTCTTCATATTTATCTATATTACTTTAAATACTAAGATTTTTTTAATTCATGTTTGTTTAATGTCTTGTTGTTAGTTAAAATAAACAAGAATTACGACAAAAAAAGATGCGATCGCCCCAAATACATTTACTTGTCGAAAATATCTATCTATCTCCATTTGTTCATATCTATCTATATTATTTTGTTTGTTTATCTATCTATCTCAGTCTATTCCAAACTATATATCCATCTTCATATCTAAACAAGAATTACGACAAATTACGATAAATAAACAAGAATTACGACGAGCTGGGGTTGTTATTTTGATAGTCACCGGGTAGCAATTTTTGAGGCAGGAGACCAGGGCGCACTTCCACATAAATTACCGAGAATTCCTTTAAAAACTGTCTCCGTAAAAACCTTTAACCGTAATGTACTATTTAGATATGATTTATAATCAATAATATTTTACCATACACAAAATAAGATTGCGTATTGGGCACATTCTCACCTTTTAAACGGGGAGGAAGTTCCAGCGTGACCAATATGCAAAGTACAAATTACAATCAAAGATATTCTTCTAAATTCTGAGAGCCTCAAGCACACCTGCACCAAATACCATCAAACAAGAAACCTGAAGGACCTCTTTAGGCATACCAACCCTGAGGACATTTTAAATTATCTAAAAACAGCAACCTTTTAAACAAGATATAACAAAAAATAACCAAATACCACTATAGAAACACTACTTTAAAGACTGAAATCCAAAATAATCTTTTCTGGCATTAAATGACCCACAGAGGTTGATATGCCGTTAAACAAAACTCAAACTCAAACAAAATAGTGATATAGCTTAACTGTTTGCCTACCAATCTTTCTCCACGGTCTAACCAAAGTATATTTATTACCTGTATGATGGTGTTAGGTTCAAAGTCATAATTGAACATACAACTCCGACACATTTCTGAGACAAAACATTTTATATAATACAGCACATGAATAAACAAGATACATAAACAATGGAAGATAGAATAGTGTACATAAACATACATACATAAAAGTCACTGACAAAATAATATAAAAGTACACATAATATAAAGGTACCGACATGAGACTAAGAATAGTCCATGCTGTATAAATCACTTACAGTGACCAGTAGCCGGCGTTGAGAGCCGAAGCCCCAACGAGAAGGAAATCACAATTGTCTAACCCATGTGGGTACCTACGAGGAGAGGTAGAAAAGAGGAAGACAAGTTTGAAATAGCCGCTTAAATACCAGAGGTCTCCTAGTGGAAACAAACGACAACCAGCGGACATATAACTCCTCAGGCAAATGGGAAAATAACCCCTACAATGGGGTATTTTAAAGTTTACTATCTATTCACCTCAGAACTTATTCTAGATAATTGCAGGGGGTGGTTAACGTAGTGATTTTTCAGTGTAGATAAGTAACAAATGTGAGTGATGCAGATCGCCTTGGTGGGAGAACCGCTAGTCTTACAATACGCATCATCTACCCGACCAAAAAATGGGATGACGCGGGAGGGATACTGACTGTCATCCGGTGATGAGGCAAAAATCTTTATTTCAGATACCCCCACTGTTAAGTTTCTGACATCCTTGGTCAGTTGTAAAGGACTTAAAGTAAGTAAGTAAGTCCTGAGCTATAGAATCCTTTGGTAAGTGAATAAGTCCTGAGTTATGGAATCCTATGTAGTGTCAAAGGCCCAGTGATATAATCCTATGTTCCGTCGTCCACGAAGGTTCAAGTAGTTATGAGTAAGTATGACCAGAACAGCCGGTATAAATATCAATATCAGCAGCAGAGTACTGCCAGTGATTGGCCAAGAATATGGTCACATGATTATCGCCGAGTCTATAAATAAGAGTGGGCATCTGTCACACACCTTATATATATTTACTAACCCCTCCGCACGAGCAGGATGTGACACAAGGTCAATTTCTTAAGCGGAGTTTAACAGGTTTGAATTCAGAGTTTTCCTTCTCCTAGACGTTAAGGTTAAATAGCCCAGTCTACCCTACTATTTACCCATAGCTAGAGGGAAAGTAGAATTCATACCTTTCCCAAGGGTATTAGCGCTAAGTGAAATGCAATTACCATGTCCAGGATTTGAACTCGGGGCGACGAGTCCATTTCCTATGACTTTAACCATTTCCTATGACTTTCTACACTCCTTATATATAAAAAATCTCAACACACACTTTTCTGCATACATGACCTGTTAAGTTTTTAAGGGCCATCCTTGGCCAGTGAATCCTTGATAAAGAGACCTCCGATAACAAATCCTTTGTTAATCCTCTCGGGTAAAGAATCCTAGGTTCCTTCGTCAATGGTCACAAGTATAATGAGAAGGAATCAGTGCTTAAGTAATGTATCAATCACGCAGTATGGCCAGTGATTGGCTAAGGAATAGACCACATTATCTCGCTTAGTCTATAAATCCAGGCGGGGAACTAGAGCACACCTTATACCCAAAAATGTCCAACATGACCCTCCCCTAGTGTGACCCTGTCCCGGGCTTGGGCGCAGGTCCAACTACACACAACAATTGGTCTTACCTCTCGACAGAGGTACAATTGGCGTATTCTAAAGCCCCAACCGACAGGACAGCCGTATTTTTTAATGATCACCGTATTTACCATATACCAAGATGAAATATATCTTACAGCAAGATTCGTCACATGATAGCAGGACTTAGGACACGCCGGTTGCATTTCTTGTACTATTGATTTCCTTAAAAAAAACGTGTTGCGCTTTTTAAAGAAAATGAATAGTGATAGGTTCTTTCATGTCCCAGCAAAACGGTAAAATGAATAAATGCTACATCTTATACTAAATAAAAGCGACATCTCAACCATCGATGGCAAACTCCTAAAATCTGTAGAACAATTTAGATACTTAGGCAGTAACATCTCCTCCACAGAAAACGACGTTAATACACGTATAGGAAAAGCATGGGCCGCTATAAATAAATTATCAACCATATGGAGGTCCAATTTCACAGACAAGTTAAAGAGACAGTTCTTCTAGGCCGTTGTAGTGTCAGTACTGCTGTATGGCTGCACCACCTGGACCCGAACTAAGCGACGAGAGAATAAACTAGATTGGAGCTGCACAAGACGTGGAAACAACACCCCACGAGAAAGCAGCTGTACGGCCACCTGCCACTTATCACCCAAACCATCCGAGTAAGACGGACAAGACACGCAAGACACTGCTGGAGAAGCAAGGACGAACTCATAAGCGACGTCCTCCTGTGGAAGCCAACACATGGGCACGCCAGTGTGGGCCGACCAGAAAAAAACGTACGTTGATCAGCTCTGTGCGGATGCAGGATGCTGCATAGAGGACCTCCCGAGAATGATGAGCGATAGGGACGGATTGAGAGAGATTGTCATGGATATCCGCGCTGGAAGTGCGACATTTTGATGATGATGATGATACTAAATATAACGTGCAGCAGATTTTTTTAAAAGTGAGCTTAAATAAGACTATTTAACTTTTTTTTTTTTTAGAAAAATAAGTTATGAAATACAATTTTATATTGTTTAATTTTTTTAGATTTTATTGGTATATGTAGAATACTGTTAATTGTTATTCTGTGTTACTTTCACCCTTAGCCAGGATTGAACCTGCAGTCTGGAAATGACTGTTACAGATTGTTAACTATTGGACAATGGAACAGTCAAACACCTCCTCAGCTTAATGGACTCTTCCTGGCAGTTGTGGCAGTAATTATTTAAGCTGTTATAGTGGGTTCATTGGAACTAGTAACTTCATGGTTAGGCTTGGCCAGTCACATTGCTAAAACCAATTGTTGACTGTCTAACTGACTTACTTCAATAGTATATACAGAAAGTTTCGGCCGATGTGCTTTCCTGCCTTCTTAAGGTGTTTCTTGTCAAATTCAGGAACTTTTTTTTCAAACTTCAGAGCCTTCATGTCACAATCAGGAGCCTTCACAAAACTTTGAACTGAACCATTCATAGTTGGACACATGGTGCAACGGATATAGCGGTTGAGTTAATACAGTTCGAAGTGACAATCATCTGTAAGTTGCTGGTTCGAACCTGACTACTAGGCTGGGTTTGGTGCATTTATTCGCTGCCATTACTTCAGGTTCACTGTAATCCAGAGTGGTTGTCTATGTTTATGTCCCATCTAAACTCAAATGGATATTTGTAAAAGATATTAATATTAGAAGGGAATATTTGAAACTATATAACTACACATTATTTGTGTTATATAGGAATACTTGATGTCATATATAAAAAAGTAAAATCTGCAAAGTGACCTACTGTCAGTATCAGTCGGACAATGAGGTGGCCTTTATTCTTTTTACCAGCGCTAGACCAGGTAGATTGTTTTTGCCTCTGAGGTGAAGCGCCACACCTACCAGAGGTAGTGATAGCTAAATATCGAAACTTGAAGCTTGTTGTTTATAGGCGGATGCTCTTCCGATTGAGCTAAACCGGCATTTTCATATCTGCGGGCAAAATAGTGATAATTATTTTTGAATAGGGACGATTACTCAAAACCATATAATCTATACATATATAAATGGCAGTTGTGTCTATGTGTATGTTCGGAAGAAATTTCGAAAATAAAACAATTAACGACAAAATAAATATATATACACATTAAATATCACCAGGGCTTGATCTCTGAGCAAAAATAATGAAGAGTTTATTTATATTTGTGAAATTTGTTTAAATTATAACAGCATATAACTTACTTTTGCATTTATGATTTTAAATAGTAGACATTAATTTTTCTTTTCAGAGTGGCTGAATCAACGCAACGTCTTTTTTTTAAGATAGGGATTTTAATGGGGCATCCTGCGAGGATCCAACTCGTGATTCAGTAATAATGGATGTGCGAGAATAACTTTTTTTGCTACCCGCCTCTACCTAGGTGACGCTGGGTAGTCGCTTCTAGTTGTGATTAGTTTAGAAAGGAATTCTTGAAGTGTGTGCAAATTCTTTTGTGTTTGTCAAAAAGCCAACCTGTCAGCTGAGACTGTAGAATACACTACCTCCCCTCAATGAGGACACCTATTGTGCGCAGATGGTAACCAGTGATGTTTAAGGACGGAATCCTTGTGGCTGACCAGTCTGTAACATGCAGAACTCCACTTTGGCCCTTACTTGGGCTAGATGGGCGGTCGGAAAGGCTCCCAACGAACAATCAGCTGGTCGCGCCATTTTTATCTTTATTTATTCATTTATTTTCTCACTTTCAAACTGAGGTATGCTAGGACTGCAACATTTAACAGTTGACAAGTTCTCTTGTTCTTGTTAATCAATACTAGGTCTGGTCTTCTGTCTGGGATAAGGTGAACCGTCTTTATCTCAAAGTTCCAGAGGAAATATGCGTTTCATTCTCAAGAACCGGATTCGCGTTATGCATATACCTTTTTTGTTATATGATCAAAATTTAGTTTCTTGCACAATTCCTAGTAGATCTCCATTCCACCCCGTCGTTCCTAGCCTTGTATTCTCGTTGAGCTAGTTTATTGCATTCATTTAATATAAGGTTGATCGTCTCATCTCTGTCTGCACACACCCTACATTTGCCCCTTCTTTGTGTCATATCTTATTTAGCTTTGATATATTTCTTATGGCGTTGTTTTTTGCTGAAGTTATGAATGACTGTTTCTCTCTTGAGGTTTCCTTTTTCTTACCCATGTCCAGTGTTTCTTTGCGCAACTTGATGAATGAAGTATCCATTAATTGTTTTGTTGCCCATTTCTGTTTCCGTGTTTGTTGCTTTTCTGTTTGTCCATATGTTGTAGCTGTTGTTATGGTTGCCGTAATTAATCTTTCCTTGATCTTTTTTGTATTCTCCGAATCCTTGGAGTGTGGTATCTACGCAATCCTTGATGGAGATACCTATTCCACTTTCCTTTTTTGATACATATATACATATTTACCAAACCCTCCGAGCAAACAGGATGCGATGGTAGATTTCTTAAGCGGAGTTTAACGGGTTTGAATTCAGAGTTTTTCTTCTCCTAGACAGGTTGCCTAACCAAGTTTGAAGAGTCCTGTCTACTCATAGCTGGAGGGAGTATGATTGGATTCCTACCTTTCCCAATGGCATCAACGCCACGTGAAATTCAAACAGCCTTGTCGAGGATTTGAAGTCGGGTGGACGAGTCCATTTGCTACGACTCTAAACATTATGCCACGCGCCTTTCTTGATACATATAGCCTGTCTCTATAATCTCTCGGGTGTAATGCCTTGTGTATCGTCACTAATTTTCTTGTCTTTAGGTCTATCCGTCGGAGTTTCTCTTGTGTCCATCTTAAGAGTGTTCCAGAGTATCTTATAATGGGGACGGTCCAGGTATTTATTCCCCAGACGAGATTTTTGTGTCAGAGCCTGTTTTCAGGAAGATGTCTTGTTCTTCTGGGGTATTTTTCTTTTTAACTTTTTCTTTTATCACTGTTGGTTTGATGGTGTCCGCTTCTAAAAACCCTAAATAGTTGTAATTCTCCTTCTCTCCAATTGTTCTTATATTTTTCTGATTTGGTAATTGTATTCCGTCCATTGTTTCTTGATCCCCCTCTTTCATCACTAGCATGGTACATTTTTCAGTGCCGAGTTCTATTCCTATATTCTGTCTGTATATTCTTATGGGGCTAAACTTGTAAATCAGTCGGAAAATTAGGGTGACTCAGAAAAAAAACAGAACCTAAATTATTTATTTATTTTCTCATTAAACAAACCCTAACCCTAAAATCCTTAGTTAAAATTAACAGTTTTATTACAAAATTTGTGGGTTCTGTTTTTTCTGGGTCTCCCTAATTTTCCGACCGATTTGCAAGTTTTGCCTCTTATGGTGTGTACAAGGGTGTCCTGTTCTTTTTCGTTTATGCAAAAAATCTGGATATCATACATCTTATTATAATGGAGATTGTGGGTTTGTCTGTATGTAACCGAAACTATATTACTAAACAAGTCACAATTCCTTTTGTTATTTACATAACATTCTCCATGATTTTATTTTTATTTAAACCTCATTTATTAATAAAATTGTTTTACATTATTAATACTGTTGACCATATCTACATACTAATAACATGCAATTGTATTTATATATACAACAGAATAGCGGTTTACAGTGTGAATGGGAAGGCTGATTTGCATATTGATCTTAAAATTTGATTTCAATAAATATATGCTTAGTATTATTGATTTCTAATTGTTGGTTTATCTTATTGACTATGAGCAAAAATCTCGGGGATAAATCTTAAAAGAAATCAATTAACAAGAAGAAATAACTGTAATATTAATGTTTACTTCTATTTTAACTAAATAGTTAAATTAGGAAAATTTACCAATGAAAGACGGGAGTAACGGGAAAAGAGTTAGTTTCAAAGTTGTTCTATTTTTCAATCATCCCCCTCTGTTCCAAAGCTTTTTTATCTCTATTCTTATTCAGTTTCATTAGACTTCTAATTTAATATGATTATTATTTAAAACTTAAATACCTGCACCCGGAGGGTGCATATATTTGCTAGTGTATATAAGGTGGCTTATGTTTTATTGAGAGTTAATGAATGTGTAGCCCGCTGTACACTTTCTAATTGTGTGGCATCATTGCCGCAACAAATAGTAGTGGTGATAGTGAGTCTCCTTGGAATATGTGTCTTTGGATTTTTACTTCTGGCAGGGATTGTTCTCCTGCTGCCAATTGAACTTTCCAATTTTCCATGGCTTTTTTGATGAAATTTTCGATCTTGTCGGATATATCATACATTACTAAGAATTCTATAATCCAAGTATACGGGACCATGTCATAAGTCTTTTTTTCTAGTCGATCCATACCATTGTGAGTTTTTTGCCCCTTTTTTTAACATCTTTAAGGATGTGTTGATCAATAAAAATAAGTAATCTGTTCCCCATTTTTCCCTTGCGCTCTTCTTCTTCTTCTTCTTCTTCTTCTTCTTCTTCTTCTTCTAATTATTATTATTTATTATTATTATTATTATTATTATTATCATTATTATTATTATTATTATTATTATTATTATTTACTCTTTTTGAGTTTTCACATCAGCATTGGCTGATGGTCTTTCACTGGAGTCTGAGTGACAGCAAGTCTCCTCAGGTCTCCAGGACTCTTCTGAGTATTCTGGCAGATTGCAACAGTGCAGTGTTCTAAATGGTTTCAATACTTCCTCTGATTTCCAAACTTTCCAGACCCTTTTCCAATCTTTTTGGGACTGTTCCAAGTGCACCAACTACAATTGGTATCACCTTCACTTTCATATTCCATAACTTTTTTAGTTCTCTGGCAAGGTCCAGATATTTGTATTATTATTATTATTATTATTATTATTTGTTTATTTGTTTATTTCTTTTTGTTTTTATCAATTTTATCAATTTATATATATATGTATATGCATATATATACATGCATATATATATATATATATATATATATATATATATATATATATATATATATATATATAATAAAAGAAAGAAAGAATGAACGAAAAAGAAGAAAGAATGAAAGAATAAAATAAAAAGAAAAGAAAGAAAGACAGAAATAAATATATCCCCCTTGCATCGATGGAGTCTATCCCCTTTTCACTAGTGCTAGAGAGGGAGGTTTTGCGTCTAAGCTGAAGCGTCACACCTACCGTCTGAATAAATGCACACATATTTTTCATGTTTATCAATAAACTAGAAGAAACAACTTCATATGTTTCACCTTGTTGCAACTGTATGATAAAAAGGGTTGGCTGCTTTGTGATGAGTATAACTTGAAAACTACAGTCTTGACTTGACCAGTAGATTGACCAGATGAGGCCCCTGCGGCCGCCCGTCTCGCCCTAGTAAAGGCCATGTTACGGGATTACTTAATACCTGAATCACAGACCGCTCAGCCACCATAATTCTGTCCTCTGGCATTACGAATCGCCACCCATAGCTAACAGCTGGCCCCTTGGGGGTGAGGCTTTTAACCGTCTGTAAATGTGTAGTCGTATTCTATAGCCACACCCATCAAGGCACATTTTTTCTGAAGGGAACAAGAAACCTATTCACCCAGGTAGGTATTTACCTCTCATCCACTCATGAGGGCTGGACACAAGGTCTCGTTTTTATGTGGGCGCATAAAAATTGCGTCGATCCCGTCGGCATTCCCCCTCAAGTGGGCGCCTCAGGCGTTGGGAAATAAACCCAGCCCTGCCCCTTTAAATCAGGAGAGGGGGCAGGTATTGCCTGGGATCGACGCTATTAATCTACTTAACGATCCAGCGGCCGAAGCTCACTGGACCCCCGGCTGGGCGGTCAAGTATATGAGATGAATAGTAAGAACTATTTTGGCAAATGTTCCAACTTTGTTATTATCATTGTTATCTTTAATAGCAAATATATGCACCCCCGGGTGCAAGTATTTAATTTTTAATGTAAGGTAACTGGTCATTTTTGGTAAGGTAACTGGTCTAGAAGGAAAAACCATGAATTCCGAGTTTGTAGGTTGGCTTTGAATGAACCAATTCCTCTGTTGAAACGCTTTCCATCTGAATACTTGCAGACTGACTCGCAGAGCAACTGGCTTCTGGTTCTTGGGAACAGCTAATTGGTTGGGAGTTTGTGTCAATCTTATCTTATCTTTCTTTTGGTAGAGATATAAACAACGGCTCATCCAGAGAAGATTCAGTATCATACATACTGTTTGTTGCAAAGTCAACCATCCAGGGAGAACCAGGGGATATGGGGCTAACACCTCTACCCCATCACAGATGTGGTGTGGCTGTGGACTTATACCCTCAAAAAATCTACAGGCTGTATTACCTACCAATCCTAGATTGTACTTAACCAACTCCTCTGTCAAAAGCAGGATGCGGCATAAGATAATCTTTTAAGCAGAGTACAAGTGGTTTGAATTTGAAGTTTTCTTTCTAGACTGGTTGCCATACAAAGAGCCAAGTCTGCCCTACTATTTATCATAGCTGAAGGGAGAAGAGATGGAGGAAAAGGGAAAGAAAATGGTAAAAAGAGAAAAAGAAAAGGGAAAAGAAAGAAATGAAAAATGTTAAAGTAAATAAAGGAAAAAGAAGAAAAAGAGAAGAAAATAGTGAAAGAAAAAAAGAAAAGAGAATGGGAATATTGAATTAGAAATGCTAATGAAACTAAATAAGAATGCAGATAAAAAGAATTGAAACAGAGGGGTTAAAATCGAAAGATAGAACAACTGAATCTTAATCTTCCATCACTCCCGTCTTCCATTACTAAATTTTCCTAATTTAACTTCAGTTAAAATAGTAAGTAAAGAATAACATAACAGTTATTTCTTCCTGTTAATGGATTTCTTTTAATATTCATCACCGACATTTTTGCTCATATTCATTAAGATAAAACCAAACAATTTAAAAATCAATAATACTGAGCCCATATTTATCAAAATAAGTTTTTTAGAATCATTATGCAAGTTAGCCTTCCCGTTCTTACTGTAAACCGCTATTTTGTTGTATATATAAATACAATTGTAGGTTATTAGTATGTAGATATGGTGAACAGTATTAATAATTGAAAAAAATGGTCAACAGTATTAATAATTGAAAAAAATACATTAAAAATTAAGGTTTAAATTAGAATAAAATCATTGAAAATGGGACATAAATAACTATGGGAATTGTGACTTAAGTAGTGGTAAAGTTTCCGTTACAGACAAAAAAAAACATACAATCTCCATTATAAGATTTTATCGCTCTTCAGAAATAGCTAAAGAGAGAGAATACTGTTTCTTTTTTCAAATAAAGTGAATAGTGATGCTTCCTTCTCTTATGCAGATACGTTGCTTTTCACATTCCTTCATTGCTAACATGTTTTACAATTTTAGTGGCCATCCTTTAGGCTTCAAGCAAGAGCACTTGTCCAGCGGAAATCCTTGGTAAAGAATCATTTGGTTGTTCCTTGGAAGTCCTTCGTAAATGATTGCAAATGGACGTCTCTCAGTGTTGTATACTCTCTTTCCTTACTTTCTTACTTCGATTCTTCTAGCGTCTCTTCTAGCATCTGGACTTCGTCTTGGAGACTTCGTGTCTGGTCTTCCATTGGGGATTTCTCTTTGTCATAAACCCTGTGTCATTGTTAGTTTTTAGATAATAACACAAGACTTCGATTTAACTTATAGATCATATTTTATTCTGAAATCCCCACCAGACTACCTGCGCATATTGAGTCGGCAGCGTGCATAACAAAATTTACCACCGTCGTGGTCTTTGGCCGATCTGACTAAAACTTGCTCTAATCTAAACCGGAAGAAGGTCTTCTCCACCGATTCTCACGGTATCCACCGGAAAGAGGGTCAGGACTGAGGTCAAGCCTTGTCATTCAATCCTTCAAGGCCGCCGGCTGCACTTATAACAGCCATTTTGGTTTCTTCACTACTGTAAATAAGTATTAAGAATCTAATAATTATGTAACATCAATATCAGTGATTAAGTAGTCAATCAGCCACGCATTCGGGCTGTTGATCGGCTGAAGATTAAACCATGTGACCTTACTTAGTCTAGAATTTTAAATGGTGTATTGTAGCACGGCTTATATCACCAAATAAAGGCACCTCATGTGGTGTAATGGTTAGCGAACTAGATTCGCTGACCATTGTTAGTGAGTTCGATTCTCATTGGGCGCCCATTAATTTGGCCTTGTGCCACATCTAAGCTAAGCTTAGTAAATAAGTATATCACAATAATCCAACAACATGACGTAAAATCTATCTTTCCATGATTGCCAATAGTGTGATATATATATATATATATATATATATATATATATATAATTATTAATTATTATTATTATATGGAGATTGTGGGTTTTGTCAGTCTGTACCGAAACTATATATTACATACAAGTCACAATTCCTTTAGTTATTTACATCATATTCTCCATGATTTTATTTTATTTAAACCTCAATTATTAATAAATTGTTTTACATTACTTACACTGTTGACCATATCTACATGTTAATAACATGCAATTGTATTTATATATACAACAAAATAGCAGTTCACAGTATGAATGGGAAGCCTAATTTGCATATTGATCTTAAAAAATTGATTTTAATAAATATATGCTTAGTATTATTGATTTCTAATTGGTTGGTTTTATCTTATTGAATATGAGCAAAATTCTCTTCAATAAATCTTAAATGAAATCCCTTAACAAGAAGAAATAACTGTAATATTAATGTTTACTTCCTATTTTAACTAAATAGTTAAATTAGGAAAATTTACCAATGAAAGACGGGAGTAATGGAAAATGATGGAAGAGTTACTTTCAAAGTTGTTCTATTTTTCAATCATACCCCCTCTGTTCCAAATCTATTTATCTGCATTCTTATTCAGTTTAATTAGCCTTTCTAATTTAATATGATATTTTATTATATTAAAACTTAAATACTTGCACCCGGAGGGTGCATATATTTGCTAGTATATTTAATAAAGGTGAGTGTTGTTGTTACTATCGACTGAGAAAATTGAGAGTATTCCTATTAAACAGTTGTAAAGTGAATGCAAAATTTAGAGACGCCGATAAAAAGGGAGCTTTCCTAATTACAATAATTTATTTGGATCGGTTATGCAAGTGCCGTGCAGATATTGTGCATTTGAAAATCCAAGACAAATGTGTCTTTTCTTTAGTTATCTATCTCTCCGACCAATTCGTGTAGTTTTTGTATGAATAAGATTAAAAGTCACTTCATATATATTCTAAAGTCAGAGAACATGTAATCACGACGTGTATCCAAGCCACACAACTAGTGATATGTCGTTTTTAAATTAAGTCACGTCACAGTCTATCTAGTACACATGGTTGATTTTACTATGGTAAACTTTGTTCAAGCCACACTATAACATATTACATCAGGTATATATATATATATATATATATATATATATATATATATATATATATGTATGTATATATATAGTTTTTTTCGTATTTAGGATCTTTCCATGTGTGGTTTAACCAAGCTGATGCAGGTAGACCATAGGAGAGCTCAATGTGCCTCATACCAGTGAGTAGAAGGACAGAGCAAGATATTTAGTAAATGAAGGAAACAACTTTAAACTTGCTTCATTACAATAATTTATTTCAACCGTATTAATACAGCATCTTCAGGTAATCACAAGAACATGACATGAGTAAGAGTCATGTTCTTGTGATTACCTGAAGATGCCGTATTAATACGGTTGAAATAAATTATTGTAATGAAGCAAGTTTACAGTTTTCCTTCATTTACTATATATTTATATATATATATATATATATATATATATATATATATATATATATATATATATATATATATATATATAAGATTTTTTAAAAAATCATTTTTATAGTGAGTTAGAAGCATTAATTAAAATGTAATAATATATTTTTGAAGACGAAATAATGCAAATTTATGTTTAAAAACATATTTATTTAATTTTTTTTTTTTTGGGTCCCTTAATATTTTCAGGCTATGCCTATCTTCAGAGGGTTGAAAAATTTTTTTTTTTTAATTTCATCTGTATTTGATAAACTCAACTGTGATGTTAATCCGTTGAATGTTTAATGTAAATATTTATATTATATATATATATATATATTATATATATATAATTCAATGCTTCGATAAAGAGTCCCATAGTGTGTGAAATGTTCTTTTTCTATTAATTACCTCTCTCAAAAGTTATTATTTTTTTTCTTTTGGGAGAGGTCCCTCGGAATATATATTTTTCAATTATTCTATTCATTCCATTCATTTTTACTATATCCATTAATTCATTTTTGTATTAATTCATAACAATATATATATATATATATATATAATATTATATATATATATATATATATATATGAATTAAACACTTTTTGAAAAACAAATGATGTTGATAATCGCTGACAGAATCTGTTTCAACTTTTAGCAGTCTTCTTCAAGACCGAAATATATATGATGGAAGAGGACGGAAATAAATAAACCCTTAAAAGATACGAAGGTACAAACGAACGCCTGTGTGAACGTTCATGTTCGGAGCCGGAACTTATTTTAATTAAAAATGCATATACCGTGTTAAAAATAAAATAAATTTATTTTTAAAAAAATCAGAAGCATTTATAAATCACAGGAAACTCAAAAGAGTTTGTTGTAAAAATATATAAAAATGTATAACAATATGAAAATGTTCAAAATAAAATAAAAATAAAAAATAAAAAATTTTAAATAGAAACCAATTAAAATATTATTTAAAATAATGTTATCTTTTTAAATGCGTTCTTATTTAATTTCGTTAGTCTTTCTAATGTATTATATCTTTTTACATTAAAACTTAAACAAACAAACGTGAACAGATACTTGACTGATGTTAAGGAGATATATACCTGTCAACAAGTCAAATTGGCCGTAACGAAGAGCACGCGGCCTGTGTAAGTTGATACTCGGTTGATACTCATCCGCTGACCGACCAAAGGACTACTGGATTCTGTGAGTGTTGTAAACAAACCCAAGAAGTTCCCATACCTTATGAGAAAGACGACGGCCACATAACATATACGAATTAGTGACGTGAAAGAAAAAGGCATAACGTTACAATGCGTTCTTATTTAATTTCGTTAGTCTTTCTAATGTATTATATCTTTTTACATTAAAACTTAAATACTTCCGCCAGGGGGCGCATATTTTTGCTATTACTAGTAATCAATCGATCGTCAATAGTGAAAGAATGTCAGAAAACAAGAAAGAAAGAGTGAAATAGAGTATCATCAGAAAATGAGAAAGAAAGAAAGAAAGTATTATCAAATAATGAGAAAGAGGGATAGAGAGAAAAGTAAAAAGAAAGAAAAAGCATCTGAGATTGTGGAATGAGAAAGAAGAGAAAAGACAGAAGAGAATTCTAAACAAAAGAAGAAAACAAATAGTTTATATTAGAAAGAGAAATCATGGCTATTTTTTTTTACTAAAAGAAAGAAAAAATGATCACCGAATAAAAGACAGATACAACAAGGAAAGGAAATACAAAAGAAAAAAAATAAGAACAATAAATAAAGAAAACAAATAAAAAAAAAAAGATACCGCAAAAGAAACAGAAATATAATGAGAAAAGATAGATAAATAAAAACTAACATAGAATTAATGGGTAGAAAAAAAGAGAAAAAAAAACTTAAAATGAGACGGTTAAGAAGAAGAAAAAGAAGAAAAAAAGACAGAATGAGAAAGAATATGAAATATAGAAGAAAAGAAAAATATTAACAATAAAGAAATAAAAAAAAAAAGGTATTACAAAAAAAAAGATTGAGAGACGCAAAGTCGGGGGAAAATAGCGAATAAGGACGAAGACTCTAAGTCGTGTGTTATCCCGCAGGCATGAACGGTGCCGAGCATGGTAAGGTGGACCCCTGACTGCGGATACTTCCAGACCCACAATGCACGTTCCTGTAGTCAATGGAACCAGCTCGTTAGGTCCGCACAGTCTTCAACAAACCTTGATTCATGGTTCTATTCTTTGGCATACAAAGTTTTAGCACTCCCACCGTCGACTCGAGCATCGTTAATGAGAATTAACCGAATTACGGTCGTTCGCCAAAAAGAACACACTCACTACGTTTGTTTGAATCTTCATACTTTTTTTTTAATCATTATCTGTTATGTTTTTTTTCTTTCTTTTTTTCACATTATTCCGCTTCTTTCTTTCTTTCTTTCTTTCTTTCTTTCTTTTTTTTCTTTTTAGTCTTATTTTCCTTCGCCTTTTTCTTCATATTATTCCACCTCTGCTTTCTTTCGTTTACTTTCTTTTTTCTTTCTTTCTTTTTTCTTTCTTCTTTCTTTCTTTCTCTTTTTAGTCTTATTTTCCTTCGCCTTTTTCTTTCATATTATTCCACCTCTGCTTTCTTTCGTTTACTTTCTTTTTCTTTCTTTCCTTTCTTTCTTTTTCTTTCTTTCTTTCTTTCTTTTCTCTTTAGTCTTATTTTCCTTCGCCTTTTTCTTCATATTATTCCACCTCTGCTTTCTTTCGTTTACTTTTTTTTCTTTTTTTCTTTTTTTCTTTCTTTCTTCTTTCTTTCTTTCTTTCTTTCTTTCTTTTCTCTTTAGTCTTATTTTCCTTCACCTTTTTCTTCATATTATTCCACCTCTGCTTTCTTTCGTTTACCTTCTTTTTCTTTTCTTTCTTTCTTTCTTTCTTTCTTTCTTTCTTTCTTTTCTCTTTAGTCTTATTTTCCTTCACCTTTTTCTTCATATTTCTTTCTTTGCTTCTTCCTTTTCTTTGCTTCTTCCCTTTCTTTCTTTCTTTCTTTCTTTCTTGTTAGTCTCGTTTTGTTGTGTTATTTCTGCATATTATTCCATATCTTTCTTTCTTATTTTTTCTTTCTCTGTTTCTTTCAATCTTTCAATCTTTCTTTCTTTCTTTCTTTCTTTCTTTTATATCTTTCTTTCTAGTGCTTTATCGTTTTTCATTCATACTGTTTCACGTCTTTCTTTATTTTTCTTTATTTTTCTTTTTTCTTTCTCTCTTTATTTCTTTCTTTCTTTTTAGTCTCATTTCGTTTTGTCTTTTTCTTCATATTATTCCATCTCTTTCTTTCTTTCTTTTTCTTTCTTTTTCTATTTCTTTCTTTATTTATTTATTTATTTATTTTAGAGTCATTTCGGTTTGTCTTTTTCTTCATATTATTTCACCTCTTTCTTTCTTTCTTTTTTCTTTGTCTTTCTTTTTTTCTTTTTTTTTTCTTTTAATGTCATTTCGTTTTGTCATTTTCTTCATATTATTCCGACTCTTTCTTTCCTTTTACTTCATTTTTTTCCTTTATCTTTCTTTCTTTCTTTTTCCTTTCTTACTTTCTTTTTATTATCATTTCGTTTCGGATTTTTTTCTATTACATCCATTTTCTTGCATTTTTTTACACAATGTGCATACTTGACTGAGTTTCTTTCAATGCCTTCCTATATTTAATTCTTTTTCGTCTTCAAAGTTCATTCATGTTTCTTTTTTCTTTTTTTCGTTCTTGAATTTTTCTTTTCATCATTTAACTGTATTCGATGATAATGTTACATTTTTTTAGCTACATTAACTTCGTTCTTTTAATAAATTTTCTTTTCTTTTCGTTAGATTCTTCCTTTATTTCTTCATATATTATTTCTTTTCTATCATTCTTTCTTTTTTTTCTTTTCTGACATTTCTAATTTTGTATGTTTTTTCTTTCTCCATTCTTTCTTTCATTTTTTTCTTTCTTTCTTTTCCCACATTTCTACTTTTTTTTCTTTCGGTCTTTCTTTTACATTTATATTCTGATTGTCCGTCTTTAATTCATTCTTTCTTCATTCCTTCCTGTTCGGATTTCTTTCTTTCTTTTTTCTTTCTTTTTTCAATCATTCTTTTTTGTCTTTTTTGTTTATTTCTTCATTCTTGTTTCCCCAATATTTCTTTCTTTCTTCCTCTTTGTCTTCACTTCCTTGCTTCTTTCTTTTAATTTTTCACTATTTTTTCATTCTTTCTTTTACATTCTTTCGATATTTCTTTTATTCTTACTTTCATTATTGTTTTTTTCCATTTTTACTATATTTATTCCAATCTTATTAATATTTTCTCTATATTTCTCTTTTTTTATTCTCTTGCTATTACTTTCATTCTCTCAATTTCTTTCCCCCCTTCTTTTGGCTACCACACTCTCTTTTTTGTCTGTTTATATATTTTTCTTTCATTCTTTTTATCTTACTTTCTTTCTGATTCTTTCTTTCTTTCTTTTTTTCTTTCTGTCTTTCTTTCTTTCTTTCTTCTTTTTTTTTCTATTTTTTGCTTTCTTTCGTGTTCAACTTGCAAGACTCACTCTCTTCATATAGTCATCTCTCTCTCTCTCTCTCTCTCTCTCTCTCTCTCTCTCTCTCTCTCTCTCTCTCTCTCTCACTCGATCTATCTATATATACCTGTATATATCTATCTCTATTTATATCTCTATATCTATATCTAAATCTATCTATCTATCTATCTATCTATCTATCTCTATCTATCTCTATTTCTTTCTCTCTCTCTCTCACACACACACACCACACACACACACACACTACGTGCCTCCAATTTCCTCTACGCTTTTTAGATTTCATGTAACCTTCTCTCTCTCTCTCCCCCCCTCTCTCTCTCTCTCTCACACACCCTCTCTCTTTCTATATTTCTTTCTTCTTTTTTTTTCCTCTCATTCTTTTCTTTCTCTTTCTCTTTTTTTCTTTTTTACTTTCTTTCTAGGTGACTTCAATTTCTTGCTCAGATTATATTATACGCTTTTTGGATTTCATGTAGCCATATCTCTCTCTCTCTCTCTCTCTCTCTCTCTCTCTCTCTCTCTCTCTCTCTCTTCTTCTCTCTCTCTCTCTTTCTCTTTTTCTCCCCTCCTCTCTCTCTTTCTCTACGCGCTTCTAATTTCTTGCTCGGTCTATACTGTACATTTTTTAGGATTTCTTAAAATTTGTCATCATTAATGGCAACCTCTGTAATTTCCCTCGTTCAATATGTATCCTCCCATCTCTGTCTTCATCTTTCTTTTCCCTATTTGGTTTACCTTTATGCTTCTAAAATTTCACAGTCCACGATACCATTTGAGGCGGTGTTTTAAAGACAAATGCTTTGATATTATTTGGAGATAAAAATATAGCTTCGGTATGTTGAGAGAGATATACATATATTCTATGTGAAAAAAAAAAAAATTCTACTTAATGATTTAATTTAGCTGTTAAAAAATCTGAGAAATAGTCCTCAATAGTGTCGCGGACTGTAAAACAACAACTCACCAACGGTTAATATACCATCAAATGGAACAAACAACATATAAAATACTTAAACTTTAACATTTCCTCCTCCTTCTCTTCCTCTTCATCATCATCATCATCATCAGCATCATCATCATCAAGGCATGCTGACAGCCGTGATTCCTTTAACATCCTCTCGTCATCCGTCCCTATCAATATCACACTTGGTAAGTCATACAAGGGGCATTGTGTTTATTTGAAACCATATAATTGTTCGCAAAAAAAGACTGATTTCTGAATTGGATAGGAGCAAAACCTTCTCGCATAAGCTTTAGTGTGTTGATGTATCCATCGTTATTAATTCGTATACAATATGTATAATGATAATATATATAATGATACACGATATGTTAGGTTAGGAAGTTATACATATCGTGTATTTATATTTATACTTTTTAGTAATTGGTTTTAAAAATGTGTTAGCATTATTGGGGATTATGTTGTATGGTATTGATTTGTTTCATGTCTATATTCTATGGTATAATTTTATTTATCTAAAAAAAAAAGATACCATTTGAGTTGTAGTTATCAATCTATCGTATCCGATGATGACACCATGCGAATCTGTTTTCTCCATTTGAGTCGATCTCTTGTTGAGTCATTCAATCACCTATGCGGATGTTCAAGTCCCCCTGTTTTCTCTTGGTGTTCGCTCAGGGGGCCAATGTCGATATTGTATTTATAGAGTTGTTTGGATAGCATATCGATCCTTCTTTCTGGTCTATTTGAGATGGGTCTGTCGAGCATTGTTCAGATATTCCACGACACAAGTTCAAAATCTGTGTAAGTTTGAACCTATTTATATCGGGCGACGTCTAGCTGTTACATAATTATTAGATTCCTAATATTTATGTACAGTAGTGTAGAAACCAAAATAGCTGTTATAAGTTCAGCCGGCGGCCTTGAAGGATGAATGACAAGGCTTGACCTCATCCTGATCCTTCCGGTGGATACCGTGAGAATCGGTGGAGAAGACCCTCTTCCGGTTTAGATTAGAGAGAGTTTAATCAGATTGGCAAAAATCCACGACGGTGATAAGTCGTGTTATGCACGAGCCGACTCAATCTGCGCAGCTAGTCTGGTGGGGATTTCAGAATAAAATATGATCTAAGTTAAATCGAAGTATTGTGTTATTATCTAAAAACTACCAATGACACAGGGCTTCTGATAAAGAGAAATCCCCAATGGAGGACCAGACACGAGGTCCCCAAGACGAAGTCCCCAAGACGAAGTCCAGACGCTAGAAGAGACGCTAGAAGAAGAACATAAGATCAGAATAATAGAAGTAAGAAAGTAAGGAAAGAGAGTACACTACATAGCCAGTATAGGGATTTATTTTTGTACATGAATAGGAAAGGCATGGGTGGTTACAAACAAATTATCAGACAATTGGAAATCCGATCTCACTGACAAGCTAAAGCGACAACTCTTCCAGGCTCTTGTCATATCAGTACTGCTGTATGGCTGCACGACTTGGACCCTAACGAAGCGCCTTGAGAATAAGCTATATGGGAGCTGCACAAGAATGCTGCGTGCAGTCTTGAACAAATCGTGGAAACAGCACCCCACAGGCAAGCAACTGTATGGCTACTTGCCCCCCCCCCCCCATCTCACAAACCAACCGAGTGAGACGGATAGGTGCGCACAGGTCACTGCTGGAGAAGCAAGGACGAGCTCATAAGGCAACGTTTTCCCTCTGGAAGCCAACACATGGACATGCTAACGTGGGCCGCCCACTAAGGACCTACATTGACCAACTATGCGAGGATGCTGGTTGCTGCGCAGAAGACCTCACTGAGACAATGAATGATAGGGAAGGGTGGCGAGAGATTGTCATGGATATCCGTGCTACATGCACGACATGATGATGATGATGATGATGATGATGATGATGATGATGATGATGACATATTTCGCAGTGGAAAGCAGCAAAATTTGTTTAGGATTCCCAAGGGTTTACCAGTTGTTTGTTTATACACATTGAAATATTTCCCGGCCAGTAACTGCGATCACTGAGATGCTGATCTTGGCCGGGGACTCCTTCCCAGGTCGGCACATTCTCGGTAGAGGGGAGAGGCACACAAACATAACGGTTTTTATAAAGGAAGAATAATAAATGTGAAACACTAATTGTGACTGTCCCATAATAGTTGGTACATTTTCATTTATATTTCATGCATTAAATGTAACAATTATTTGGGACAAAAGCCGTAAAAGCATTCTAGCTCTGCCTCATAATAGTTTGTACATTTCCATATAAATATCATACACAAAATTTAACAATCATAACGGGACGAAATACATTATAAATGTATACATATACATATACACACACACACACACACACACACACACACAATATAATACAATATATATATATATATAATATACATTTTTAGGTGTACAGAATTTTATCATAATTTTTTTTTTCAAAAGAATTCTGCCCCCTCCTCTATTGAAAAAAAAATAATAATGGATCTTTTAGTGGGTCTTTTTTAAACTGTAATATATATATATATATAATATATATATATATATATATATATATATATATATGTATGTGTGTGTGTGTGTGTGTGTGTGTGTGTGTGTGTTTGTGTGTGTAATTGGGGAAATTAAAATGGGATAAATAAGAAATCTGTGATTGAGCTACACCAGATAATCTGCATCTACACTTTTGCATTGCATTTTGAACAATTTGGACGGTCTCATTTTTAACCAGAAGGATAACGGAAGGAAGATTTAAGAACAAGCGTATTAATATATAGATTAGAAGAAGAAGAAGAAGAGAAGAAGAAGAAGAAGAAGAAGAAGAAGAAGAAGAAGAAGAATGGAAAGGGGATGAGGAGAAAAGCGACGAATTGGAAGCATCTCGTCAACAGTATTGGAAAAATATCAGCTTGAATGCTGAGGAGACTGCCAGATTCCGAGAAGACCTGCTGTTAAATTATTCTATTGTAGCTTCAGATAGAAAGAGAGTTACCTGAGAATGACACTAATAGGTCGAACAGTTTATGCATATACCCAGAACAAATTGCGACAGAAATGAAACAAAACATGTTTTGTAGAGTAACATCTATAAACAGTATAGGGGATGTCAAAAATATTATTTATATTATTCGGACTATTGTCCTCATCTTCGTTGTTATCTGTACAACGTTTTCGGTCGGTGTGCCCTCCGGCCTTCTTACAGTATATTAATGATGTCGGACTTGGAACCTTCTCGGACTCGGAACCTTCTTCGAACTCGGGAACCTTCTTGTTGTAAATCGGGAACCTTCTTGTCGTAATCGGGAGCCATAATGGAACTTTGAACTCAACACTTTATTCAGTCCACGGGCATCCTTTTCGCATTCCGCTAACCATAGCTGGATAGAGGCGTTAAGCTATGTTAATTATTATTCTATGTTAATAAGCTGCCCCTGATCAGGATTGAACCTGTAGTCTAGGGATAAACTGTCAGTTAGAACTGTATTAACCATAACTCCTTTATCCACTAGGCCATGTGTCCAATTGGACAATCCAGTGTGAATTTTTTGGAAACTTAATATTAAAAATTTCAGAGAAATAGGATGTCGTAAGTTTACCAAAAACTTTGAGTGGAACGGATTGTGTTATATACCCTTTTACATATCGGGTAAATAAAAGGGTGTTGAATTATTATGATATATATATTTATTATGTAAAAAAATAAATACATAAATGTGGCACAAGGCCGAAATTGGGGAGGGGGAAAAGGTCTGGTCATCGCTATCCTAACTTTTAACCTAGCTATTCTCATTCGTGACCCAATTCAAACTATAATTATCCATTCACCATAAGAATCGTTCGCACAACAGTCACCAAAACTTCTCAATTACTCTAAGATTATATCCTACTCCTAACCCGTATTTACATGTTCATGAGGGAGGGGGGAAGATGATATATATTTACATGTAAAAACCCCAATTGAAAAATGAGAAAAAGAAAAAAGAAAAATTCGATAAAATTAAAATGATTGTTAGTATGGGCTCCCCTCACTTAATATTAAGGCAGAAAGATAAGTTCACCGGTTCGAAAAAAGAGCTCAGAGGAAAAACGAAAAAATTAAAAATAAAATTAAATGAAAAATAAAAACGCCTCCTCAAGCATGCCGGGAAACTTGAAATTCTGTCTATCTAATGGGGTGGGGTGGGGGAAAACAGAAAACAAAAAATTTCGGGGGACTAAAAAAAAATATTAAAAGGAGGCCAATGAGCTTACATTACTCTAGCTAAGTTAAACAATTATTTAAACAAAACGGTCAAAAACTAGTCTACCTTATCTGGGGAGGGTTGACTATGTGTTTCCAAGTACCCAAAATTCTTTTAGGTACCTGCAACCTCCAACATGAAAATTGAGGTCAGCACCATTCACGCGACACCATTCGCGCCAGTTTCACCCACCTTTCGCCAAAACTCCAATGAAGAGAGTCTTTTTCTCTCAGACAGGATTTAATTTTGATCTGGTGCTTGTAAAAGCGACCAGGGTCTGAGATGAAAAAGACTCGCCTCCATTAGTGTTCCTTCTTTCTCGTCGTCCCAAATCACGACTCTTCATAACGCCGAGTTAGACAGAGCAAAACATAAAAGTTTTTTCCTATTCAAGCGATGTTCTCAAGATTTGCTTAAATTACAGTCCGGGCTTTCAAGGAATAGGACTCCGTACTGCATGCGACCATGTAGCCTTCAAGGAGCTTTGAAGCGGTTTTACGACCGGACAGGTAAAGAAGGCGTGCTCAAGCACTCCTCCTCCCCTTTACACCGGGCGCAAACTGGCGAGTAGCAGACCCGCCTTCTTCAGTTTCTTGCCAACCCAGAGGGGAACGCCTCGAATCAATTCGCCAGGTGATTGATGCCTCGTTATTATTGAGACAGCCCAAACCCGAGCCCAAGCGCAGATTTGGAGCGGCCTTCAGTCTTTCGTCACACGAGCCTTTCTGTTAAAGATCATCCCGAACGGGCCCCCCTCCACTAGCATGGCGATATAATGCCTTACGCGACGGCGGCCGGGTATCAGTGAGGCCTAACTGTAACGTGATAGGACTCTCAAGGGCATGCCGAACATCGCTGATTAGAGGTGCACTCTCCTCCTGGCGTAACGATGGACCCTCCCCCATTTTCGGAATGCACGCTTTCTCAAGGCGGGAAGGCCTTCTCCCCCCGCCCCCCCCCCCCATGGCGTTTCTTCTTCCAGAATTCCCAGATTCGTCGTGCTCTGCATCATGCCGGTCTAGCGAGATTTGAGACGTAACGTGTGACGGACGCATTTCTACGTTCGGTACTCCTAGACCGCCTTCAGAAGGATGAAGGCAACAGATCTCGCGACGCAACCAAAGCGAGCCTGATGTTCCAGATAAACGGAACAGGGCTCTTTCTAATTTACATTAGAACGGATGACGGGAGAGGGAGTACTGAAAAGGACGTAAGGATGAAGGGGGGTAGATGTGCGAGCTGCACACTTCTGCCCTCCCCACTTTAAGGAAAATCCTCTGNGCCTCCTCCGGCCATATGCCGGCAGTGGCCACGACCGTTTTCAAAGCACTATCGACCAGAGTTTTTCTCCAGCTTGTAGATCAGGACGAAACCAGACGCCGGAGTATTTGCAGTGGCGCCGTTCCGTCCAGCTGAAGGGAGCCGGGAAAGGGGCACAAGCCCTTCCACGACCACGTAGACGCCTACGACTTGTCACGGTTAATTCTGGCCCTGTCAGGCTTCATATCTTCCCAATTCTACGCTGAGGCTCCTCAGACCGTCGGCACTGCTCGTTACAAAGCAAGTTACGTCGTCAGCGCGTAGGCGGTATACTTGGCCGTAGTGCAAGCACCAGGCAAAGTAATCCCGCGAAGGACCGGTTTGCCCTTATCTTGGCGCAAGGAATAGGGTTCCAACACAAGGAACGTACAGCAAGGGCGACAGCGGACAACCTTGTGAATGGAGTGAGATAAGGTGAAGGGTTTCGATCTCTCCATTCAACTCCACCCATGCCTCCGGGGACGCATACAGAAGCCGATCAACTAGAAACCCCGCCATAAGCCGGCCGTAGGCAAGAACACCTCCAAAAACCCTGGTCTAACCCGCTATCGAAGGCCTTGGACTGATCTAAATTGATCAGGCGCGGCTTTAACCGTCGATTTTGTCTATGGATCGTGCGAAATCATATGAAGGCTGTCCTGGATAGTCCTGCCCTTCAACAGCCAAGACTGTTCAGGGCTAATTAGACTAGGATCAGGGCAGACTGCAACATCTGCTAAAGATCTTCGCCCAGAATCTTCAAGTCTGTGTTAACATCGTCAAAGGGCGAATTACTACCCATCCCACATGTTTTGTTCTTGGGAAGCAACTTCACAACCCCTCGGTGAAGCGTCGGGAATAGTCCGCCTGCTTTTCATCCAGTTGTTGTAAACAGGTAGTCGCCGCAAGGTACAAAACATGGCGACAGCCTCAAGTACACTTCGTAGGGAGGCCATCGATTTCCAGGAGTCCTCTCAACCCGGGACGACTTAGCGCCTGTTGGGAATTTCGTCCTCTGTAATGCGTCCCTGCCCACCTCAGGCCGCTTCCGTCTCTGAAGGCGCGGAAAGTCGCAAGATAGCGTCGAACTGAGCGAGCTCAGATCCGGGCTCCCTTAGTGAAGAGTTTTCTGGTAGTAGTCACGACGAAATTCCTAAAAATATCTTTTGTTTGTAGTTCGACACTGGCCCGTGCCGGCGATGTAACACTCGCGATAAATGCTTTGGGTGGCAGCTCTTAGCTCCTCAGCCGCAATCTTGCAGCCATGGTTCGTCGCCTCGCAAGACATTCTTTTTAACCTGGTTCCCTAACTACCTGAGCTTATACTGTCTTGTGGTTAGTGGAAAGCCAGCTCAGCCTTAACTATGTTAGTGGGCTAACTATCTCGCCCCTCCCCCAGCCGTATCTAGCCTATTCTCTAACAACCTTTGCACCGCTAGTCTATCTAGCTTGAGTCTTCTGACATAGTCGGCAGCAAAGGAATCTAATAGTATCCCTTAAGACGCTAGACCACCAACTGTCCCGATACCGCCCCGTAATTTCCCGTTAATAGTAGTTCTAGCTGGCTAAGGAAATTTTTGTCTTCCAAAGGGAAGCATTAGTTTCCAATAGCCAGACCTCCTAGCCCTAACGCTATCTGTTTTAGCCTGACATAGAACCCATCTCTGTCAGAGCTACCTACTGCCTCAAACTTGACGGCATCTATAAGTTCAAATCGACTCTCCTGACTAACACTCGTCAATGTAGCTGGAGGCTGACGACCAGAGGCGCCTCTACGGTCCAGGGTCCATACTACCCGATGCTGGACTGCTCTCACGGAGCTTGTCGCAAGATTTCAAATCGTGTCGACAAACTCGCTTGAAGTATTTGGCATCCGATTGTGTGAGTGATATACCCCTCACCTCCCCTCTGTCTATCTTGGGGTCAAGGAAGGCGTTCCAATCGCCCCTAAAACTACCCGTTTGGATGATGTTTAGCATAGGGTCGATGCGCCGAAAAAATCAGGTAGCTCACCGGCATTGGCCATAAACCCGATGAAGCGAAAACGCCTTCCTTTGTTATGGTAGCATGCACCGACGCAAAGCTTCCACCGACTGCAACACAAAAGAAAATAACAGCAATGAAGGTTTGCTGTCTAAACAGCTCAAGATACCCCTCTGGCACGACCATCAAAAAATGCTGAAAAGGAATCGTAATCCCTTGACAGAATGCTCTTCAATGGAGGTTCCGATCAAAGCGGGGTCTCCTGTAAGCAACATATATCCATCTCACGTCTTGAAGCCAGTAAAAGGAGCCTGTTTGCCTTTTGGATTCTGACCTCAAGCGCGGCATTCAAACTTGCTAACCTTACGATCCTTAAGAGAAGTTGTAAGGTGTTTGGGCGCTTGGACTAACCAGTCGGGGACAGACACCGACGGTCTGGCTCAATGAACCGACCAAGAGATCAGGTGATGCTCCGTCATAGGCGGACGCCGCGCGAAGTCTCTAAGGGTAGGTTAAGTTTTAAAGCCCTATTAGGGAGGGGTGTAATCTATAGGGCGCTCCCCCGGCTCGCACTCCGTGTCGCCCCCCTCTAGGCATACAGCACGCGATCGGCCGAAAGCCTCGTTGGCTTCTTTGTAGCATAGCCATGATCTTCATGACTTTCCGCGCGCGATCGGATGGCTGAAAAAACCCACGCATTGCGGGAAGTTTTGGAGATCCTCCACGTCCAAGATTATTAAGAGATTTGAAATTGTGGAGGGTCTCGAAATTGTTCATTATTTTGCTTTGGGATGGTTGTGTCTTTTTATGAGGATGTCCTCCTCCACCGCTACATATGTTTACCCCACCCCATAAAGGCGTTTTCTTTTTTTGGATGGGCCGTTCATCTTCCGAACTGCAACGGTAGGGCTCTTTGTCTTTTATTGTTTGTTGGGGTTGCTGGAGATGATTTGGGGGTGAATTATCCTGGAGATGAACTTAGGAGTTGAGAGTGCTGATTTGTTGGTGTTGTGTTTTGGGTGTTTGTTTGGGTGTGGTTTTTGTTTTGATTGGGAATGAGCCCCCTTATGGCGCAAGTATAGTCGTTTGGGGGTGCGCAGTGTTGGTCTGCTTTGTATGAGGGTTTGGGGGTTTTTATAACCCTCCTGGGTCTTATGGTGAGCTTAGTGGGGTGGAGCGAGGACATACTTTCTGGGGTGAAGTGGTCTTGGGTGGATGATTTGGCCTGGTCTAGTTCTTTTTTTCCAGGCGAGCATTTCTCGAACTTTCTTTCCCGGACTGGAGCCCAGTGACTTGGTCTGGGTGGCATATACGGACTGTGGGGTCTTCGCTTTTTGTCTTGTGTACCCGCGGGTCATCCTAGGGGAGAGGTGCGTCTGGTTGGCCTATCCTCCCACCTTTACCTACGTCACCATTCCCCTTTTGAATCGGAGGGAGTCTCAGAGGTGTTCGGAATAACGGTAGCGAGACTAAGTGAGCTCTTTTGTTGCGTCGCTTCGGCTGGTGGGGGGTATTTTGGGTTTTTGAGGGCGCCGATGAGGGGGCCTTCTTCCCCGGGCCTTTGCGGCAAGGTGACGCAGTTTCACGGCAACGCCAACCACAGTACGGGTTTCTCCCGTAACAATGACGGGGAGGCGGCGTCCTTTCAATTGACCAACAGCTTGGGTATGGAGCGGAAAGGCTTCTGTATGCTAACATTATTATCGAGCTCCACAACCACCGGACTTCATTTGTCATGTACGGCGTCGACGCATATCGCGAAATGAACTTAAATAAGCCATGATATTTAATCTCCGTAGATATATGGCACCTCCTGGACGCTATCGTGGTCCTCCGTCGCCCTAAATTTCAAACCTGACAGTAGTCTTTGTCTGCCTGGTTTTCATTGTCAGAGGCGACGGCGTCTTCTTCAGTCGGCAGCAGAACATCCATAGAGGAAAGAAGGGTCCAGCTACAATTTCGCTGTGCCTTAATTCCCAGGCTGGTGAGAGTCTTCCACAACCAAAGTTTTGCCGGTCTAAATACTTTTTTTTTGGTCTTTTTGTCCGTTAAAAGACCGTCCAGTTCTTTTCTGTGTGTCTTGTTTCAGGTTGCTCAAATTGAACATTAGCCGCCCTTCTCCATTACGATCGGAGTAGGATGCTTTGCCCCGCTGGAGCAGATCGGCTTTAACGGTCGACACGTCTTTTGGAGGCGTGCTCCACACATTTTTCGGAGACCCCACTTGTTTAGTGGTGTTTTGTCTTTTTGGGAAATGTCAACTTGTTTCCCCTTTTATCAGGGGATCTAGAGGGCCTTCATGGCCGAGCCGGGCCCCGTCGGCATTCAGGCAAAAATGAAAGAAAAGGAAAAGCTCCTTCCTTTTGTATGTTCCTTTTTTTTTTTTTTTTTTTCTTTGATGGTGAAGGCCAGAGCCAGGTAAATTAATCCAGCCCGGGATCCTTGGGGTTAAAATAGGTGGAGATGAAAAAGTGGCTGAAAAAAAAGAGAGTCTTCAGCTGGACCAGGGCCGTGAAAAAATGTTAGCCAAATGACGGTTCGAAAATGACGGCTTAGTGGCCAGTAGCTGGGTCTCGATGAACCGCACGACTGGTCGCGCCCACACCGACCCGCTTCAAAGAAACAGAGAGGGGGAAAAGCATTATTTATGATATAAGGATGGGGCAAATGAGTCACTCTCTAAATAGTAGACTCGTTGCTACCACGTGACGCTGGGGTGGATTTCTAATTGTCCTATCACTGGCACTGCTGCTCCTGCTTGTGCTGTATTAATAGAGGCAATATTCGTGAGCTTTGTCATTGAATACATTGGATATGCTCGGACGAAGGACTTACAAGGAATACGTTAACACTGGATTCTTACTGGCTTGCGTACTTTATTCATTACATCTGGAACGACAGGATGGCTGCAATGATACTCACAGGTTATGGAACAGACGCGCACGGATCTTTTCAATGGCATGATGACAGCTTCGAAATTTTGGTTTGAAACTAAAGTTCATGGATACTTGAATCCTTCAACTGCATGATATAATCAATGACCCCATCTGAAGCACATACGGAGGACCACCAGTTTTCGTAGATAAAAATGCTGCAATATACGCAGAATTAATCATGCTGGATGATCGAAGATCTCTCACTCGTAATTGCAGGGAAGCTGCGTGATAATGGTAGAAAAGCAATGGAATATTAAGGACCACTATTTTTGTTCAAAAGGCAAACAAGAATTGTGGGATTGTCATCGACAACTAAGTTCGTTAAGTAGAACAGATTTGAATCAATTACTGTTACATAATCCAAACTGAGGCATTGGCTAGCTCATTAAGGGATGCCGGGGAGATAGTGTAAGTGACGATGGATTGTTGATGCGCTATGGTATTGAAGGGCCTGCTTCAAATTTCAACCCTTTGCAACAGTATACGCAAAGGGATAAGACTCAAATGACGTTTTTACGGAATTCAAAGTCAGTCGCTTCGTAGTTTGAAGGAGACAGAAAGTATGTACTCTGGGGAACCAAAAAAATAGAACTATACGCAACTAAAGACCCAATTCAAAGGTAATTCACCCCTCGTATGAGGACAGATCAACTTAGATATACAACTAAACAAAATTATCGAGGAAGCATTGGAGGTAGTCAAGAAGTCGCCAACAAAAACAATTTATTTGTTTGTTTGGTCAGAAAAAAGGGCCATATGTCCTATGATTGCAGGATCGGAAACGACTTTTGTCAAAATGATTGAAATATTCCTCCCAAGAAAAAGACTATTTCTTTTCTGCTGGAGTATGATTCTTTAGCACATAAAGAACATTTGCTCGTGATTGCGGGGCCACTCAACATGTCATCAACGATAAACTAAATTTATCAGTTGGGACCCCATTTGGCAATCTGAGAAATCATTCGTGGAATTGGCTGAGGAGTCAATGCCACCTGGTTTAGTGCAAGGACGTGGGTGACGCGCGTGTATATTTGAAAATGAAGTAAAAGTCAAATTTGGCGAAAAGCATTTTGAAAGGGGTAATTAAGAGTAGGGCCGACTTTTAAAGGCACTACTTTTCAGGGGAGAGAGAGCAGACTACGGCTTCGCGGGACCCACATGAATTTTGGACAAAAACATCAAAGTTGATGCTTACCCAAATGGTACTGATATTTAATATAGTAAGAATGGGCTGTTTTGTATTATCTAAAAGATATTAATTCCTCCGAGCTGCGAAATATGATATTAATTCCGTGCATAGTCTTGGGAAACTCTGTAAAATGAGTGATATAAAAATTTTAAAAAAGAAACTGCCAAAGTAGTAATGTAGGAAAAATGAAATGTACCCGCTTCATTAACAACTAGACTGTTGTAATATATGTAATTCAAAGAAAAAAAAAGAAAGGGCCGAGACTAAAAACAAGTGTTAAGAAGAGATACGAAGATATGTGCTCGTTTTTTGCGACACGCTGGTCAAATTGAACATGTTGGAATAAAATCCAATTTAAGGTATGTTGTAAATTTTATTGACGATTTTTCTGGACTTATGATGTTATAGTTTTCCTAGCTCATGAATCTGATACTCTGCTAGTTACGAGAACAATACTAAGCGATGTGCGCAATATGGCAAGTTTGAAGTTTTTCCGGGTTGCTAGACGAAATTTAAGTCGTGATGCATATTTTGGGACGACTTGCTCTTTGCTGTGTGGCAAATAAATAAGAAATTGGGATCCTCGTTCTAGGAGGGTATTTTATCAGTATGATAAACTAAAGTGGGCGTTCCTGGAATAATATTTTCCAGAGTTACCTGTTTTGAACAGGATTATGTGATGCCGAATGGGCAGGTTCAAATGACCAAAAAAACAAGTATATCAGGAATACTGTTTTAAATTATCGGACGAACAGCTCGAGCATTTCTGAAAATCTAAAAGAACAACCAAGTGGTCTCTTTGTCAACAATGTGAGGCCGAATTTGTAATTGGGCGTAACAGTCCGCGAAGCCCTTATTTACCAACATTAGTGTTTAGAAACCCTGTAACTATTTATTTGTGAACAGTCAGTCGAGATGACTGGTGCAAAACGCCCCTCAGTACACAAGAAAACAAACATATTGAATTAAAATATCAAACCTTATAAGAGGAATGAAATTAAGAGGGGTAGAGATTAAGCATTTCTAGATCTGTTCAAGGATCGTTGAACGGATAAAGCTGAATGATTTTTAAAAGAGATATCATGGGGGCCCAAAATTAAACTAAGATTTTGCCCTGTGTTTGGGCTGCTAGAATAATCCGGACTGTATTCATGCATGAGGGGTAAGATCCGCCAAAATGATTGTCCGCTGGCAATGACATTAAACCTGTTCATAAGTTACTAATTCATTAAACTTGTATTAATTAGATTGTATTGTGCTGTATAGTACCGTATTCTTTTTGAATTAACACCACAAAAAAAAACAAAAAAACAAACAAAAAAAAGGATAAAAAAGAAAAAAAAAAAAAAACAACAAAAAAAAAACCAAAAAACAACAAAACAACAGAAACCGCACAAAGTGGCCAATACAAATTTGGACAGTAAACATTAGGAGTAGGAAAAATAATAATAATTTAATTTTTTTTAACAAAGTCAGGCTTGGTAGAATATTATGATTAGTAATAGTATTGTGGCTTACTATAAAAATTGGAAAGTACAAATTTTAATGAATTTATTGTTAAGTACATTCTCTGAATGAATTGATTTTGTTCGATTTTCTCAATGGAGGATATTATATTGTTGGGAATTGGAATAGCCCCATTTATATGCAAAAAGGGGGCGTGTTGAATTATTATGGATATAAGGCATGGGGCAAATGGTCACTCCCTAAATATAGACTCCGTTTGACTACACGTGACTGGGGTGGATTTCTATTGTCCAATCACTGGCAGCTGCTGCTTCCTGCTTGTGCTGTATTAATAGAGGAATATTCTGAGCTTATGTCATTGATACTTGGATTATCCGGAGCGAAGGACTTACAGGATCTAACAGTGGATTCCTTACTAGGCTTGCGTACTTATTCATTTCCCATCTGGAAACGAAGGATGGCTGCCAGATTACTCAACAGGTTATGGAACCAGACGCGCACGTGATCTTTTTTCAATGGCAAATGATGACAGCTTCGACATTTTGGGAAAACTAAGTTAAATGGATACTTCGAATCTTGCAACTGCATGATATAATCAATGCACGCATCTGACCACCGGAGGACCCAGTTTTGATATTGAGCATTTATCTACGAAAACTGGGTCCTCCGGGTGGTCAGCTTGGTGGCATTGATTATATTATGCAGTTGAAGGATTCGAAGGTATCCATTGAACTTAGTTCAAATTTTCGAAGCTGTCATCATTTGCCATTGAAAAAATCCGTGCGCGTCTGGTTCCATAACCTGTTGAGTATTGGCGCCATCTTCGTTCCAGATGTAATGAATAAGTTACGCAATCCCGTAAGTGATCAGTGTTAACGTATTCCTTGTAAGTCTTCGTCCGAGATATCCAAGATCAATGACATAAGCTCAGAATATTGCCTTCTATTAATCAGCACAAGCAGGAGCAGCAGTGCCAGTGATTGGGACAATAAGAATCCACCCAGGTCACGTGGTAGTCACGAGTCTATATTTAGGAGTGACGCATTTGCCCGCATGCTTATCATAATAATTCAACCGCCCTTTTGTATACTGGGGCTATTCATTCAACAATATTATATCTCTCCATTGAGAAAATCGAACAAATCAATTCATTCAGAGAATGTCTACAATAAATTCATTAAGAAAATTTTGTACTTTCATTTTTATAGTAAGAGCACAAATACATTATAATCTAATATTCTACAAGCCTACTTTGATAAAAAAAAAATATTAATTATTATTATTTTTCTACTCGCTAATGTTACTGTCCAATTTTGGTTTGGCCACTTTTTGGGGTTCTGTTTGTTTTGTTGTTTTTTTGTGTTTTTTTTTTGTTGTTTTTTTTTTTTTTTTTTTCATTTTATTTGATTCACTTTTTTTTTTTGTTTGTTTTTTGTTTTTTTTGGTGGGTGTTTAATTCAAAAGAATACGGTACTATAGCAGCACAATAACAATATATTAATACAAGTTATGAATTGTAACTTATTGAACAGGTTTTATGTTGCCAGGACATCATTTTTTGGGGGGATCTTACCGCTCTGCATGAATAAGTCGGATTATTCTAGCCAGCCCAAACGACAGGGCAAAATCTTAAGTTTTAATTTTGGTGCCGCTCATGATATCTCTTTTAAATCATTCAGCTTACCTGTTCAACGATCTGTGAACAGATCTGAAATGTTAATCTTACCCCTCTTTTAAATCTTCATTCCTTATAAGTTGAGTATTTTATATCAATCTGTTTGGTTTTCTGGTGTATGAGGGGTTTTTGCCAGTAGTATGGCTCGACTGACTGTCACAATAAATAGTTACAGGGTTTTACACTAATGTTTGTATAAAGGGCTTCGCGGAACTGTTACCGCCATTTACCAAATTCGGCTCAACATGTTTGAAAGGAGCCACTGGTTGTTCTTTAGATTTTCAGGAAATGCTCGAGCTTTCGTCGATAATTTAAACAGTATCCCTGATAGACTTTTTTTTGGTCTTTGAACTGCCATTCGGCAATCACATATCCTGTTCAAACAGGTAAATCTGGAAAACTATTATTCCAGGAACGCCACTTTGTTTATCATACCTTGATAAAAACTACCTCCTTAGAGCGAGGAATCCAATTTCTTTTATTTTGCACACAGCAAAAGGCAAGTCGTCAAAAATATGCATACGACTTAAATTCGGTCTAGAACCGGTAAAAACTTCAACTTTGCCATATTGCTTAGCATCTGCTTGTATTGTTTCGAACTAGCAGCGTTCAGATTCATGGGCTAGGAATATAACCATCCTAAGTCCAGAAAAATCGTAATAAATTTAACATACCTTAAATTGGATTTTCCACATGTTCAATTTGAACGCAGCTGTCCGCAAACGAGCGACTATCTTGTATCTCTTTTCTTAAACCTTGTTTTAGTCTCCGGCCATTTTCTTTTTTTTTTTTGAAATACATATATTACAACAGTTAGTTTTTAATGAGGGGTGTACATTCATTTTCCCTTACATTTAACTACTTTTGGCAGTTTTTTTTAAATTTTTAAATATCCTCCCATGTTTAGCAGCGTTTTTCCAAGACTATGGACGGATTAATATCATATTTCGGCGTCTCGAAGGAATTGAATATCTTTAGAAATAATACAAACGCAGCCCATTCTTACTATATTAAATATGTAGCCATTTGGGTAAGATCAACTTTGATTTGTGTTTGTGTCCAAAAATCATGTGGGCCCCGGAAGCCGTAGCTGCCCTTCTGAAAAGATGTTTTGTTTTAAAAGTGGGCGATATACAATACCCTTTCAAAATGCTTTCGCAAATTTGACTTTTACTATTTTTCAAATATACACGCGCGTCACCACGTCCTTTGCACTAAGCCAGTGGATTGACTTCCATCAGCCAATTCCACGAAGTGATTCTCAGATTGAAATTTGGGGTCCATGATAATTTAGTTTTTCGTTGATGACATGTTGAGTGGCCCCGCAATCAACGAGATGTTTCTTTATGTGCTACAAGAATCATATCCAGCAGAAAAAGAAATATTCTTTTTTCTTTGGGGGGAATATTAATCACATTTTCTTGAAGTCTTTCCTATCCTGCAATCATAGGAAACATATGGCCCTTTTTCTGACAAACATAACTAAATAATATCTTGTTTTTGTTGGCGCGCTTCTTGGTATCCTTCATTGCTTCCTGATAATTTTGGTAGTTGGTATATCTAGTTGATCTGTCCTCATAGCGAGGTTTGATTTACCCCTTTGAATTGGGTCTTTTAGTTGTAATAGTTCTATTTTTTGGTTCCCCAGAGTAATACTTTCTGTCTCCTCATAAACTACGACCAGACTGACTTTGAATTCCTAAACGTCAAGTCTTATCCCTTTGGGTATTACGTGTTGCAAAGGGTTTGAAATTTGAGGCAGCGCCTTCAATACCATTAGCGATCAACAGATCCATCGCTTTACAATCTCGCCGGCATCCTTAATGAGCTAGCTAATGCTCTCAGTTTGGATTATGTAATGCAGTATTTTGATTTCATAATCGTTTTCCCTTAACGAACTTGTTGTCGATACAATCCAACAATTCTTGGTTTGGCCTTTTGACAATAGTGGGTCCTTAATATTTCCATTGCTTTCTAACCAATTTTCACGAGCTTCTCGCATTACGAGTGGAGAGACTTCGGATCATCCAAGCATGTAATTAATCTGCGTAATTTGCAGCATTTTTATCTACGAAACTGGGTCTCGGTGTCAGATGGTGGTAAAAATAAATTGATTTTTCATGCAGTTGAAGGATCGAAGGTACATTGAACTTCGTTTCGCCATTTCGAAGGCTGTCATCAATTGCCATCTGAAAAAGATCCGTGCGCGGTCTGGTTCGCCTAACCCTGTTGAGTATGCTGGAGCCATCCTTCGTTCCAGATGTATGTAAAGAATAAGTAGCAAGCCAGTAAGAATCCAGTGTTTACGTATTCTTGTAAGTCTTCGTCCGAGATAATCCGAAGTATCATGACCATAAGCTCAGATATTGCTCTATTAATACAGCGCAGCAAGCAGGGAGCAGCAGTGCAGTGATTGGACATAGAAATCGCACCCCAGGTCACGTGGTAGTCAACGAGTCTATATTTAGGAGTGACCAAATTTGGCCCATGCCTTATATCATAATAATTCTTTTTCCCCTCTCTGTTTTGTCTTTGAAGCGGGGTGTGGGCGCGACCAGTGTGCGTTCATGCGAGACAGCATGCACTTAAGCGTCATTTTCGAAACCGTCATTTTTCTAAATTTTTTCACTTGGCCTGGTCAGCTGAAGACTCCTTCTTTTTTTTTCAGCACTTTTTCATATCCACCATAATTTAACCCCAAGGATCCTGGGGGGGCTGGATTAATTTCTGGCTCTGGCTTTCACCATCAAAGAAAAAAAAAAAAAAAAAAAGGAACATACAAAGGTAGGGAGCTTTTTTCTTTTTTGGCTTTCATTTGCCTGAATGGCCGACCGGGAGCCGGCTCGGCCATGAAGGCCTCTTTAGATTCCCTGATAAAGGGGAACAAGTTGACATTTCCAAAGACAAAACACCAACTAAGACTAAGTGGGGGCTCCGAATATAATGTGTGGAGCCCGCTCAGAAAGTAACGTGTCGACGTTAAAGCGATGCTCCGCGGGCTAAAAGCATGCTACTCCGACGTAATGGAGAAGGGCTAATGTTCAATTTGGAGGCAACTGAAACAAGACACACGAAAGAACTTGACGGTCCTTTTAACGGACAAGATCCAAAAAGTATTAGAACGCGGGCCAAAGACTTGGTGTTGGAAGACTCTCACCTAGCTCTGGAATTAAGGCACAGCAAATTTGTAGCTGGACCCTTCTTTCCTCTATGGATGTTTCTGCTGCCGACTGAAGAAGACGCCGTCGCTCTGACAATGCAACTCAGGAGACTAAAGACTACTTTGTTCAGAGTTGAATATTTAGGGCGGGAGACAGCGGTAGCGGTTTCCAGGAGGTGCCATATCTTATCTCACTCGGAGATAATATGACATGGCTTATCTTAAGGTCGATTTCGGCGATATCGTGGCGACGCCGTACATGACAAAAGTCGGGGTGTGGAGCTTCGAAATAATGTTAGATACAGAAGCCTCCGCTCGCATACCCAACTGGTTGGTCATTGAGGACGCTCGCCTCCCGTCATTGTTACGGGAAGGAAACCGTTGTGTTGGCGTTTGGGGTGAAAACTGGTGCACCTTGCGCAAAGTGCCCGGGGAAGAAGGCCCCTCATCGGCGCCGCTCAAAAACCAAAATACCCCACAGCCGAGGGCGACGGCACCAAAGAGGTGCTCACGATAGTCTCGCCTACGTTATTCCGAACACTCTGAGATCCCTCCGGGGATTCAAAGGGGAATGGGGACGGTAGGTAAAGGTGGCAGGAAGGGCCAACCAGACGCACCTCTTCCCTAGAAGTTCGCGGGTAGTTCACAGACAAAAAGCGGAGAGACGCCCACAAGTCGTATGCCACCCAGACCAAGGTCACTTGCCTCCAGTCCGGGAAGAAAAGTTCGAGAACTTCTCGCCTGAAAAAAGAATCTAGACGCATGGCCAATCCATCACCAAGACCATTCACCCAGAAAGTATGTCCTCGCTCCAAACCCACTAAGCTCACCAAAGAACGCCAGAGGGTTTTATAAAACCCCAACACCCTCATCAGCAGACCCCAAACATGCCACCCCAAACTGACTATAGCTTGGCCATCAGGGGGCTCATCGCATCAAAACAAACTACACCCAAACAAACACCCAAACACACACCAACAAATTCAGCACTCTCAACTCCTAAAGTCCATCTCCCGGAGTATCACCCCAAATCATCTCCAGCAACCCATACAACAATAAACGACAAAGAAGCCCTACCGTTGGCAGTTCGGAAAGATGAACGGCCCATCCAAAAAAGAAACGCCTTTTGGGGTGGGGTAATACATATGTAGGGTTGGAGGGAGGACTCCTCCATAAAAGACACACCAATCCAAGGCAAAATAATGAAACAATTTGAGGCCCCTCCACAATTTCAAATCTCTTAATAATTTGAGCGTGGAGGATCCTCAAACTTCTCCCAATGCGTGGTTTTTTCACCATCCGATCGGGCCGGAGTCTGGTAGATCAACTGGTATGCTACAAGAAGCCAACGAGGCTTTCGCGATCGCGTGCTTATTGGCTGAGGGGGCGACATGGAGTGCGAGCCGGGGAGGTCCTATAAGATTACTACCCCTCCCTATATAGGGCTTTTAAAATTAACCTACCCTAGAGACATCGGCGTCTCGCTATACGGAGCATTCACTGATGGCTCTGGGTTTCGTTCATTGGAGCAGACGCGTCGGTGTCTTTGTCCCCGGACATGTTTAGTCAGGTCCCCCCCCCCAACACCTACAATCTCTAATGGATCTAAGGTTAGAGTTTGAATGCTCGCGGCTTGAGGTCAGAATCCAAAAGGCACAGCTCCTTTACTGGCTTCAAGACCGTGAGATGGATTTATGTTGCTTACAGGAGACCCGCTTGATCGAACCTCCATGAGAGATTCTGTCAAGGGAATTACGATTCCTTTTCAGCATTTTTTGATGGTGTCGTAAGAGGGGTATTTGGCTGTTTAGCAGAAACCTTCATGCTGTATGTTCTTTTGTTTTTGCAGATCCGGCTTGGAAGGCTTTGCGTGGTGGATGCTACCATATAAAGGAAGGGCGTTTCGCTTCATCGGGTTTATGGGGCCAATTTGGTCCCCCACGGCAAATAGTGGGAAAAAAAAAGCCCTTACCCCTGGAAAAAAATTTTTTTTTCCCGGCCCGCATTGAGGCCCTTGTAACATCATCCAAACGGTAGTTTTAGTGGGCGATTGGAACGCCGTCTTGACCCCAAGATAGACAGAGGGGATGTTAGAGGGAAACTAACAATCTGGATGCCAATACTTTCAAGGAGTTTGTCGACAGATTTGATCTTGCGAAAGCTCCGTGAGGAGCATCAGCTGGGTAGTATGGACTTTGGACCGGTAGAGGCGCCTCTTGGTCGTCAGCTCTCAGCTACATTGACCGAGTGTTTAGTCAGGAGAGTCGATTTAGGAACTTATAGATGGTCCAAGTTTTGAGGCGTTAGGTAGGCTTGATCTAATAGGATGGTCTATGGTAGGCTAAAACTAGATAGGGTTAGGGCTGGAGGTCTGGCTATTGAACTTAATGCTTCCCTTTTGGAAGACAAAATTTCTTAGCCAGCTAGAACTAAACTATTAAGCGGGAAATTGACGGGGGCGGTTATTTCGGGAACAGGTGGTGGTCTAGGCTTAACGCGATACTATTTAGATCCTTTGCTGCCGACTATGGTAAGAAGACTCAAGCTAGATAGACTAGCGGAGGCAAGGTTGTTAGTAAGAATAGCTAGATACGGCTGTGAGGGAGGGAGATAGTTTAGCCACTAACATAGTTAAAGGCTGAGCTGGGCTTCACTAACCCAACCGAAGTATGAAGCTCAGGTAGTTAGGGCCAGGTTTTTAAAAAGAATGTCTTGCGAGGCGACGAACATGCTCAAGATCTGCGGCTGAGGAGCTAACGAGTGCCACCCAAAGGCAATCGCGAGTGTTACATCGCCGGACGGGCAGTGTCGAACTAAAACAAAGATATTTGTAGGATTTCGGGCTCTACCAGAAACTCTTCACTAGGGAAGGCCCGGCCTGAGCTCGGCTCCGTTCGACGCCCTATCTTGCCGACTTTCCTCGCCTTCAGGAGACGGAAAGCGGCTGGGTGTGAGGAAGAGATATGAGGACGAAATCAACAGGCGCTGAAGTCGGTCGGGTTGGAGAGGACTCTGGAATCGATGCCTCCCTAGAAGTGTACTTGAGGCTGTGCGCCCATGTCTTTGTACCGCTTGCTGGCGACTGTTTTACAACAACTGGATGAAGCCAGGGGACTATTCCCCGACGCTTCACCCGAGGGTTGTGAAGTTGCTTCCCAAGAACAAACATGGTGGGGATGGGGTTAGTTAACTTTCGCCTTCTGACGATGTTGACACAGCCTTGAAGATTCTGGCGAGATCTTAGCAGATCGTTTGCGTCTCCCTGCCTAGTCTAATAGCTCCTGAACGTCTTGTTGCTGTGAAGGCAGGACTATCAGGACAAGCCTTCCATATGATTCGCACGATCATAGACAAAGTGACGGGTAAAGCCGCGCTGAATCAATTTAGATAGTCCAAGGCTTCGATAGCGGTTGACCATGGGGTTTTTGGAGGCTGTTCTTGTACGGCCGGCTTTGGCGTGGGTTTTTCGTAGTTGGTTCGGCTTCTGTATGCGTCCCCCGGAGTCATGGTGGAGGTGATGGAGTAAGATCGAAACCACTTCACGCTATCTCGATCCTTGACAAGGTTGTCCGCTGTCGCCCTTGCTGTACGTATCTTGTGTTTGGAACCCTTCCTGCGCAAGATAAGGGCAAAACCCGGTCCTTCGCGTGGGATTACTTTGGCCTGGTGCTTGCACTACGGCAGATCCGCCTACCTGACGACGTAATTTGCTTGTAAGAGCAGTGCCGAGGTTCGAGGAGGTCAGCGTGAATTTGGAAGATATGAAGCCGTGACAGGGGCCAGAATTTAACGTGACAAGTCGGTAGGTCTACGGTTGGTCGTGGAAGGGTGTGCCTTCCCGTGCCCTTCAGCTGGCCGGACGGGCCGTGCAAGATACTCGCCGTCTGGTTTCGGTCCTGATTACAGTGGAGAAAAACTGGTCGGAGTGCTTGAAAAGGTCGTGGCCACTGCGGCATATGGTCACGCGAGGAGGCTTTCCTTAAAGGGGAGAAGGCAGAGAGTGTGCAGCTCGCACATCTACGCCCCTCATCCTTTACCGTCTTCAGTACTTCCTCTCCCGTCCACCGTTCTAAATTAAATTAGAAATGAGCCCTGTTCCAGTTTTATCTGGACAACTCAGGCCCTTTGGTGCGTCGCGAGATCTGTTGCCTTCATCCTTCTGAAGGCGGTCTAGGAGTCGCGAACTAGAAATGCGTCGTCACACGTTACGTCTCAATCTCCTAGACCGGATGAATGCAGAGCACGACGAATCTGGCGAATTCTGGAAGGAAGACGCGAAGAAGGCCTTCCCGGCCTTGAGAAAGCGTGGCATTCCGAAAATGGGGAGGTCCATCGTTACCCAGGAAAGAATGCACCTTCTATCGCGAGTGTCGGCATGCCCTTAGAGTCCTATCACGGTTACAGTTAGGCCTGCACTGATACCGCGGCCGCCGTCGCGTAAGGCATTATATCGCTGCTATGTGAGGGCGGCGTTCGGGATGACTTAACAGAAAGGCTCGGTGGTGACGAAGACTGAAGGCCGCTCAATCTGGCCTTGGGTCTCCGGTTGGGCTGTCTCCATAATAACGGTGCATCACTCACCTGGCGATTGATTCGAGGCGCCCTCTGGGTTGGGCAAGAAACCTGAAGAAGGCGGGTCTGGCTAATCCGCAGTTTTGCGCCGGTGTAAAGGGGAGGAGGAGTCGCTTGAGCACGCCTTTTTACCTGTCCGGTCGTAAAACCGCTTCTAAAGCTCCTTGAAGGCTACATGGTTTCGCATGCAGTAACGGTGACCAGTCTTTCTTTTTTTGCTGGACATTGTCGTAAAAAAAATGTTATAACCCAGAGAGAGTTTCTAAATAATATCATCATCTCAGATGGAAAAAGAAAAAAAACAATGGAATTGATGGGGAAATTGGAGAATAAATTACATTTGAGAATGGAAAGAGAAACACAAGGTACCCACATGGAGGGGAGAGTGAATGAGGTAGGAATGGAGAGAGAGAGAGAGGGGAAGAAAGGGGAGAGAAGAGAGGGAGAAAAAGAGAAAGGGCAGGGAAAGTGATGGAGAAAGAAGGAGAAAGAGAGAGAAAGAGAGGGGAGGGGAGAGAAAGTGAGGCAAAGGGAAGAGAGAGGAGGAGATAGGGGAGAGATAACCGGAGAAATAGGGGAGGGAGAGAGAGAAAGGGAGAGAGAGGGTGAAAATTTGAAAGAGCGGAGGAGGGGGAAAGGGTGAGAGAGAGGGGGGCTGGAGAGAGTGAAAGGAACTGAGAAGGAAGGGAGAGAGAGAAAGTGAGGAAGAGAAGGAGACAGAGAGGGATAGAGGGTTAGAGAGAAAGGGAGGAGTGAGAAGGGTGTGAGAGAGAGAGAGAGCGAAAAAGGAAGAATGGACGAGAGAGAAGAGAGAAGAGAGAGTTGTGGTGAGAAGAGGAAAAGAGAGAGAGAGAGAGAGAGAGAGAGAGAGAGAGAAAGCCTTTCTCATCTACAATATCCCACCCCATGATATCGTTTCGAAACAAGATTTAATCTGATCCATAAAAGAAAGTGTTGTGTTCGACATAACTAAATCTTGCCTTCCTTCTCAGGGGGAATGGTTGGAAACAAAGACTCTATTTGTATTTTAATTCAATTTAAATAGACACACTGAGAGATAGACAGAGAGAATGAAAGACCGATATATATAAAGACACATAATCATCCCCGTACACGGATACGGTTCCTGGCTCCAGTTATTTTATTTTTTGGTCGACCGAGACTGTTTCCATAAATTTGGTATGAGCTCACTATTGGTAATTTAAATTTAACTCTTACTACTAGCATATAAGCAATGATCGTTTCCCCGGAAACTTGATTCTTTGTGACCGTAAAATACATAAATAAACCTGTGTATTAATAGTTTAAAAACACCAGTCCCGCTACAGCTGTCAGTGGATGAGGGGATAAGATATCAGACAGGCAAACAGCTAGTCTGAGTTCGACCCTAGCCAAGGATAGTTGTTGTGTCTAGCCACACTGAAGAAGCGAGAAACGCCGAAACACGTGTCTGTGGATGACATTAGTATATATAATATATATAATATATATATATATATATATATATTGGTTTGGTGGTTGGTTTTGAATGCTATCACAATGCAAGTGTAAAGACAAAAGAAGGTAACTGTGGTGTTGTTTGTTAACCTGTGATTTATTCTTAATATTTCGAGATAAAATATCTTCTACAGAAGAGATTTTACAGGTTAACAAACAACACCATAGTTACCTTTTTTTTTACACTTGCATTGTGATAGCCTTCAAATCCAACCACCAAACCAATATAAACACAATACTTCAAGCAGATAATAAAACCCTATATATGTATTATATATATATATATATATATATTATATATATATATATATATAGTCAGGCTTCAATAGAGTAAATGTAGGAAATTGCGTGCTCATAACATTCATATATATACATATATGTAACGGGGGTGGTGTTTAAACTATTGAATACATAGGTTTGTTTATATATTTTATGATCACCAGAGAGATCTAGTCAGAGAGCAGACGATCATTGCTGATATATGCTGGCAGTGAAAGTTAATTTAAATCACCTCTTAGAGAGCTCTACCAGGTTATATATATATATATATATATAATATATATATATATATATATTATATATATATATATATATATATATATGTGTGTGTGTGTGTGTTGTGTGTGTGTGTGTATGCGGGGGGTTTCCTTGCTGCAAGGGTTTTACTAATAGGTTTAGTGTAGTATACTACAGCTGATCGATATGGGTCCTCACTGAGTAGTCCCCACTGCCGTGCCCATATGCATGTTTCCACCAGCGAATGTCACATATGAGTTTGTCCTTGTTTCTCCACCAGTATCTACTATGTCTTGTTCTTCTTACTCAGATGTTCTTTTGTGATAGGAGGCAGGTGACCATATAGATGCTATCTTGGTGGTGGTATTGTTTCCACAATTTGTTTAAGACGGCGTGTAGCATCCTTTTACAATTTCCATCTAGCTAATTCTTTAGGGGCTCCATTAGGGTCCAAATGGTGCATCCGTAAATAAATTTACCAAACCCTCAACACGAGTAGGATGTGACACATGGTTAATTTCTTAAGCCAGGTTTAATAGATTTGCTTTCAGAGTTTTCCTTCTCCTAGACTGGTTACCTGGCCAGGGTTAAAGAGTGCAGTTTGCCCTACTATTTACCCATAACTGGGGGGAGAGTAGGTTGATGTATAACTTTCCCAAATATATTAGTACTATGTGAAATGCAAATATCCAAAATTGTCGCTTTTAAATTATCAGTGAGATCAGTTCAGAAATTTACATGATATAAAAGTAAATCCGTCGGTGTGGTCTAATGTCGGTATCACCCAGCCAGCGAGGGAGTCTATTCCCTTTTCACTCGCACCAGACCAAGGAGATTGTTTTGGCGAACAGAAAATCCGTAATAAAAGAAAGATAAGAGATTGTTTTGGCGTCTGTGGTGGAGCGCCACACCTACCATCAGATCCTCACTTTACCGCACAGATACCTGTGCTACTCATACGCTGAGTTGGCGAGGGTCGGTATCGTACATGGGACCTTGTGGTTCCTAGTCAGGCGCTCAACCATCTCAGCTAATCCCCGCCCTGTCGGCTGGGCGTTAGAATACACCGACTGCACCTCTGCAGAGGGTAAGACTCCCCCAATGGGGCCACCTGTTGGCCGTGGGGGGGGGCGACCCGTGGTGCTTAAGGATAGAGCCCAGGTGGATGAGCAGTTCATGACATGCAATACTCCACTTTGGCCCTATCTTGGGCTAGACGGTCGGCCGGAGAGGCCCCCTCCGATCAATCGGCTGTTCACGTCAAGCCCTAGCACCTATATGATTTTCCCAACCCTAAGCCCCAACTCCTTTTTATCATATGGGTGCTAGAAGGCGGTGGCTGCGGGTCTACATGTCCTGGGAATTACGTTAAACTCTATCTGATGGTGAGGTTCCAGTTTTGGAGGTTTGGGGAATGTGGAGCACCCCTTCATCACCATTGCTCCCTGGTCCACTCTGACCCGGAGTGGTAGTACCTGTTAGAGTCCCATCTATGGATTAAATAGAAAAATGTATTCATAAAAAATTGTATTATCCATTAAGAATTGATTTATTTCAAAACTTTATCGGCATTAAATGAACCACTGAGGTTGATATGCCGTAAAACAAAACAAAACAAAAAATCAGCTAATCCGTAGTAAGAGAAAGATAAGATGGAGTAAAATCTGAAGTTATAAAAAAAATGGTGAGGAGAAAAAGGAAGTATTAAAAATAATAGAAAGGATAAAAAGAAAAGAAAAAAGAGAAAGAGAGAAAGAAATGAGATATGAAGAAAGCGACCAAGAAAGAGAAGTAATGTTGTCATTGAATCACTTGCCGCGTCCAATGGCACGGAAGCAAGACTTAGCCAGTAATGAGCACGACATCGTCTATCCGGAGGCAGACACCCCACCAAGAACCAATATGGCGGCCAATAGCGCGGCGAATCCAAAACGAGACAGTTGACGCACACAGGAAACACTAGTCCGGCCATCAGAAACTCGGATCGTACGGATACGGGCACAAAGGTCAGAGGTATGGCGGCGTAAGTGACGAGAATGAAATATGAATTAAGCAAAAGAAAAGAGCAGGACAGACAAAGAAAATAGGAGGAAGAAAGACAGGAAAGGAAAATTGAAACATATATATATATATATATATATATATATATATATATATATATATATATATATATATCGAGAGGGGGTGGGAGAGGGGAAGTAAGAGACATTGGGTTAATAGGAAATAGGATGAATAAAGACATGGAAGGAAAAGTGAAACATATATATATATATATATATATATATATATATATATATATATATGTTTATATATATCGAGAGTGAGAGAGAGAGAGAGAAAGAGAGAGAGGAGAGAGAGAGAGAGAGGAGAGGGGGAAGTAAGAGACATAGGGTTAAGAGGAAATAGGAGGAATAGAGACATGGAAGGAAAAGTGAAACATATATATATATATGTGTGTGTGTGTGTGTGTATGTGTGTCTCTCTCTGTATGTTTGTGTGTGTGTGTGTGGTGTGTGTGTGTGTGTGTAATATTATGTATTACATATATATATATATATATATATATATATATATATAATATATATATATATACATTATATTATATATATATATACGTATATATATATGTGTGTGTGTGTGTGTGTGTAGTATTATGAAAATTGAAAAAACAAAAGTTTTATTAACGAATGATGTTTAATAATCCAACGGTGAAGTGTTTCGGTTTGTTTTACAAACCTTCGTCAGGGCTTTCGTTAGTTTAAGGAAAAATAAATCTTAATGATAATAAACGTCTGCGAACCTCTGATATTGGTATGTGCTTTTGTTAATATTCAAATATGAGGAAAGAAAAGACATATTTACTTCCACTTTTTCTTCATATATATATATATATATAATGAATAGAGAATGAAAAAATGAGAAAAGTATTGGCATGCTCAATGCTAATAAAGCAGAGCTGATTTATAATCAATGGTAACCAATTAATATTAATATTGATGAATAAACATGAGTGTAAATCCATTACTTAGCTCAGGTGACAACACTCAAGGAATAAGAATTTGGCAGATATTTCAGGGTTTGTAACTGCCGCTAAACCGACCAGTTAATTATTTCTTATTTTATATAAACATTTTCTTTATAAAAAATTAACTACAATCAGAGTATTCAATTTAGGGTAGTTAATGGATTTAATATCATAAACCTGAGTGTAAATCCATAATATTACCATTGATTAAATATATATATATATATATATATATATATATATATATATATATATATATATATATTTAATATAGAAAGCGTGTTGGTAGATGGTTGCGGAGAGAAAAAAACCAGCAGAAAGTTTGATTGTAAAAATATACTACCAAACATCAACCAGGAAGAAAAAAAAATTTTAAACAAAGAAAGGACCAAGATATTCGTACCAACAAAAAATAATCTATTGGTACAGTATTTGCCCAAAAGAAAAAAACAATTTATATGTATATATATGTATATAACATATATATATATATATATATATATATATATATATATATATATATATTCATATACCTGCTAGGAGAAAGCTAATAAGTAAAAAGTGCTCGATACCTAAGTAGAGCCAATAATAAAGATAATCTAATGAGTCAGACGAACCTACTATTAGTTTCGCATAAAGCTCTTCAGGGCTAAAATCTGACTCAGATTTTAGCCCTGAAGAGCTTTATGCGAAACTGATAGTAGGTTCGTCTGACTCATTAGATTATCTTTATATATATATATATATATATATATATATATATATATATCTTTGCCTACCAAGTTTTCCTCACAGCAGTACCAACATTTCTTGCTATTTTTACCTGTATGATGGGATATTTCAAAGTTTACTACTTATTATCCTCAGATAAAACAAAAGATTAAAGGGATGTTCAAGTATTTATTTTTCTGTATAAACGAGTGACAAAATTTTAACAAGCAGTCGCCGTTGATTTATAACTAAATGGTCTATCCATGATAATGAGCACTGTCTACTTTTAGCTATAGGACCCAAATGATCTGTCTATCTATCTATCTATCTATCCATATATATATATATATATATATATATATACGTTAATGTATGAGTAGTGGCTTACCGGTGGGTACGAGTACGATCGTTGGAAGCGCATAGTATCCAGGGGTTAAGACCGAGAAAAAACAAATACAAAGTGCTCAATACAATGTAAAGCAAAATTTATTTATAAAATGGATAAAAGTAAACTACTCGAGTTTCATCGCCTGAATCGTCAGGGTTACATCCGCTGAATTAATCGAGTTTTCGATTAATGTCAGTTGGTACCATGTATGACCGTTGAAATGGGTCTTATTTTTTTTATATAGAAAAAAATAAGACCCATTTCAACGGTCATACATGGTACCAACTGACATTAATCGAAAACTCGATTAATTCAGCGGATGTAACCCTGACGATTCAGGCGATGAAACTCGAGTAGGTTACTTTATACATTTATATATAATATATATATATATATATATATATATATATATATATGAGTTAAGAGTAAGGAAATGAATCGAACTGTTTATGTATAGATAAAATGGTATGAAAAACAAATATGCTGTTAAATTGAATTTATTTAAAAAACTTTTGCATTGCTAATATTGCCAATATTTCGATTGCATCAAAAAATCCTCATCAGAGCATAATGATAATTGTGACCATTTTAGGGTGTGAATGTTTGTAAACCGGATTCCTCAAGAGAGAAACAGAGAATAGAGAGAAAGAGAGAGAGAGAGAGAGGGGGAGAGAGAAAGAGTGAGAGGAACGAGAGAGACAAGCACACACTCACACACACACACAACACACACACCACACAAATATATATATATATATATATATATATATATACATTGATAAAGAGGAAAAAATATATAGTGAAGAGTAAGCAATAGAAAGAGGAATAAAGCGAATAAAAAAGAGAGAGTAACGGATTGATCTGAGGTAGAAATGCATACAGAGAGAGAGAGAGAGAGAGAGAGGGGGGGGAGATAAATAGGGTGTATGAGTGATATAGCTACAAAGGAATTAGAGAAAATTCGACATTGATAAAGATGAAATAGATACAGTAAGAAGTACGCAATACAAAGAGGAAGAAAGCGAATAACAGATAAAGAGTTGGTAACGGATACGAGAGAGAAATAGTGAGACAGATAAACATACAGAGAGAGACAGACAGACAGACAGACAGACAGACAGACAGAGAGCGAAAGAGAAAGAGAGAAAGAGAAAGAGAAAGAGAAAAAGACCGACAGACGGGTTGATTTGAGAGAGAAATGCATAAACAGAGACACACACACAAATGGAGAGAGAGAGAGAGAAAGAGAGGGAGAGAGAGAGGAAGAGAGGGGGAGAGAGAGAGGGAGAGAGAGAGGGGGGAGTGATATAGATACAGAGTATGTAGAGAAAATTCGACATTGATAAAGATGAAATAGATACAGTAAAAAGTACGCCATTGAAAGAGAAAGAAAGCGAATAACAGATAAAGAGTGGGTAACGGGTTGATTTCAGAGAGAAATAGCGAGGCACAAACATATACAAAGAGAGAGAAAGAGAGAGAAAGAGAGAGAAGGAGAGAGAGAGAGAGAGAGAGAGAGAGAAAAGGAGTGAGAGAAAGCCAATGAGAGAGAGAGAGAGACAGAAAGAATGAGAGAGAGTCAGAGACAGAGACAGAGACAGAGAGACAGAATGAGAGAAAGGGTGTAGGGGAGAGAAAAGTAAACAAAGTTTCAGTTGCCCGACAGATTAAAGTAAGACACAGGTTCAGGGTTGGTGAAAATCGTAACAGAAATTCTCGGAAATGATGTCGGCAGAGGTTGGATATAGAAAATGAGGAAAGAGGGGAAAGGGTGGCTGACTCTCCGATTGACAATGTCCTGAAGATCAAAACTCTTCCTTTTGGCAATGGTATAAAGAGCGCTTATCTAATTAATGGAACCTGCCCTCTGGCACTTGGCTCACCAAGTTGATGGCTAAAGACGACATTGCTGATCCGGGAACGTTGCCGACCTATCCATCTATATCATGACAAATATCTATTTAAATCTTCATAATCTATTATACCATTTATGCCTTTTATCAATTGAGGTACGTGGGAGGGTACTGAAAATACATACACACGCTCTCATTAAACTGATATATATATATATATATATATATATAATATATATATTGTGTGTGTGTGTGTGTGTGTGTGTGTGTGTGTGTGTGTTTGGGCAGCATTTTTCATTTATGCATGTTGAATTAAATAAGAGACACATCTCCTGTTTAACAATTTTATTTGCGATTTTTTCAAGTTTTCTGGCCAACTTTTTAATATTTGGGTGGAATTCGTAGATTAATCGATCAAAGCTTAATATTGTTGGTCTTAGATTTTAAATCTTTTCTATATTTTTCATGAATATTTTCCTATGCTTTGAAAAAAACAACCTATCAAATGTTTCTACACAAACACACACGCGCGCGTGCACAAAACACACAACACGTGCGCGCACACACGCACACGCACACACACACACACACACACAACACCACACTACCTCTCTCTCTCTCTCTCTCTCTCACACACACACACACACACACACACAATATATATATATATATATAGGTGCCGTTATAGTATGTGGCCTACCTTTTGATTCTACTATAGTATGTGGCCAACCCGGTTCGAATGTGTCCTACCTCAGTGAGAGTATATTTATAGATATAAGTAGTAGGCAATTTATTGAAACTAATTATTTTTTCACACATATTCAATTTCAAGAAATGCAATTCTGTCATAAACTATATATAGTAATTAAGAATAATTAAAAATAATTAAAAAATAATTTATTAATTTATTAATAATTTACATGAATCAGAGATCTATTTAATTCTAAAATATTCTAGAATTCTGAAATAGGGTTAGGGTTATGGTTAGGGTTATCAGTTATTATTATAACCTTATAATATGCTTTTTATGGTAGGCCATATATTATAAGAGAGATATGATTTTAGGCCACATTCAAAAGGTAGGCTACATACTATAATGGTACATATATATATATATACACACACACACACACATACACACACACACACACACACACACACACACACACACACATATATATATATATATATATATATATATATATATATATATATATATATAAAACAAAAACAGGACGATACAAACAATCCAAGCGAATTTACCAAGAAGTTGGTTTTCCCAAAAAACAATGGACTTGTCATGTTTAATCGTATATATTTCTGCACAAGATTTTCTTCTGTCATGTCAAACACCTTGAACGCTTTTAAAAAGACTTTCTAAAAGCAATTTCTTACACGAGGCCTTTTCTCCTGACGATGACCTAAGGTCAAAACGAGTCCAATTTTGAAATAAATATGTTTATTGAACGGTTGCCTTCTTATATACATTGGTACCTTGACTTACGAGTTTAGATTTAAATTGTAACTCGGTTTCCTCGTATATCACATCAATTTTTCTTATAGAAATGAAATGAAATGCTATCAATCCGTTCTACCTCCCCCCTAAAAACACCCTATTTTTTGTTACGTTTTTTTAAATACGAAAAATACAACTGTAATATATAAAGATATAATAAAATAGGATGTAATGAATTATGCGCTGCAGTATTCTTAATGCTTATCGTTTTATAAGTAATATTTTCTTTGGCCAAATAAATTTGAAAACTTAAACATTTTAGTGAACTAATTAACATAAGCGTATCTGAAGCTGGCTCGTACTTCAAAGTTTACCTCACAACATAAAACAAAAGATCGACGGAATTACAAATTGTAACAACGAGGGAGTCTCCTTCTCTCTAGCGCTAGACGAGGGATATTGTTTATGCCTATGAAGTCGAGCGCTGCACCTATCATTAGCTCCTCACTTCACTGCACAGACAAAAGCAGTGCTACTCATGCTTGAATTGGTGAGTGTCAGTATCGAACCTCGATCCTAGTGGTTCCTAAGTGGATGCTCTACTGGCCGTGCTAAAATTTGAAGTATGTTAATTCATTTTAATTGGATTATTCGGACTATTGAACTCCTTTATTGTTATCTACACAACGTTTTGGCTGATGTGCTCACCGGCCTTCTTCCCGTATTTCTTGTCGGACACGGGAACCTTCTCTTCGGACACGGGAACTTTCTAGTCGAAATCAGGAGCTTTCATGTCGTAATCGTGAGTCTGCACGGAATACCTGAAGAAGACCGGAGGGCACATCGTCCGAAGCGTTGTATAGATAACAATAAAGATGAGGAATATAATCCGAATAACCCAAATGATACAAATTATCAAGCCTCATCTCAAAAATTCAGAGAAATAGTGTATATATTTAATTTTTCAGTTGTTAGAAACCGAAAAATTTGAGCAAACAGTAAATGGAGATTATATTTGGCTGCTTCAAATTCTAAAATTTCTTCATTATACATGATATTTTTTTTACAGATATTCGTATTCTGGGGTGCGTGTTATATATGAACATCTGAGGAACTATAAAAGAGCAATAAAAGCTCAGTTAATGAATTTATTACCAAGCCACCCAGAAAACAAACCACCTGTTTAAAAGACTAATGTTAAAAATGAAATTCCTTTATATTCCACTCCCACCAAACAGGAAGGGGGAAGTGAAATACTCATGTGTACATATATATACACGCATGTAAGAATTTATTTTCACATTATCAATCAAAGCCTGAAGAAGATACCAGAAGAATGTAAGATAAAAGAATAAAAAAATGTTTTTCTGAAAACATAATACATTTTGCGGACCTTCTTTTTTATAAAATATAAATACCTGATATAGACAAATAAAATCGTTGTCGCTGTCGTCGTCGGGGCTGCCTAAGTTCGGTATCAGCCTGACAACGAGGGACTCTATCCCCTTTTCACTAGTGCTAGACCAAGAATATTATTTTAGCGCATGAGGTGGAGCGCCACACCTACCATCAGCTCCTCACTTTACCGCACATATTCCTGTGCTACTCATACACTGAGTTGGCGCGGACCGATATCGAACCAGGAACCTTGTGATTACCTAGCCGAACGCTCTACCGACTGAGCTAAACCGACCTTTTCTGACCATTGGTTGGTTGTTTTGTTTTACGACACTTTCGGGGCATTTAATGTTGATTCAAGTCCCTTTTTATTATATAAACAAAGGACTCAGGTTGCTTACAGTCTTTGCTATTGCTTAAGTGGCCATTAAATTAAGCAATGAACAGACTCATTTATGCAGTCAGAGTACATGTCTGTCAATAACCTAAAAGTATCTAATTAGTTTATTGCTCGTCTTCGCTTTCGCATTAGAAGAAATTCAATGAATATTTCTAACAATACTAAGCTTATTAGCTTCTTTCAATATCTCGAATTTAATTGCCCTTTGACGAGTAGTTTTTTTAGATTATTTCCTTTGGAACGGGTATTGTTTACTGGTAACATTTTTTAGTTCTTTTCATTTTTTCTTCTATTTTATTTTTTCAATATCAACATGTGTCTCGATTCTCAGCTTCCTAAAAGACTGGCATAATAAAACGGTAAGATTTGATATAGATCTTTTAAAAAGTAGTACGGAGCGTAATGGAAAAATACTTAGGTCTCCAACCCAGTAAATTGCCTATTTATCACAGTTAAATGATTTTCCTTATAAAACCATACACTTGCATCAATTAGATAGGGGCGGTTTCTGCCCTCATCAAGTTGTTAACGCGACATCGACACACCGGATATATACCAGAATATATAGTTAATTGCAGCCAGGAGTATGGATAAACAAAAATATGCCTTATCTGTACACACTTAAATGACGCTTTAGGCGGACGATAATTTCGAGATCTAGTTTATTCTTATTTACAGAAATTACATTATAAATATTTCTCGGTACGGACCCGATATAATCCGTCAATGGAAACTCCAAAAGAAGCTAAATCAAAGCATAGTCCAATTGGACATATAACCTAGTGGATAGAGGGGTTAGGTTAAGACAGTTCTAAGTGACATTTATCTCTAGGCTGCAGGTTCAATCCTGGCCAGGGGAAGCAGTAACATAGAATAATAATTAACATAGCTTAACACTTGTACCCCAGCTATGGTTAGCAGAATGAGAAAAGGGTACAGCCGTGGACTGAATAAAGGGTTAGTCACAAAGTTCCGTGATGGCTCTCGATTACGACAAGAAGGTTCCCGAGTTCGGAAAGATGGTTCCCGAGTCCGAGAAGACTCCCGAGTCCGACAAGAAATACCTGAAGAAGGCCGGAGGGCATATCGCCCGAAACATTGTACAGATAACAATGAAGATGAGGACAATAGTCCGAATAATACAAATAAGACTGAATTATAATTATTCAAAAAATAATAAGATTTCAAAGGTGATGGAATATTGACATTATTTTTTGAGCATTTATCTATTGCTAAAGGGGGTGTGGAATACACCGTATGCAACTCAGCAGCGGGGTTAAACCCCCATATATATATATATATATATATATATATATATATATATATATATATATAAAGAGAGTTTTATAATTTGCTTGAAGCATTGTGTGTATATTGGTTAGGATGTTGATTTAGAAGGCTATCACAATGCAGGTGTAAAGAAAAAAATGATAATACGGTAACAATAGTGTTGAGTGTTAACCTGTATTTAATTCCTTAATTTCCGAGATAATATCTCTTTTTCAAAAGATCACTGGAACTAAATCACTCTAGTTATGGCATTTCTTTTTAAATGTTTTTTTTGAAAATGATGGTATTTTTATATAACTGTATTCACGTGTTGTATGTTTACGTGAATGCGGGTTTTTTTGAAAAACCACATTCACGTAAACATACAACACGAGAATACAGTTATATAAAAATACCATCATTTTCAAAAAAAAAAAAAATAATTTAAAAAGAAATGCCAGAATATATAGTTAATTGAGTGAGTCAGTTCCAGTGATCTTTTGAAAAAATTCAAGAATTAAATACAGGTTAACACACAACACCATTATTACCGTATTATTATTATTTTTCTTTATACCTGCATTGTGATAGCCTTCTTAATCAACCTCCTAACCATATATATATATATATATATATATATGTATTCCTTCAGCATACTAACGTTCGGACTGATTTTTTAGTCAATTTCTCCACTTCATCATAGTTTGAAAAATTCGTTCCTTATAGAAATCAAAGGGGATCAGATCTTGAGCTTAACTCTTTGCCTACCAAATTTCCCCCACAGCTGAGCCAAATTTTCTTGGTATTTTTTTTTTTTTTTACCTGTATGATACTTATTGAAAAAGGATCAAGTACCAATTTCAGGGTTTGTTCACAGACAAAACAAAAGATAGCAGAAATGTTCACGTAATGCTATTTAAACAAATGACACGTGCCAGAGTTTGCAGCCAGTAGGATCGCAGTGATTCGGAGAGCCGCTGTAAGTGGTTTAACAAAGGCAAAGAGTTAAAGAAGATGTGAAAGCTGTTCCCAACTGATGGTTCCACCTGTTCTTGCTGCAGTGAGAACATTTTGAGAACACAAGGTCAACTGACCGTAGAAAAGGCTAAGTCATAAAGTTAGACTACTCAGTACGGAAGATGTTGGTTCACTTTAAATTTCAACAGTTTTGTTGGCTTTTCTACATTTTTAATTCCCATTGTATCTATTGATAATGAAGAGTTGGTCTCTTTTTGTCTGTACCCGAAGCTACGTCACTGCTTACGTCACAGTATTTTTTTAAAAATCTATGAAAAATCAAGTAAGAGTCAAATTTTCACGAAAATTGTAATACTTATTCACCTTTAGATGAATTTTCTAGGAAAATGATTTAAAAAAAGTGGATACCCAACAAGAATTAATAGAACATAAACGACTTCGGCATAAAATAACCCAACAAGGATTAACTTGCCGTAAAACCCAATGAACCAACCAACCAGCCGAGCATCTTCAATTCTTTCTAATTCATCTTTCATGTTTCCTATGTGGTGTTTCTATTAACATGTTTTACTTCAGTAATTTTTTTTCATTTACTTTCGCTTGCCCGTCCCGTCGTGTATTATAGCACTGTTATATACCCACATGTTGGGTATATACACAAGTGTTCTTTTACTGGAGAGAGAGGGGAGAGAGATAGATGCATAACTCAATTTCTTACCTTTTTGCTTGTTTGGTCATTCGATCATCTAGCTTTGATTTCTATCTTGTTGGTTCTTCATTTCTTGATTCATTTTCTTTCTTGGCCAGTCTTCTGGCTAAGACATGCATCAACCAACGAAGCCATACTGTTCTTTTAAAAACCTTTTGTTTACTAAGTTTATTTTATTACTAGCTAACACATAGCGCGCTGAGTTGAGTCAGCCGAAGCAAACGGGACGTCTCCCCTGCTCTAGATATCGGCTGGAACTGAGTAACTAATTCAAAATCACGTGACGTACGAGATTTCAACTATCAGTTATTTTCCGTCCGTGATATGAAAGGGACTATCCCTGCAGAAATACAGGGGGTTGCCAATAATCTATGACACCACAGAGATTGTGCAACAGCACGAGCGACAGGACGAACGAGTTTGAGAGAATGGCAAGCTAATCTCACAAACCCATCACTACTGAAAATCTAGTTCGATCCTCGCAGGATGCCCCATAATTGTAACCTTGTGTCGGATCCTACGACTTGGGTAAATATCTTCTTTTTTTTTTCTTTTTACATACGGTTGCCCCATTCTCTTTATGCTTTTTCCATGGTAACTGATTCTCTTCATTGAAACCCAAGTAGCAACAGGTCTTTTCAACTCACCTGGGGACTCCCAAGTATTCCAGCTGATTTTAACAGTGCTGTGGTGTTGAAGGTTTCAATCCTTCCTCGGGTTCGCAGTTCCTTCAGTCTCCTTTACACTTCCTTTGTGTTTTTACCAAGGAATTAATTTCTTCTTCTTCTTCTTCTTCTTCTTCTTCTTCTTCTTCTTCTTCTTCTTCTTCTTTTCTTCTTCTTCTTCATTATTATTATTATTATTATTATTTCACTCATTGTGAATTTTTCACAACCGCCTTAACTAGAGGTTCACTGGAAGCTGAGTAACCACAAGTTAATTAAGGTCTCCAGCACACTTCTGTATTCTAGCCGATCTTAACAATACTGTTGTTTGGATGACCCCTAGAATTTCCTTGATTTTCAATCCCCCCCCCCCCCCAGACCTGGAAACGGAACCGATTTCTCCGGCAAGAGCGGATGTACCTCATCGGAAATGTCCTTAAATTCTTCGGAAATAACATGGATCTACAACCGAGGGCCGTTTCTCTACCTTGTTTCTACGCCTATTAATGGCTCCTTTTAATAGGGAGCGGCCGGGGAGTGGGGCACTACCATCAGAATGTGAAGGATACTGGCTTGGAAAGGACAAGAAGCACAGAAGTACAGTGAAAGGCGAATGAGTCAACCTACAAGGGGAGACAATTAACGATAAAATAACGGTACGTCTGGTTGAGTAGACTGATGTATGTGCCTCTGGGGTCATCTTTTTTACGAAATATGCAAGTACATTTATTATATAGATTCAAATACTTCAATACACTCACAACCATATTATATATATATATATATATATATATATATATTATGAGGCCTAATAGGCTGAAATGTACATACAGCGATCGACTTTTTCTCGATTTGTTTATGCTTTACATTTAAACCGATATGCATGCCTAATTCATTTAATTATAATTAATTAATTAACAAATTAGGTACGACTTTAATTAAGCACATAATGTCCCTAAAAATTGTCGGCCTTCGCCAATTTCAAACGCATCGTTTGACCAGTTCATATATATATATATATATATATATATATATGTTCGTGTGTGTTTGTGTATGTGTGTGTATGTGTGTGTGTGCATGTATATATATATATATATATATATATATATATATATATATATATATCAACGTCATCCACAGACACCGTGTTTCGACGTTTCATGTGTATGCGTATGTGTGTATGTATGCACACACACACACACATTCACTCACCCCCTCCACACACAGATATATATATATATATATATATATATATATATATATATATTGCATTGGTTGTTGATTTTGAAAGCTATCACAATGCAAGTGTAAACAAAAATGATGTAACTATGATGTTGTTCGTCTACCTTTGATTTATATAATATATTTCGGGATAAAGATCCCTTCGTCAGAAGAATTCCTCTATGGTCTCCTCTATGGGTTAAAAAGAAAAAATGAATTTAAAAGGATACTTTAAAAAAATAAGAAATGTTGTACCCATCAAGAACAAATAAAATAAAAACTTAACTCTCAAGAAAGAATAAAAATATAAGTGCCGTTATAGTGTGTGGCCTACCTTTTTTGATTCTGTTATAGTATGTGGCCTACCCGGTTTGAATATGTCCTACTTCAGTAAGAGTATATTTATAGATATAAGTAGTAGGCAATTCATTGAAACTAATTATTTTTCACATATATTCAATTTCAAGAAATGCAATTCAGTCATAAGCTGTATATAGTAATTAAGAATAACTAAAAAAGAATTTATCCATAATTTACATGAATCAGAGATCTATTTGATTCTAAAATATTCTAAAATTCTGAAATAGGGTTAGGGCTAGAAGTTATTAATATAACCTTATAGTATGCTTTTTATGGTAGGACACATACTATAAGATAGACCTGACATCGTAGGCCACATTCAAAAGGTAGGCCACATACTATAAGATAGACATGACATCGTAAGCCACATTCAAAAGGTAGGCCACATACTATAAGATAGACATGACATCGTAAGCCACATTCAAAAGGTAGGCCACGTACTATAAGATAGACATGACATCGTAAGCCACATTCAAAAGGTAGGCCACGTACTATAAGATAGACATGACATCATAGGCCACATTCAAAAGGTAGGCCACATACTATAATGGTACAAAAAAAACTTTTTCGGCATAAAATGACCCAATGGATTGATATGTCTTAAAGCTGAACCAACCAACCAACCAACCAACCAACCATTTTTTGGTGGGTTAAGTGCTGCTCCTTACCTGCAGGGACTGCGTATTGTATGGCGTGCCGAAAGGACTATACAGGCTCTTTTTGACCGGTGTGTAAAATGCATAGCCAATAGTGGTGCGGGAAATTGATATAGCTGAACATACTCTCTACTACCGGTATTACTGTGATCCCAGTATCTCTTGTTGTTTCCGTGAAAATAAATGAGTGGCATTAGTTTTGGAGTTCTTTTTGTATTCTTTCTCTCTTCTTGACTTTTCAAGTTTATTTACTGTCTTTATTTTCTATATCATTTAGAATTTTCTATTATCCCATTCTCTCTCTCTCTCTCTCTCTCTCTCTCTCTCTCTCTCTCTCTCTCTGTCTCTCTCTCTCTCTTTCTTTCTTTTTTTTGTCAATTTCTTCATTTCTCACTTCCCTCGTTGCAGTTCTGCGACGGAGAGCTGAATAAAATGGCAATTCTCTGTCGACTTTTTCATGCGCGTTTGATTAAGAGAACACTGTCTCTGCTCAATGACAGCCCCGTTCGCACCGGAGACTTAACGAGAAACCCTGCCGTGCGAGACACGACTCGTGGGTCCCAACCACAATAGCAAAAGCCAGGCTGAAACTACTAACGCCTAACGACTCTTTCCTAGCTAATAACAACACGCAAAGAAAAATCATTTGCCCCAAGGCTTGCTGACACTCACACTACGCAAACGATTGTACGTATAGTCGCATACATGTGAAAGCACACAAAGCCCTCCACACACACACTCACACACACGCACATATATGTATATATATATATATAATATACTAGGCAGGGTAGTGGTTGTATGTGTGTAGTCAGGCGTGTGTGGTGGGGAGGTATGTACAAAATACACTCTTGAGCCAAAACATTCAATATATAAAAACATGTGTACATATGAACACGTACATTCATTACACTCTGATATACATCTCATATATATATATATATATTATATATATATATATAATATATATATATATATATATAATACATCATAATAGAAGAAATATGATAAAAAAAACACAACGATGCGGAGTATTTATTTAAGTTATTCAATGTCAGGTTTCTCTTATTTACAAATGATCGATTGATTTTAACAGCATGCTAACCCGTCTAGGGTTATTTTAAGCCTAAATGTTAGGGAATTGCCTTAGTTATTTTAATTGTACGTTTATATTTACATTTTTAAGTTACATGATATCAAGTATAATAATCATAATATGGTTTCAAGTAAGTATTTCTTTTTAATAAGTCATTTGTTTTCAGTCTGGGTGAAAGTGAACCTAGATGTAATGGCAATGAAGGGGTACTTCATACTCCCCTGAGCTCCAAAACCGGAACCTCACAATCAGATGTAGTTTAGTGTCATACACAGGATGCTCTTATACAAACTTAAACGGATAATGATTTGTCGAGAATTTGGTAATTTATGAGGAAGTGCGTCCCGGTCTCCTGCCTCAAAAATTACTACCCGGTGACTATTAAAATAACGACCCAGCTCAGTCTATTCAAAACTATCCATCTTCATATCTATCTATCTATCTATCTCAATTTGTTAATATTTATCTATATTACTTTAAATACTAAGATTTTTTGAATTCATGTTTGTTTAATGTCTTGTTGTTAGTTTAAATAAACAAGAATTACGACAAAAAAAGATGCGACCCCCCCTCCCCAAAATACATTTACTTGTCGAAAATATCTATCTCCATTTGTTAATATCTATCTATATTATTTTGTTTGTTTATCTATCTATCTACCTCAGTCTATTCCAAACTATATATCCATCTTCATATCTAAACAAGAATTACGACAAATTACGATAAATAAACAAGAATTACGACGAGCTGGGGTTGTTATTTTGATAGTCACCGGGTAGCAATTTTTGAGGCAGGAGACCGGGGCGCACTTCCTCATAAATTATAGAGAATTCTTTTAAAAACTGTTTCCTTTAAAACCTTTAACCGTAATGTACTATTTAGATATGATTTATAATCAATAATATTTTACCATACACAAAATAAGTTTGCGTATTGGGCTCACCCACATCCAACATTCTCACCTTTTAAACGGGGAGGAAGTCCCAGTGTGTCCAATAAGCAAAGTACAAATTACAATCAAACATATTCTTCTAAATTTTGAGAGCCTCAAGCACACCTGCACCAAAATACCATCAAACAAGAAACCTGAGGGACCTCTTTAGGCATACAAACCCTGAAGACATTTTAAATTATCTAAAAACAGCAACCTTTTAAACAAGATACAACAAAACATAACCAAATACCACTATAGAAACACTACTTTAAAGACTGAAATCAAAAATAATATTTTCTGGCATTAAATGACCCACAGAGGTTGATATGCCGTTAAACAAAACTCAAACTCAAACAAAATAGTGATATAGCTTAACTGTTTGCCTACCAATCTTTCTCCACGGTCTAACCAAAGTATATTTATTACCTGTATGATGGTGTTAGGTTCAAAGTCATAATTGAACATACAACTCCGACACATTTCTGAGACAAAACATTTTATATAATACAGCACATGAATAAACAAGATACATAAACAATGGAAGATAGAATAGTGTACATAAACATACATACATAAAAGTCACTGACAAAATAATATAAAAGTACACATAATATAAAGGTACCGACATGAGACTAAGAATAGTCCATGCTGTATAAATCACTTACAGTGACCAGTAGACGGCGTTGAGGGCTGAAACCCCAACGAGAAGGAAATCCCAATTGTCTAACCCATGTGGGTACCTACGAGGAGAGGTAGAAAAGAGGAAGACAAGTTTGAAATAGCCGCTTAAATACCAGAGGTCTCCTAGTGGAAACAAACGACAACCAGCGGACATATAACTCCTCAGGCAAATGGGAAAATAACCCCTACAATGGGGTATTTTAAAGTTTACTATCTATTCACCTCAGAACTTATTATAGATAATTGCAGGGGGTGGTTAACGTAGTGATTTTTCAGTGTAGATAAGTAACAAATGTGAGTGATGCAGATCGCCTTGGTGGGAGAGCCGCTAGTCTTACAATACGCATCATCTACCCGACCAAAAATTGGGATGACGCGGGAGGGATACTGACTGTCATCCGGTGGTGAGGCAAAAATCTTTCTTTCAGATACCCCCACTGTTACGTTTCTGACCGCCATCCTTGGCCAGTTGTAAAGGACTTAAAGTAAGTAAGTCCTGAGCTATAGAATCCTTTGGTAAGTGAATAAGTCCTGAGTTATGTAATCCTATGTAGTGTCAAAGGCCCAGTGATATAATCCTATGTTCCGTCGTCCACGAAGGTTCAAGTAGTTATGAGTAGGTATGACCAGAACAGCCGGTATAAATATCAATATCAACAGCAGAGTACTGCCAGTGATTGGCCAAGAATATGGTCACATAATTATCGCCGAGTCTATAGATAATAGTGGGCATCTGCCCTTATATATAAAAAAATCTCAACACCCACATTTCTGCATACATGACCTGTTAAGTGTTTAAGAGCCGTCCTTGGCCAGTGAATCCTTGGTAAAGAGTCCTCCGATAACGAATCCTTTGTTAATTCTCTCGGGTAAAGAATCCTAAGTTCCTTCGTTAATGGTCGCAAGTATACTGTGAAAGAATCAGTATTTAAGTAGTGTATCAGCCACGCAGTATGGCCAGTGATTGGCTAAGGAATAGACCACATTATCTCGCCTAGTCTATAAATCCAGGCGGGGAACTAGAGCACACCTTATACCCAAAAATGTCCAACATGACCCTCCCCTAGTGTGGCCCTGTCCCGGGCTTGTGTGCAGGTCCAACTGCATACAACGATTGGTCTTACCTCTCTACAGAGGTACAATTGGCGTATTCTACTGCCCCAACCGACAGGGCAGCCGTATTTTTTTTAATGATCACCGTATTTACTATATACCAAGATGAAATATATCTTACAGCAAGATTCGTCACATGATAGCAGGACTAAGAACATGTTGGTTGCATTTCTTGAACTATTGATTTCCTTTAAAATAAAACGTGTTGCGCCTTTTAAAGGAAATGAATAGTGATGGGTTCTTTCATGTCCCAGCAAAACAGTAAAATGAATAAATGCTACACCTTATACTAAATAAAAGCGACATCTCAACCATCGATGACAAACTCCTAAACTCTGTAGAACAATTTAGATACTTAGGCAGTAACATATCCTCCACAGAAAACGACGTTAGTACACGTATAGGAAAAGCATGGGCCGCTATGAATTAATCATCGACCATATGGAGGTCCAATCTCACAGACAAGTTAAAGAGACAGTTCTTCCAGGCCGTTGTAGAGTCAGTACTGTTGTATGGCTGCACCACCTGGACCCTAACTAAGCGACTAGGGAATAAACTAGATTGGAGCTGCACAAGAATGCTGCGGGTGATCTTGAACAAGACGTGGAAACAAGACCCTACGAGAAAACAGCTGTACGGCCACCTGCCACTTATCACCCAAACCATCCGAGTAAGACGGACAAGACACGCGGGACACTGCTGGAGAAGCAAGGGCGAACTCATAAGCGACGTCCTCCTGTGGAAGCCAGTACATGGACAAGCCAGTGTGAGCCGACCAGAAAAAAACGTACGTTGATCAGCTCTGTGCGGATGCAGGATGCTGCATAGAGGACCTCCCGAGAATGATGAGCGATAGGGACGGATGGAGAGGGATTGTCATGGATATCCGCGCTGAAAGCGCGACATTTTGATGATGATGATGATACTAAATATAACGTGCAGCAGATTTTTTTTAAGTGAGCTTAAATAAGTCTATTTACCTTTAATTTTTTTTTTTTTTTTTAGAAAAATAAGTTATGAAATACAATTTTATATTGTTAAATTTTTTAAAGATTTTATTGGTATATACACAAAGTTTCGGCCGATGTGCTTTCCTGCCTTCTTAAGGTGTTTCTTGTCAAATTCAGGAACCTTTTTTTTTTCAAACTTCAGTGCCTTCATGTCACAATCGGGAGCCCTCACAAAACTTTGAACCGAACCCTTTATAGTTGGACACATGGTGCAACGGATATAGGGGTTGAGTTAATACAGTTCGAAGTGACAATCATCTCTAGGTTGCTGGTTCGAACCTGACTACTAGGCTGAGTTTGGTGCATTTATTCGCTGCCATTACTTCCGGTCCACTGTAATCCAGAGTGGTTGTCTATGTTTATGTCCCATCTAAACTCAAATGGATATTTGTAAAAGATATTAATATTATAAGGGAATATTTGAAACTATATAACTACAAATTATTTGTGTTATATAGGAATACTTGATGTCATATATATAAAAAAAGTAAAATCTGCAAAGTGACCTACTGTCAGTATCAGCCGGACAATGAGGTGGCCAATATCCTTTTTACTAGCGCTAGACCAGGTAGATTGTTTTTGCCTCTGAGGTGGAGCGCCACACCTACCAGAGTTAGTGATAGCTAAATATCGAAACTTGAAGCTTGTTATTCATATGCGGATGCTCTACTGATTGAGCTAAACGGGCATTTTCATATCTGTGGGCAAAATAGTGATAATTATTTTTGAATAGGGACGATTACTCAATACCATACATATATAAATGGCGGTTACTCAAAACCATACATATATAAATGGGTTACTCAAAACCATACATATATAAATGGCAGTTACTCAAAACCATACATATATAAATGGCGGTTACTACTCAAACCATACATATATAAATGGCGGTTACTCAAAACCATACATATATAAATGGCAGCATATATAAAGTTACTCAAAACCATACATATAAATGGCAGTTACTCAAAACCATACATATATAAATGCAGTTACTCAAAACCATACATATATAAATGGCAGTTACTCAAAACCATACATATATAAATGGCAGTTACTCAAAAACCATACATATATAAATGGCGTTACTCAAAACCATACATATATAAATGGCAGTTACTCAAAACCATACATATATAAATGGCGGTTACTCAAAACCATACATACTATACATATATAAATGGCAGTTACTCAAAACCATACATATATAAATGGCGGTTACTCAAAACCATACATATATAAATGGCAGTTACTCAAAACCATACATATATTAAATGGCGGTTACTCAAAACCATACATATATAAATGGCAGTTACTCAAAACCATACATATATAAATGGCGGTTACTCAAACCATACATATATAAATGGCAGTTACTCAACCGGTTACTCAAAACCATACATATATAAATGGCGGTTACTCAAACCATACATAATAATGGCAGTTGTGTCTATGTGTATGTTCGGAAGAAACTTCGAAAATAAAACAATTAACGACAAAGTAAATATATATACACATTAGATATCACCTAGGGCTTGATTTTTTAGCAAAAATAATGAAGAGTTTATTTATATTTGTGAAGATAATTAAAAAATAAAATTTAAATGATAACAGCATATGATTTATTTTGCATTTAAGATTTTAAATAGTAGACATTAATTTTTCTTTTCAGAGTGGCTGAATCAACGCAAGGTCTTTTTTTTTACATAGGGGTTTTAATGGGGCATCCTGCGAGGATCCAACTCGTGATTCAGTAATAATGGATGTGCGAGAATAACTTTTTTTGCCACCCGCCTCTACCCAGGCGACGCTGGGTAGTCGCTTCTAGTTGTGGATAAAGGATTAGTTTAGAAAGGAATTCTTGAAGTGTGTGCAAATTCTTTTGTGTTTGTCAAAAAGCCAACCTGTCAGCTGGGACTGTAGAATACACCGACTGCGCCTCTGCAGAGAGGTAAAACTACCCCCCTAAATGAGGACACCTGTTGAGTGCAGATGATAACCCGTGATGTTTAAGGACGGAATCCTTGTGGCTGACCAGTCTGTAACATGCAGAACTCCACTTTGGCCCTTATTTGGGCTAGGTGGGCGGTCGGAAAGGCTCCCTACGAACAATCAGCTGGTCGCACCATTTTTATCTTTATTTATTCATTTATTTTTTCACTTTCAACCTGGGGTATTCTGGGACTGCAAAATTTAACCGTTGACAAGTTCTCTTGTTCTTGTTAATCAATACTAGGTCTGGTCTTCTGTCTGGGATAAGGTGAACCGTCTTTATCTCAAAGTTCCAGAGGAAATATGCGTTTCATTCTCAAGAACCGATTCGCGTTTATGCATATACCTTTTTTGTTATATGATCAAAATTTAGTTTCTTGCACAATTCCTAGTAGATCTCCATTCCACCCCGTCGTTCCTAGCCTTGTATTCTCGTTGAGCTAGTTTATTGCATTCATTTAATATAAGGTTGATCGTCTCATCTCTGTCTGCACACACCCTACATTTGCAGTTCTGTTGTGTCATATCTATTTTTGCTTTGATATAGTTCTTATGGCGTTGTTTTTTGCTGAAGTTATGAATGACTCAGTTTCTCTCTTGAGGTTTCCTTTTTCTTACCCATGTCCAGTTGTTTTCTTGCGCAACTTGATGAATGAAGTATCCATATAATTGTTTTGTTGCCCATTTCTGTTTTCGTGTTTTTGTTGCTTTTCTGTTTGTCCATATGTTGTAGCTGTTGTTATTTGTTGCCGTAATTAATCTTTCCTTGATCTTTTTTGTATTCTCCGAATCCTTGGAGTGTGGTATCTACGCAATCCTTGATGGAGATACCTATTCCACTTTCCTTTATTGATACATATATACATATTTACCAACCCCTCCGAACAAACAGGATGCGGAGGTCAATTTTTTAAGCGGAGTTTAACAGGTTTGAATTCAGAGTTTTTCTTCTCCTAGACAGGTTGCCTAACCAAGATTGTAGAGCCCTGTCTGTCCATAGCTGGAGGGAGTATGATTAGATTCCTACCTTTCCCAATGGCATCAACGCTATGTGAAATTCAAACAGCCTTGTCGAGGATTTGAACTCGGGTGGACGAGTCCATTCCTACGACTTTAAACATTATGCCACGTGCCTTTCTTGATACATATAGCCTGTCTCTATAATCTCCCGGTGTAATGCCTTGTGTGTCGTCACTAATTTTCTTGTCTTTAGGTCTATCTGTCGGAGTTTCTCTTGTGTCCATCTTAAGAGTGGTCAAGATTATCTTATAATGGGGACGGCCCAGGTATTTATTCCTCAGACGAGATTTTTGTGGCAGAGAATGGTTTCTAGAAGATGTCTTGTTCTTCTGGGGTATTCTTCTTTTTAACTTTTTCTTTTATCTCTGTTGGTTTGATGGTGTCCGCTTCTAAAAACCCTAAATATTTGTAATTATCCTTCTCTCCAATTGTTCTTATATTTTTCTGATTTGGTAATTGTATTCCGTTCATTGTTTCTTGATCCCCCTCTTTCATCACTAGCATGGTACATTTTTCAGTGCCGAGTTCCATTCCTATATTCTGTCTGTATATTCTTATGGGGCTAAACTTGCAAATCGATCGGAAAATTAGGGTGACTCAGAAAAAAACAGAACCTAAATTATTTATTTATTTTCTCATTAAACAAACCCTAACCCTACAATCCCTAGTTAAAATTAACAGTTTTATTACAAAATATGTGGGTTCTGTTTTTTCTGGGTCTCCCTAATTTTCCGTCCGATTTGCAAATTTAGCCTCTTATGGTGTGTACAAGGGTGTCCTGTTCTTTTTCGTTTATGCAAAAAATCTGGATATCATACATGTATATAAGGTGGCTTATATTTTATTGAGAGTTAATAAATTTGTAGCCCGCTCTACACTTTCTAATTGTGTGGCATCATTGCAGCAACAAATAGTAGTGGTGATAATGAGTCTCCTTGGAATATGTGTCTTTGGATTTTTACTTCTGGCAGGGATTGTTCTCCTGCTGCCAAATGAACTTTCCAATTTTCCATGGCTTTTTTGATGAAATTTACGATCTTGTCGGATATTTCATACATTACTAAGAATTCTATAATCCAAGTATACGGGACCATGTCATAAGCCTTTTTTTTCTAGTCGATCCATACCATTGTGAGTTTTTTGCGCCTATTTTTGACATCTTTAAGGATGTGTTCATCAATAAAAATAAGTAATCTGTTCCCCCTTTTTCCCTTGCGGCATCCTTTCTCTTCTTCTTCTTCTTCTTCTTCTTCTTCTTCTTCTTCTTCTTCTTCTTCTTATTATTATTATTATTATTATTATTATTATTATTATTATTATTTCTTCTTTTTGAGTTTTCACATCAGCATTAGCTGATGGTCTTTCACTGGAGTGTGAGTGACAGCAAGTCTCCTCAGGTCTCCAGGACTCTTCTGAGTATTCTGGCAGATTGCAGCAGTGCAGTGTTCTGAATGGTTTCAACCCTTCCTCTGATTTCCAAACTTTCCACACCGTTTTCCAATCCTTTTTGGACTGTTCCAAGTGCACCAACTACAATTGGTATCACTTTCACATTCATATTTCATAACTTTTTCAGTTCTCTGGCAAGGTTCAGATATTTGTCCATTTTTTAATTTTCCTTTGGCTTCACCCTGTGATCTGCTGGCACTGCAAAATCCACCAGTTGACAAGTTTTTTCTTTTTTGTTCATTATTATTATTATTATTATTATTATTATTATTATTATTATTTGTTTATTTGTTTATTTCTTTTTGCTTTTATCAATTTTATCAATTTATATATATATATGTATATGCATATATATACATGCATATATATATATATATGTATATATATATATATATATATATATATATAAAGAAAGAAAGAAAGGAAGAAAGGAAGAAAGAAAGAAAGAATGAACGAAAAAAAGAAAGAACAAAAGAATAAAATAAAAATAAAAGAAATCAATCAATCAATCAATATATCACCAAGGCATCGATGGAGTCTATCCCCATTTTCACTAGTGCTAGAGAGGGAAGTTTTGCGTTTAAGCTGAAGCTTCACACCTACCGTCAGAATAAATGCACACATATATTTTTCATGTTTATCCATAAATTAGAAGAAACAACTTCATATGTTTCACCTTGTTGCAACTATATGATAAAAAGGTTTGGCTGCTTTGTGATGAGTATAACTTGAAGACTACAGTCTTGACTTGACCAGTAGATTGACCAGATGAGGCATCTGCGTCCAGCTGTCTCACCCTAGTAAAGCCCAAATAGGAGTGTTGCATGTTACAGGATTACTTAATACCTGAATCATAGACCGCTCAGCCACCATAATTCTGTCCTCTGGCATTACGAATCGCCATCCATAGTTAACAGCTGGCCCATTGGGGGTGGGGCTTTTAACCGGCTATAAAGGTATAGTCGTATTCTACAGCCACACCCATTAGGGCATATTTTTTCTGAAGGGAACATGAAATCTAGGTACGCAGGTAGATATTTACCTCTCATCCCACTCATGAGGGCTGGACACAAGGTCTCGTTTTTATTTGGGCGCATAAAAATTGCGTCGATCCCGTCGGCATTACACCTCAAGTGGAGCGCCTCAGGCGTTGGGAAATAAACCCAGTCCTGCCCTTTTAAATCAGGGGGAGGGGGCAGGTATTGCCTGGGATCGACGCTATTAATTTACTCAACGATCCAGCGACCGAAGCTCACTGGACCCCCGGCTGGGCGGTCAAGTATATGAGATGAATAGTAAGAACTATTTTGGCAAATGGGCCGGATTAGCTCAGTCGGTAGAGCGTTCGGCTAGAAGCCACAAGGTCCTAGTTCGATACCGGTCCTCGCCAACTCAGTAGCATAGGGATCTGTGCGGTAAAGTAAGGAGCTGATTGTAGGTGTGGCGCTCCACCTCAGATGCTAAAACAATCCCCTTGGTCTGGCGCTATTGAAAAGGTGATAGACTCCCTCGCTGACTGGCTGATACCGACTCTAGGCCACCCCGTCGACTTTACTTACTTACTTACCAACTTTGTTTTTATCATTGTTATCTTTAATAGCAAATATATGCACCTCCGGGTGCAAGTATTTAATTTTTAATGTAATAAAATATTATATTGAATTAGAAATGCTAATGGAACTAAATAAGAATGCAGATAAAACAAATTTGAAACAGAGGGGTTAAAATCGAAAGATAGAACAACTGAATCTTATTCTTCCATCACTCCCGTCTTCCATTACTAAATTTTCCTAACTTAACTTCAGTTAAAATAGAAAGTAAAGAATAACATAACATTCATTTCTTCCTGTTAATGGATTTCTTTTAATATTCATCACCGACATTTTTGCTCATATTCATTAAGATAAAACCAAACAATTTAAAAATCAATAATAGTGAGCCCATATTTATCAAAATAAGATTTTTAGTATCATTATGCAAATTAGCCTTCCCGTTCATACTGTAAACCGCTATTTTGTTGTATATATACATACAATTGTAGGTTATTAGTATGTAGATATGGTCAACAGTATTAATAATTGAAAACATTTTTTATTAAAAATTAAGGTTTAAATTAGAATAAAATCATCGAAAATGTGTCAAAAATTACTAAGGGAATTGTGACTTAAGTAGTGGTATAGTTTCCGTTACAGACAGAAAAAAAAGACATACAATCTCCATTATAAGATTTTATCGCTTAGGGGTTTGCTATCATTCAGAAATAGTTAAAGAGAGAGAATAATGTTTCTTTTTTCAAATAAAGTGAATAGTGATGCTTCCTTCTCTTAAGCAGATACATTGCTTTTCACATTCCTTCATTTCTAACATGTGTTACAATTTTAATGGCCATCCTTTAGGCTTCAAGCAAGAGCGCTTGTCCAGCGGAAATCCTTGGTAAAGAATCCTTTGGTTGTTCCTTGAAAGTCCCTCGTAAATGCTTGCAAATGGACGTCTCTCA
>CM042146.1:60332500-60357500 GCA_023376005.1 Doryteuthis pealeii | reverse complement strand
TATTCCAATCTTATTAATATTTTCTCTATATTTCTCTTTTTTTATTCTCTTGCTATTACTTTCATTCTCTCAATTTCTTTCCCCCCTTCTTTTGGCTACCACACTCTCTTTTTTGTCTGTTTATATATTTTTCTTTCATTCTTTGTTATCTTACTTTCTTTCTGATTCTTTCTTTCTTTCTTTTTTTCTTTCTGTCTTTCTTCTTTTTCTTTCTTCTTTTTTTTCTATTTTTGCTTTCTTTCGTGTTCAACTTGCAAGACTCACTCTCTTCATATAGTCATATCTCTCTCTCTCTCTCTCTCTCTCTCTCTCTCTCTCTCTCTCACTCACTCGATCTATCTATATATACCTGTATATATCTATCTCTATTTATATTTCTATATCTATATCTAAATCTATCTATCTATCTATCTATCTATCTATCTCTATTTCTCTCTCTCTCTCTCTCTCTCTCTCTCTCTCTCTCTCTCTCACACACACACACACACACACACACACACACACACACACACAGACTACGTGCTTCCAATTTCCTCTACGCTTTTTTAGATTTCATGTAACCTTCTCTCTCTCTCTCTCTCTCCTCTCTCTCTCTCTCTCTCTCTCTCTCTCTCTCTTTCTATATTTCTTTCTTTCTTTTTTCTCTTCATTCTTTCTTTCTCTTTCTCTCTCTCTTTCTTTTTACTTTCTTTCTAGGTGACTTCAATTTCTTGCTCAGTCTATATTATACGCTTTTTGGATTTCATGTAGCCATCTCTCTCTCTCTCTCTCTCTCTCTCTCTCTCTCTCTCTTCTCTCTCTCTTCCTCTCTTCCTCTCTCTCTCTCTTTCTCTTTTTCTCCCCTCCTCTCTCTCTTTCTACGCGCTTCTAATTTCTTGCTCGGTCTATACTGTACACTTTTAGGATTTCTTAAAATTTGTCATCATTAATGGCAACCTCTGTAAATTTCCCTCGTTCAAGTTTGTATTCCTCCCATCTCTGTTCTCATCTTTCTTTCCTATTTTAGTTTATCTTTATGCTTCTAAAATTCACAGTCCGCGATACCAGTGAGGCTGGGTTTTTAAGACAATGCTTTGATATTATTTGGAGATAAAACTATAGCTTCGGTATGTTGAGAGAGATATACATATAGTCTATGTGCAAAAAAAAAGAAAAGATTTCTACTCAATGATTTAATTTAGCTGTAAAAAAATCTGAGAAATATAGGCCTCAATAGTGTCGCGGACTGTAAAAAAAAACTCACCAACGGTTAATATACCGTCAAATCGACCAATCAACATATAAAATACTTAAACTTTAACATTTCCAACTTCTTCTCTTCCTCTTCCTCCTCCTCCTCCTCCACCTCATCATCATCATCATCATCATCATCATCATCATCATCATCATCATCAAGGCATGCTGACAGCCGTGATTCCTTTAACATCATCTCGTCATCCGTCCCTATCAATATCACTCTTGGTAAGTCATACAAGCGGTATTGTGTTTATTTGAAACCATATAATTGTTCGCAAAAAAAGACTGATTTCTGAATTGGATAGGAGCAAAATTTTCTCGCATAAGCTTTAGTGTGTTGATGTATCCATCGTTATTAATTCGTATACAATATGTATAATGATAATATATATAATGATACACGATATGTATAACTTCCTAACCGTTAGGTTAGGAAGTTATACATATCGTGTATTTATATTTATACTTTTTAGTAATTGGTTTTAACAATGTGTTAGCATTATTGGGGATTATATTGTATGCTATTGATTTGTTTTCATGTCTATATTCTATGGTATTATTTTATTTCTCTAAAAAAAAAAAAAAGATACCGTTTGAATTGTAGTTATCAATCTATCGTATCCGATGATGACACTAAGCGAATCTGTTTTCTCCATTTGAGTCGATCTCTTGTTGAGTCATTTAATCACCTATGCGGATGTTCAAGTCCTCCTGATTTCTCTTGGTGTTCGCTCAGGGGCCCAATGTCGATATTGTATTTTTAGAGCTGTTTGGATAGCATAGCGCTCCTTCTTTCTGGTCCATTTGAGATGGGTCTGTCGAGCATTGTCCAGATATTCCACGACACAAGTTCAAAATCTGTGTAAGTTTGAACCTATTTATTTCGGGCGTCGTCTAGCTGTTACATAATTATTAGATTCCTAATATTTATGTACAGTAGTGTAGAAACCAAAATGGCTGTTATAAGTTCAGCCGGCGGCCTTGAAGGATGAATGACAAGGCTTGACCTCATCCTGATTCTTCCTGGATACCGTGAGAATCGGTGGAGAAGACCCTCTTCCGGTTTAGATTAGAAAGAGTTTTAGTCAGATTGGTAAAAATCCACGACGATGGTAGGTCGTGTTATGCACGAGCCGACTCAATCTGCGCAGGTAGTCTGGTGGGGATTTCAGAATAAAATATGATCTAAGTTAAATCGAAGTCTTGTGTTATTATCTAAAAACTACCAATGACACAGGGCTTCTGATAAAGAGAAATCCCCAATGGACGACCAGACACGAAGTCCCCAAGACGAAGTCCAGACGCTAGAAGAGACGCTTGGAGAAGAACATAAGATCAGAATAATAGAAGTAAGAAAGTAAGGAAAGAAAGTATACTACATAGCCAGTATAGGTATTTATTTTTGTACATGAATATGAAAGGCATGGGCAGCCACAAACAAATTATCAGTCAATTGGAAATCCAATCTCACTGACAAGCTAAAGTGACAATTCTTCCAGGTTCTTGTCATATCAGTACTGCTGTATGGCTGCACGGCTTGGACCCTAACGAAGTGCCTTGAGAATAAGCTAGATGGGAGCTGCACAAGAATGATGCGTGCAGTCTTGAACAAATCATGGAAACAGCACCCCACAGGGAAGCAGCTGTATGACGACTTGCCCCCATCTCAGGACACTGCTGGAGAAACAAGGACGAGCTCATAAACAACGTTCTCCTCTGGAAACCAACACATGGACATGCTAATGTGGGCCGCCCACCAAGGACCTATATTTACCGACTATACGAGGATGCTGCGCAGAGGACCTCCGAGGGGCAATGAATGATAGGGAAGGGTGGCGAGAGATTGTCATGGATATCCGTGCTACATGCACGACATGATGATGTTGATGATGATGATGATGATGATGACATATTTCGCAGTGGAAAGCAACAAAATTTGTTTAGGATTCACAAGGGTTTGCCAGTTGTTTGTTTATACACATTGAAATATTTCCCGGCCAGTAACTGCGATCACTGAGATGCTAATCTTGTCCGGGGACTCCTTGGTCGGCACATTCACGGTAGATTTTTTAGGTGTACAGAATTTTATTATAATTTTTTTCCAAAATAATTCTGCCCCCTCCTTCAATTGAAAAAAAAATGTATCTTTTAATAATGGATCTTTTAGTGGGTCTTTTAAAACTGTAATATATATATATATATATATATATATATATATATATATATATATATATATATATATATATAATATAATTCCCTGAAGAATTGCTCCAGCAAGAAACTGCAGTTGGATTTTTATAGCATTCGCTTAAAAAAAACGTATATTTAGCTCTTTTTATTGAGCACTTTTTAACTCGATTTTATTAACCCAGAAGTAAATTTATTTGCTTCGTGGATTGGCAAAAATCCGAATATATATATATATATATATATATATATATATATATATATATATATATATATATATAATCCAAAAGTCCAGAGAAGAAATCTTCCTTACGACATAGGTTTTAGTCTATAATGCAGGATCTCTAAGTCTTTTGTTATTTCTTTAATATATATATATATATAATATATATATATATATATATATATATATATGTGTGTGTGTGTGTGTGTGTGTGTGTGTGTGTGTGTAATTGGGGGAAATTAAAATGGGATAAATAAGAAATCTGTGATTGAGCTACACCAGATAATCTGCATCTACACTTTTGCATTGCATTTTGAACAATTTGGACGGTCTCATTTTTAACCAGAAGGTGATAACGGAAGGAAGATTTAAGAACAAGCGTATTAATATATAGATTAGAAGAAGAAGAAGAAGAAGAAGAAGAAGAAGAAGAAGAAGAAGAAGAAGAAGAAGAAGAAGAAGAAGAAGAAGAAGAAGAAGAATGGAAAGGGGATGAGGAGAAAAGCGACGAATTGGAAGCATCTCGTCAACAGTATTGGAAAAATCAGCTTGAATGCTGAGGAGACTGCCAGATTCCCGAGAAGACCTGCTGTTAAATTATTCCTATTGTAGCCTTCAGATAGAAAGAGAGTTACCTGAGAATGACACTAATAGGTCGAACAGTTTATGCATATACCCAGAACAAATTGCGACAGAAATGAAACAAAACATGTTTTGTAGAGTAACATCTATAACAGTATAGGATGTCAAAAATATTATTTATATTATTCGGACTATTGTCCTCATCTTCGTTGTTATCTGTACAACGTTTCGGTCGGTGTGCCCTCCGGCCTTCTTCAGGTATTTCTTGTCGGACTTGGAAACCTTCTCGGACTCGGGAACCTTCTCGAACTCGGGAACCTTCTTGTTGTAATCGGGAACCTTCTTGTCGTAATCGGGAGCCATAATGGAACTTTGAACCCAACACTTTATTCAGTCCACGGGGGCATCCTTTTCGCATTCCGCTAACCATAGCTGGGATAGAGGCGTTAAGCTATGTTAATTATTATTCTATGTTAATGCTTCCCCTGATCAGGATTGAACCTGCAGTCTAGGGATAACTGTCAGTTAGAACTGTATTAACCTAACTCCTTTATCCACTAGGCCATGTGTCTAATTGGACAATCCAGTGTGAATTTTGGAAACTTATTAAAAATTTCAGAGAAATAGGATGTCGTAAGTTTACCAAAAACTTTTGAGTGGAACGGATTGTGTTATATACCCTTTTACATATCGGGTAAATAAAAGGGGAGAGAGTAGACAGGTGAGGAGATGATGAGTTCGTACTTTTCAGTTTGTTCCTACTTCGTCAGCTCCATCTTTCCCTGGGCTGAGTGTCTACTCATCTCTTGTTTGTAATAAACAAGCAAAACTTTGAACCCACAGCCCAAAAACGTTCGGCATCTTAGGAGCGAGGTACCCCTGCGGCTGCACCTTCTGGCCGAGATTTCTTAACTAACTTAACTAGACCAGTTCTCTTTCACACAGTAAGTTAGTGGGTAGTCAAGTAAACGTTAACTGCTGTCAATAACCTTAACGGCTAAAGGTAACTTTCCATTTCTCCTCCGATTTTTAAAAATCTTCAACGAACTTCAATTCAAATTTTACCTAAACTTGCATACATAATTCGTAGGCTACCCACTTTCCTCTCTTTTTCATTCCTTTTCGTTCCTTGTTTGATGAGGAGTCACCAGGTTGCACGATCTTCTGCACAAGCATCCCATGTTTTGATGTTAATGTGGCATGTCTTCATGTCCCTCTTGCAGACATCTTTAAAGCACAGGCGTGGTCTCCCTACTGGTCAGGTGCCCTCTGCTAATTCGCCATACAGTAGATCTTTAGGGATGCGGCCTTTGTCCATCCTCTGACGTGAATTTGAATACCCATAAAGAAGCAAAACGAATTCGGCATAAAATAACCCAACAAGGGTTGCTATGTCATTAAATCCAACCAACTTAACATAATCAGACGTAACAATTTCTGAGTATAACAGCCAGCAAAAATGTTGAAATTGTGAAATCTCAATAATTAGGACAGGTATTCCATGCTTTAGTTTATCCTATTGTCTCTGATAGTAGACTACGCCGACTGCATCTATGCAGAGAGTTAAGACCCCCACAATTATAAAGACACACTGTTTGCAATTGGAGGCGATCCGTAGTGCCCGAGGACAGGATTGTGGTGGCTAAGTGGTCTGTGACGTAGGTACTATGTGGACCCGTGACATGCAACATTCCACTTTGGCTCTTACTTGGCCTTGTCGATGAGGCCCAGAACGATAAATAGGCAGAACACCTCAAATCCTAGCACCTATATGATTATCCTGACTGTATTCATCAAATTGCTCTGATGGAAAACGCCTAACCCTTTTTATAATATAGGTGCCAGAAGACAGTTACTGAGGGTCAACCGCTAGTCTATTAGTTCTACCAATTTCTTAATACACATGAGGTTAATGAAAATTATTTCTACCAATTTCTTAATACACATGAAGAAAATGCAAATTATTTCTACCAATTTATTAATACACATGAAGATAATGAAAATTATTTCTACCAATTTATTAATACACGTGAAATTAATGAAAATTATTTTCTACCAATTTATTAATACACATGAAGTTAATGACAATTATTTCTACCAATTTATTAATACACATGAAGATAATGCATATTATTTCTACCAATTAATTAATTCACATGAAGTTAACGAAAATTATTTCTACCAATTTATTAATACACATGAAGTTAAAAAAAATTATTTCTACCAATTTATCAATACACATGAAGTTAATACAAATTATTTCTACCAATTTCTTAATACCCATGAACTTAATGCAAATTATTTCTACCAATTTATTAATGCACATGAAGTTAATGAAAATTATTTCTACCAATTCATTAATACACATGAAGTTAATGCAAATTATTTCTACCAGTTAAAAAAAAGCAAAAACAAAAAAAGCAAAACAATATCTACCTACAAAGTATTTCCTTAAAAATAAGATTTGACATTAAATAACCCACAAGGGTTGATATTCCATTAAACAAAATAACCAACCAATCAAGAAGCAATTGTTGCTGAATTTGAGTCTCACTCTGTGTGAATGGTCAGTTAGAAACAACAAGTACAATATTTGAATTCAGAGTTTCACTTCATCTGTAATACTTACATTAAAGTGCCCAGTTTGCCCGACTATAGCTGGAGAAAAAATAGTTGGATGAATATCTTTCCCGAGGGTATTTGCACAATGTGAAATGCAAACAGCCTCGTCTAGGATTTGAACTCGGGTCCTCGAGTTCATTTCCTAAACCAATATCCATTATATAACACACACTGTGTGTGTTGTGGTGTGTGTGGTTGGTTGGTCGTTTGTATGTTTATGGGTGTATATATATTTACCAACCCCTCCACACGAGCAGGGTGCGACACAAGTTCAATTTCTTAAGCGGAGTTCATCAGGTTTGAATTCAGTTTTCCTTCTCCTAAAATGGTTACCTAGCCATGGTTAAAGAGCCCGGTTTGCCCTGCTATTTACCCATAGCTGAAGGGGGAATTGTATTCATACTTTTCCCAAGTGAAAATGCAAACAGCTTCGCCCAGGAGTTGAACTCGGGCTGACGAATCCATTTCTCACGACTCTAACCATTACACCACGCACCTCAATTTATGTGTATGTATAAGGATATACCTGGAGCGATGACCGGTGGCGAGATATTCAAGGGAAAACGTAGTCAATACGACTTGATGATAATGATGATATATATATATATATATACAGCGTGAGAGAAAGAGAGAGAGAGAGAGAGAGAGAGAGAGAGAGAGTTCAATCAGAATTTTCAGCTTTTTGGTGAAAATCGCCATTGTTAAATTGACTTCCGGCCTATATGAAAAAAAAATGATCGTAAACATTTCAACCATGGAAAATCGGCATCGACTCCCTGCTTTTTACATTTCCTCTAAAAATCATTTTTTTTCTTCACAATCTGATAACGAAACAAGCAATTTCATCAAACGTCCGCTCTAACAAGTGATCCTTAGCGTAACCGAAGCACGCATCATAAAAGTTCCCACGGCTTTTGCGCCCTATGCAAAATAATTTTCCTCCAAAAGAACCTGGTCACTCGGAACCGCATGACAATGGACGCACATCGCGTTTATTGTTACGCATTACGGGCGGCCAGTGCACATGTCCGGAAGTAGACACAGATAATATTTCCAGCCAATCAAAATCATCATGTTACCTGACTGTTTTTTGTTTGTTTTTTTTTTTTTTTTTTCAATAATCGCTGATTTTATTTATTGCTTTTTTTTCTTTTTCCTTTTACTCATCATTTAGTTTGGCAAAGATTGTAAAAGATAAATATTGAATGATTTTGACATCAGACTACGGTATAGTCCCCTCTCTTTGACTTCCGGTCATGTGAGATTGTTTATATTACGATCATCATCTATAATTACGCCACCGCTGAGTTGCGAAATCGCCCGGACTATAAAACATTTATCAACAAATATCTCGTCATATTACTAATGATAATATACATTAGACGAGTGAAATCATATATATATATATATATATATATATATATATATATATATAAGTAAAAGTAAATTCGTTATCAGACAATCGGCGAGGGAGTCTATCCCCTTGTCAATAGCCCTAGACCAAGAAGATTGGTTTTTAGCGTCCGAGGTAGAGCGCCACACCCACCATCAGATCCTTACTTTACCGCACAGATCCCTGTGCTACTCATACGCTGAGCTGGCGAGGGCCGGTATCGAACCAGGAACCTTGTGGTTTCTAGCTAACCCGGTCCCTATATATATATATATATATATATATAATAGTTAGCCTAATGAGACAGACACTATCTATTCTAGTTTCTCCTAACGGATCATCAGAACCATTCTAACTGCAAAATATTGGTGCAAAATATTTTATTTTTAGAAACAGTCACAAGGAATCATAGAAAATTAACATAAAAGGAGAGAGATAAGTAATATTTTTTTAATAACTGAAAAACTATATATATATATATATATATATATATATATATATATATATATATATATATAAGTTAAGAGTAAGGAAATGAATCCAAAGGTATATGTATAGATAAAAGGGTATGAAAACACACAATGCTTTTAGAATGAAAATATTTTATATCATATTCATAGCTAATATTGAACAATATTTCGATTTATAAAAATCAGCATCAGAGCTTGTTTTTAATCCGGACACATCGAGAGACAAGCAGAAAATAATTTAAATTCAAAACGGGATCATTGATACATATACATATGATGTTCCAATATATATATATATATATATATATATATATATATATGTGTGTGTGTGTGTGTGTGTGTGTGTGTGTGTGTGTGCGCGCGTGTGTGTGTGTATTAACCCCTTCCCGCACGGAGGATGTTAGATATGGTAAATTTCGTAAGTGAAGTTTACCAGATTTAAATTCAGAGTTTGTTCTTCTACTAGACAGATTTCCTAACCAAAGTTAAAGGGCCCAGTTTGCTGTTACATCAGTCGATAGCTTGAGTGAGAATAGTTGTATGTATGACTTTTTTAAGGCCCTTTGCATTTCACATAGCTCTAACGGCTTCGTCCAAGGATTTGAATTCGGGTCGACGAGACCATTTCCTACGACAGTAACCATTACACGACCCTTATTCACTATGGATCGATGCATCAATATACAAGCTCTCCAGATCAAGTTTGCATAAAAATCTGATCGATTATTAGCGGGACCTGTGGATATACCTTTTACGCCGAAGCCGCCATCTTGGATAAGCCGAGAGGTTTTTGGTGATTCTTCTCATGCTGAGGGAATTGTTTTGGAAAAAGTTGGTGTTGAAGCCAAACAGCTCAACTCTGCTATCAGGAAATGTAAATATATATATACACATTCACCATCACCAGATCTTGCTTTTCAAGCAAAAATAATGTAAAATTGATTCATGTTCGTGAAAACAATTAAACAATAAAATTTAATAATAACACCATGGAATTCTTCTTTTTTTTCTGTTATTTGTTCTTCATTTTATATTTGAATTAATTTCTTTTATCTAATTTTTTTTATCTAACACCCATCGAGGCCAGATTAAGGCAAGTTTTTTGTTAATCATTTTATTTTTATAGAGAGTCCGGTGAGGATCCAAGTTGCAATTCAGTAATAATGGATCTGCGAGACTAATGCAGCTGATTAGAAACGGCAAGAAAATGACAGCGTTCGTACCAAATGATGGTGGTTTGAGCTTTATTGAGTAAAATGACGAAGTTTTGGTTCCTGGATTTGGTAGTAAATGTCATGCTGTGGGTGATATTTCTGGTGACCGACTCAAGATGGTGAAAGTAGTTAATTTAGCTTCATTTGCCCTTTTCAAGAGAAAGAAAGAAAGACCAAGGTCATAAAGCTGTAGAACAAATCATACCATACCACTGTTACAATGTGTTTTGCCATCCTGTAGGCCTTAAGCCAGAGTGCTTGTCCAGTGGAATTGGATCCTTGGTAATCCCTTTGTAAAGAGTCCTGAGTATTGGTAATCGTCTAGTATTGTAAGTCTCTCCTCAATGAGTGCAATTAGAAATATGGCCAGGGTGGGGTTTAAGTAGTGTATCAGCCACGCAGTATGTTTGGTGATTGGCTTAGTAATAAACCACGTGACTTAGGCTAGTCTATAAATCCAGGTGGGAAATTAGAGCACGCCTTATATGCCAAAATATCCCAACAACCATAGTCTGATAATTTGATTATTACAACAAGTGATATATTTACTTAAGAACTATTGCTAAATAGTTCAATATGTAAAATGATTATGATAATTTCGATTTAACCCATTCTCACTCTTTTTTTCTTTCTGTCTGTCCTTCTTTTTAATCTTTTCATTATGTTTCAGTGAAACAGATTAGCGTTATCACTTCTTCTCTCTATCTTTCCCCCACTCTCTCTTTCTTTCTTTCTTTCTTTCTTTCCTATTATATCTTTTCCGTATAGCGCGTCCTTTATCTTACCTTTCCTTCTATACAACAAAAACGGAATGGTCCATTATTTAACTAAGGTTGTCGACACTCATAAAAAAAAAGAATTCGGCGATTGAGTGAAACAGATAATCATAAATTACATTTTTGCATTTCATATTGGATGATTTTGGACGGACTCATATTTAACCAGCGGGTGTTGTAGGGTGATAACGGATGGAGGATTAAGGAACATTAATATTAATACATAGATAGAAGATAAGAAGAGTTAAATCTGATAGAGCTAAACACAGTAATGAGATAAAGCAACGATGGATTGCCTAAGGAAATACATCGCTTGATTTTGAATTCAGAGTTATTTTTCTCCTATGCTGGTTGACAATCAAGGCTAGAGCCCAAGCTTCACTACTGTCTTACCCTAAGTCAATATTCATTTTTTAATCTAATTCCTAAGCGCATTTTAAAACTTATTTGTTGATCTATTTATATAAACAAATGTGAATTTGATATATTAAAAAAACAAATGATGTTTGCAAATGCATGTTTACAAATGATGTTCACAAATGATGTTCACAAATGCTTGGGATCATCAGGAGAGAATGTGCAACCGTTTCGGGGCCTTCTCTCCTGATGATCCCATGCATTTGTAAACATCATTTGTTTTTTTCAATATATCAAATTCACACTGTCGGATTAAGTTCCTTTTATTTCACATAAACAAATGTGTATAAAAATGTGTTTAGAAAATTAGATTTAACAGAATAAATACCCCAAAAGAATGGATAAAAGAAAGATGTCTTAAGCATAAAATAAGCAAAGGGTGTACATGCCGTAAAATCCCGACCAACGACCCAACCAACCAATATTGAACAAATAACTATTTTCTCTTTTATATATATATATATATATATATATATATATATATATATATATATATATATATACCAACCCCTCCACACGAGCAAGATGCGACACAAGGTCAATTTCTTAAGCGGAGTTTAACAGGTTTGAATTCAGAGATTTCCTTTTCTTAGACTGGTTACCTAGCCGTGATTAAAAAGTCCAGTCTGCCCTGCTATTTACCTATAGCTGGAGGTAGAATTGGATTCGTACCTTTCGAAGAGTATTAGCGCCATGTGAAATGCCAACAGCCTCATCAAGAATTGCACTCGCGTGGACGAGTCCATTTCCTACTACTCTAACCATTAGACCACGCGCCTTCAATTTTCTCTTATATGGTTCCCTATCGCAAATGGATCAAGTTCTAGTTTCACGGTTGGTTCACAAACAAAACAAAAGAGATCAGGTGTGCTCACATAGTGATTTTTCAGTATAAAAAGTGACGCGTGCGAGAACCGATACCAGTGGTTTACAGTAAGGTCGCAGTAATGGAAGAGCCACTGTGAGCAGTTTAAAGTAGACAAAGAGATAAAAGCTTTATATTTTCTGTTATTTTTCATAGATTTTTTAAAGATTTTACCACTTTTATTATATTTTTTTTATAAAAGATTCTAACTTTTTTTTTATCTCGTTATTACGTTGACTTCATTTTGCCTTCCGCTTTTTTTTGCCTTAAATGGTTCTTTCGTGCGTCATTCGCCTTATTTGTGATTTTTTTTTTTTTTTTACAATCTACTACAAGATTTTTTTTTATCATACTTTCTCTTCTGCTGTTTCTTCCATCATTTTTTGCTTCTTTTATTTTTTGTTTTGTTATTTATTTTTTCGTTCTCTTTGTTCATTTCCCTTCTTTTTATCTTTATATTACGATGATTTTTTATATATTTTATTCAATTCAATATTCTTCCCCTTTTATTTACCTTATTTGCAATATTTTTCACAATGTATTTAATTTCTGTTCTTTTTTTTTATCAACCTTTTTTTTTAATTTCTTTTAATTCTTTTTTTTTACTTCTTTTTCTTCCTGGTTTTTCTCTCTTTTTCCTGATTTCATTCCTATTTGTTTCTTTCTCTTTTGATTGTCTGATTCCTTCTTTGTTTTATTCTTCATTTCCTCGTTTATTTTCTTTCTTTCTTTCTTTCTTTCTTTCTTAATCTTTTTCTTTCTTACTTTCTTTCATCTTTCTTTCTTTTTCTCTTTTGCTTGCTTTTTTTCTTTTTCTTCTTGATTTCTTCCTCCCTATTCTTCTTATAGTAAATCTCTTTCTTTCAGTCCTCTTTCTTTCATTCTGTTTTTCTTCCTACTTCCTTGTTTGTTTTTTTTTTCTTTCTTTTTTTTCTTTCTTTCTGTTTTGATTGATAACTTGTTTTTATTCTCTTGTTATAACTTCCTCGTCTTTTTTCTTCCTTTTCTTTCTCTATTACTTGCTTTAATTTCTCTCTATTTTTCCTTTCTTTCTTTTTCTTTCTTTCTTTACTTCTTTCTTTCTTTTCTTTCTTTCTTTACTTTTTTCTCTTTTTCTTTCTTTCTTTCTTTTTTCTTTCTTTCTTTCTTTACTTTTTTCTCTTTTTCTTTCTTTCTTTCTTTCTTTCTTTACTTTGTTCTCTTTTTCTTTTTTTCTTTCTTTCTTTCTTTACTTTTACGTTTTTTTTCTTTCTTTGTCATTTGTTTTCATTCTATTTATTTCTCTTTTCCTTACGCAGTTCTTTTTCTTTCTCGCTTTCTTTTTTTCTGATATTATTTTATTTTTGTTTTATTTCTTTCTTTGATTTTCATTCCTTCTTCCTTTTTGTATCTTTCTTCTGCTTGTTCTCTCTATTTAATTACAGTTTTTCTTTTGTTTTCTTCTGCATTCCAAGTCTTTGAGGTTCATTTTTAACCACCTTTACTTTTTTTTTCACCCAAATTTTCGTCTCAGTTTCTTTATTCTTATAAAACAGCCTCTCTCTCTCTCTCTCTCTCTCTCTCTCTCTCTCTCTCTCTCTCTCTCTCTCTCTCTCTCTCTGTGTGTGTATGTCTTCTCCCTCTCTCTTTCTCTTTCTCTCTCTTTCCGTTGATTTAATTTCCTCTATTTAAATCCATTTTCTAGAACCATTGGGACGCTTTCACTCTCAGGTTCAAAGCCTTACCATTGCTATATACACACCCACCCACCGACCATTCATTTTTACACCACCCCCTTCCCTGCCCCAAACTTGATTTTTTCCCCTAATACACACAATACCTATTGTCGGGGTACGCCCTCTGCTACAACAACCTCTGGCAAATGGGAGGTAATTACGAAAAAATTCCCAAACGTATCGCCTAAGGATACACATCCGAGATTAATGGCAGACGGCGCGAAGGCAGACAGCGGAATAAGGAACAACTAGTTTTGCCCTTCTTCGTCTTTATGGCCAATGCCGCCACCTGCAGAAGACAAGAAGTAAGAACAACAACAACAACAAAGTAAGGGGGGAAAAGAGCGGGAAATACAATTGTAAGAGAAAGAGAGAAGAACGTACACAAGTACAGAAACACATAGACACAAAAATATATACACACATGTTGTTTAATCTATTTATCATTTTTTTCATCATTTTTAAAGATTTCGACAATTTTGCTTTCTGTTATTTCTTTGCTTTTTGGGGTTTTTTTTCTACCTCTATTTCATTTTTTTTAGTGCAATCTTTCTTTTTTCTATTTTCTTTCTTTCTTTCTCTTTTTCTTTCTTCGGCCTTATTTATTTCTATCCTCTTTTCTTTCTTTCTACCCTCTTTTCTTTCTTTCTTTCTTTCTTTCTTTCTTTCTTGTTTGCTAGCAATATTTCTTCATTCTTTCTTTCGGTCATTTTTTTCTTTTTGGTTTCCTTGATATTTCTTACTTTCTTTCTTTTACTTTTTTTTCTTTAATCTTGCTTTCTTTCTTGCTAGCTATATTTCCTTCTTTCCTTCTTTATCTTTTGACCGTATTTCTTTCTTTCTTTCTTTCTTCCTTTTTCTTTCTTTTTTTTTTTTTCATTTTTTGTTTGCAATCTTTATTCTTTCTATTTCTTTTCTTTCTTTCTTGCAATCTTTCTTTTTTCTTTCGTCGGCCTTATTTTTTCTATCCTGTTTTCTTTCTATCTTTCTTTCTTTCTTTCCTTTCTTTCTTTCTTTCTTTCTTTCTTTCTTGTTTGTAGCAATATTTTATTCATTCTTTCTTTCGGTCATTTTTTCTTTTTGGTTTCCTTGATATTTCTTATATTCTTTCTTTTATTTATTTTTCTCTAATCTTGCTTTCTTTCTTGCGAGCTATATTTGTTTCTTTCCTTCTTTATCTCTTTGACCGTATTTCTTTCTTTCTTTCTTTCTTTCTTTCTTTCTCTTTTTCTTTCTTCCGGCCTTATTTCTTTCTATCCAATTTTTTTTCTTTTGTTTGTTTGTTTGTTTGTTTGTTTGTTTCTGTCTTTCTTTCTTTCTTTCTTGTTTGCTAGCAATATTTCTTTCATTCTTTCTATCGGTCATTTTTTTCTTTTTGGTTTCCTTGATATTTCTTACTTTCTTTTACTTTTTTTTTCTTTAATCTTGCTTTCTTTCTTGCTAGCTATATTTCTTTCTTTCCTTCTTTATCTCTTTGACCGTATTTCATTTTTTGTTTGCAATCTTCATCCTTTCTATTTCCTTTCTTTCTTTCTTGCAATCTTTCTTTCTTTCTCTTTTTTCTTTCTTCGACCTTATTCTTTCTATCCTCTTTTCTTTCTTTCTTTCTTTCTATCTTACTTTCTTTCTTTCTTTCTTTCTTGTTTGCTAACAATATTTTCTTTCATTCTTTCTTTCGGTCATTTTTTCTTTTTGGTTTCCTTGATATTTCTTACTTTCTTTCTTTTACTTTTTTTTTCTTTAATCTTGCTTTCTTTCTTGCTAGCTATATGTCTTTTTTTCCTTCTTTATCTCTTTGACCGTATTTCTTTCTTTCTTTCTTTCTTTCTTTCTTTTTTTTTCGTCCTTTATTTCATTTTTTGTTTGCAATCTTTATTCTTTCTATTTCCTTTCTTTCTTTCTTGCACTCTTTCTTTATTTCTCTTTTTCTTTCTTCGACCTTATTTTTTCCTGTTTTCTTTCTTTCTTTCTTTCTTTCTTTCTTTCTTTCTTTCTTTCTTTCTTTCTTGTTTGCTAGCAATATTTCTTTCATTCTTTCTTTCGGTCATCTTTTCTTTTTGGTTTCCTTGATATTACTTACTTTCTTTCTTTTACTTTTTTTCTTTAATCTTGCTTTCTTTCTTGTTAGCTATATTTCTTTCTTTCCTTCTTTATCTCTTTGACCGTATTTCTTTCTTTCTTTCTTTCTTTCTTTCTTTGTTCATATTTCTTCTATCACATTTTCCTTCTTTTTTGATTGCTTGCAATCTTTCTTTCTTTTTTTTTCTTTCTTTCTTTTTCCTTTTTTTTCTATATTCTTTTCTTTCTTTCTTACGTATTTGCCGCAATCTTTCTTTATTTCTTTCTTCTTTGACCTTATCTATTCTATCATTTTTCTTTCTTTTTTATTGCTTGCCATCTTTTCTTTCTTTTCTTTCTTTCTTTGTTCATATTTCTTTCTATCACATTTTCCTTCTCTTTTGATTGCTTGCAATCTTTCTTTCTTTTTATTTCTTTCTTTCTTTCTTCTTTTTTTCTTTCTTTCTTTCGTATTTGCCCCAATCTTTCTTAATTTCTTTCTTCTTTGACCTTATCTATTTCTATAATTTTTTTCTTTCTTTTTTATTGCTTGCCATCTTTTCTTATTTTCTTTCTTTCTTTCTTTCTTCAGATTTACATCTTTCTGTCATTCTCGTACTCCTTCAATTTCCTTTTACCTTTGTCCCGCTAAAATTTCTCTAATTGTATCTTCTCTCTTTTCGGGAACACTTTGTTGTGTTGATTTTACATTTCTCTTTATTTCGAATCCTTTCTTTCTCGATTTCACCTTTTACTTCCATTAATCTTTCTATATATCTTTGATCTCATTTCTTACTATACCTCCCTTTAACTTTCATGTTACCTTAGCCCGTCTCTCTACACGCCCTATCAGTGGGGCTTAGAAGCCCCCTGAAAAGGGGTATTCTGGTATAACACTAACCTGCATTCAGTGGTGATACTTCAGTTCTGGAGCATTGTGGAGTGTAGTGTCATCCCTTCATTTCCCTGATTCCTAGTTCCACTATGCATCTGAGTGTTACTACATGTCAAGACTCTCATCTATGTCACATAGATATGTTTAAATATCATTTCTATTTTTTCCATACCTGGTACTAAAGAATCGTATAGAATAAAAAGGGGAGTGGGTAAAAAAATGTACAAAATGATATATATATAATCTAAAAAATTGAAAAGGAAAAAAAATTAAAACAAATCGTTAGAATTAGTACTCTCTTTTCATTATTAATGGATGGTTTAACTTACCTATTCCTCTAAAGCTTGTAATCCGTTCTAAGAAAAGTGTTACTGACCACGTATTCCGTTTAAATAGAAAGTTGCCGCGCATTTGATTGGTTGTTAAGTGCCAGCCAATCAGATGCGCGGGATTAGAGTTTTACAATCGTCCAAAAGAATAAAAAGTCAAACGTCTTTTAGTGTATAATGTTGGTGGCGATATCGGAGTGTGATTATCTCTGATAGGGTCAGCATGGCTAGGGAAGTCTGATGCTCGAAGACCAGAAACTTCCCAATGACCCATGCGGATAACATCACTGATGACAACCACCAGCACCCCAAATGTAGGAGCGTATATTTAAAGTATGCAAGTTATTTGTATTGGGATTTGTTACTATAAGCTATAAGTATTTGCAAAGTAGTAGTATTGTTAGCAGCAGTTACTTCAAACCATATAATTGTTTTGAAATCATCAGTATTAGATGGGGCTACTACTACTATTATTGTTTCACTCCATTCGAGTTTTTCACACCGGCTGTAGCCGGTGGTTCACTGGAGGCTGTGACAGCAAGTCTCCTCGCGTCTCCAGGACTCTTCTAAGTATTCAAGCCGATCTCAATAATGCTGTAGTCTGGATGGTCCCGATCCTTCCTCTGATTTCCAATTCATCCAGACTCTTTTCTAACCCCTTGGGGATTGTTCCAAGGGCCCCAATTACAATTGGTACGACCTTCACCCTCATGTTCCACAGTTTTCTCAGTTCTCTGGCAACGTCTAAGTATTTGTCGATCTTTTCGCTCTTTTATTTTCACTGTGTGATTATTATTATTATTATTATTATTATTATTATTATTATTATTATTATTATTATTATTATGCTAGTAACTCCCTACGGATTCACAACCAGTTATCAACTCTATAAAATAATGGACCATTCCGATTTATATGTATAAACCCAGCATTCAGGCCGCTCTATTCTCAGGCCTTTATCAGGTGTTAACTGTTTACCTTAGACTAGAATCATGATCAGACGAAGACCCTGAGTTCGAGCGTGGTTTCGGAGCTTTAATATCGTTACCACTAATCCAGGGCACTCCTAGAAGCATAAAATTCCACCAAACCTGTTTGACGGAAATGTGATTAATATAGATATTAAAGCCCCCCGTAATGTGGACAGGAGACGCAACTGGTGCGTGTTCTTCTCTCAAGTAGAGAAGATCAAATGAAACCTTTGACTTTAGCATTTCCACTTTCATACTACTTTTTGCTACGCCGCATTGCGCCTACCGGCAGACGGGATGTAATTACCTCTCGTGTCCCCTAACGCCAAAATAGAAGAACCATTGCAAGGGAAGAATTTAATCCCTATACAACTACCATGATACAAAATTGATACTTTTTTAAGTTGTTATTTACCAGGTTTAGCTTATTTAACTGAAAGCTAGAAGCATGAATGCCCCAACCCTTATGGAAACCCCAACCCTTTTTATCGTATATGTGCTAGAAGTTGGTGGCTGAGGGTCTTAGTGTCCTGAGTATGACACATCATAATCACTATGTATGACAATTTTGGACCTCTGAGGAGTGTGAAGTACCCCTTCATCGTCATTAATATTATTATTTTTATTGGCCGGTAGTAGCTAGGTATGACGTTATACTCTATCTAATGGCGAGGTTCCACTTCTGGAGGTTTGGGGAATGTGGAGTACCCCTTCATAACCATTGCTCCCTGGTCTACTCTGTCCCGGAGTGGTAGTAGCTGTTAGGGCCCCATTTATGGGTTAAATAAAAAATTAAAAAAAATGTGTTTATAAAAAAAATTGAGTATCCATTAAAAATTAATTTATTTCAAAACTTTGTCGGCATTAAATGACCCACTGTGGTTGATATGCTGTAAAAAACAACAACAACCAAGAAGCATGAACAAGCTGAATACATGCCCCCCCCCCCCGAAACTGATTTGCTGCCAGCTGATGAAGATGTCGTTTCAAATAAAAAGAAGACCAGTTCTAAGCGATACATCTTCGAGGCAAAAAAAAAAAAAAAATTAAATACATCCAGCCAATGATGTTGTTGCTTTTGAATTCATTCAGGCGTGTCGATGGTGTCAGTAGCAGACTGTGAAAAATGGAGTTTATCGGGATGATGGGCGTCTTAGAATAGGAGGGATATCATCTATGATAAAACTTATTGAAAGGGATATTAGATAATTATGTTATTAGTCGAAATTCTATAGGCGATTAAAAAATTGGTCTAGAGGGTTTTAAGAATAGCCTTTACCCTAACAATTTCATAAGAGCCGCAGGACTGTTTTATTCGGTTTTTGGCTCTGTTTAATTTTTTTAGTCTTGCGGGGGATACTGGCTTTATTTTAATTTATTTAATTAATTCAATCCAATTCAATTTAAAAGGAAGAAAAAGAAAGAAAGAAAAGATGAAAGTAAGAAAAAAAGAAAGAAAAAAGAAAGAAAGAAAGAAGGAAAGAAAGATAGTAGATCAAGAAGTAAAGAAAAAGATACAAGATTAAGAAAGAGTGGAGGATAAATAAAGCAAAAAGAAAGAAAAAAAAAGAAAAAATGAAAAGAAAGAAAGAAAGAAAATGAAAGTAAGAAAGAAAGAAAAAGAAAGAAAGTAAAGAAAGAAAGAAAGAAAGAAAGAAAGAAAAATGAAACTAAGAAAGAAAGAAAGAATAAAAGAAAGAAAGAAAAATGAAAGTGAGAAAGAAAGAAAAATGGAAGTAACAAAGAAAGAAAGAAAGAAAGACAGAAAAGAAAGAAAGAATGAAAAGAAAAGAAAGACAGAAAAAAAATGAAAGTAACAAAGAAAGAAAGAAAGAAAGAAAGAAAAAGAATGAAGAAAAGAAAGAAAGAAAAATGAAAGAAAGAAAGAAAGAAAAAAGGAAAGTAACAAAGAAAGAAAAAAGAAAGAAAGAAAGAAAGAAAGAAAGAAAGAAAAAGATAGTAAGCAAGAAGGGAAGAAAAAAGAAAACAAATAAGAAGAGAGTGGAGGATAAATGAAGCTGAGAGAAAGAAGAAATAAAGAAAAAATGAAAGAAGAATAAAAAGAAAGAAAGAAAGAAAAGAAATTACGAAAGAAGAAAAGACAGAAAGCAAGAAGGGAAGTAGTAAAATGAAAAAGATATAAAATGAATGGAAGATGTAAAAAAGAAAGAAAGATAGAAAGAAAAAACGAATGGATTAAAGAAGAAGAATGAAAAAAAGAAAGATAGATAGAAAGAAAGCAAAGAGAAATTACGAAAGAAAGAAAAGACAGAAAGCAAGAAGGGAAGTAGTAAAATGAAAACAAGATATGAAATGAACGGAAGATGTGTGTGTGTGTGTGGGTGTGTGGTGTGTGTGGTGGGTGTTTGTGTGTTTATAGTGTGCAATACAATAAAAAGACGATTGTCACCAATTGTTTCAAAGCAAAGTACTAGCCACTTCTCATCAGGAAAAAAGTACGCTGCTACGAAACTAATGGTAACAATGACCTTTTAATTGTTCTTTAGCGTCCGGCAAGAAACCACAAAGCTGGTGGTTAGATAATGGCCCCCACCTACTGAGCGCACGAATAGCACACGGATCTGAGCAGTAAAGTGAGGAACTGATGGTAAGTGTGGTGCCCCACCTCACACGCAAAACAATCTCCTTGGTCTAGAGCCAGTGAAAAGGGGATAGACTCCTTAGTTGTCTGGCTGATTCTATTACTTTTTACACTATAACAAATAAATAGAGCTCTTATACCAGTAATCGAGCACTTTATTTGCATTTTTTCAATACACAATAACTACAAACACACACACACACATATATTATATGTATATATTTTGTATATATATATGTACATATATATATATGTGTGTGTGTGTGTGTGTGTGTGTGTGTGTGTGTTGAAGCGCGTGGACTAACGGTTAGACTCATAGGAAATAGACTCGTCCACCCGAGTTTAAATTCTCAACAAGGCTGTTTGCATTTCACATAGCACTAATACACTTGGGAAAGGTATGGGTAAATAGTAAGACGGACTGGGCTCTTCAAACTTGGTTAGGGAACCTGTATAGGAGAAGGAAAACTCTGAAATTAGACATGTTAAACTCTGCTTAAGAAATTGAGCTTGTGTCGTATCCTGCTCGTGCGCAGGGGTTGGTGTATATATTATATATATATATTATATATATATATATATAATATATATATATTATATATATATGATATTTTTTAAGCTTTCTGGCCAATTTTTTTACATTTGGATGGAATACGTAGATTAGTCCACCGAAGTTCGTGTCCGGAGGAGTACTTTCGGCACTTCGAAGTGCCATCATCAGGGGTGGTGTGTTTAAAATGTTATTGTGAAGAAATTCAAGCGTATAGATTTTTTTTTAATGTTAAGATAATAGTATTGTTTCTGAGAGAAACAATAGAAAAAGAAGTTTCATTCAAATTTTCCCAGTTGGTAGGTTTTGATATATATATATATATATATATATATATATATATATATATATATATATATATATTACGTCATTTCTTATTAAAAGTTAAATCCATTCTATGAATCGACACACACCACACACACACACACACACACTCATATATATATATATATATATATATATATATATATATATATATATATTATACGTGAATTCATGAAGTTGATTTAGCTATTAATATGAAATGACGTAATTCTCAAAAAAATGTCAGCATTTTTTCTTCCTGCCTGTTTTGTATTTTCCGAATTTGATTCAGGTACCCTCATATCAACATTTCAATAGCTGCTTTTCTTTTTAGTATAGGCGTTGCGCTCTCTCCTTGTTCTTGTTCTTCTTCTTCTTCTGTTCATTCCTGCCTGAAGGCTCTTCCTGTTCTTGCGAGTTAAAAAAAATCAGTTAACGTTCAGCAATATTATAAGTAGAAATTAGACGTGATTTAGCGCCAATTGTTTTGATCACGGCTATTGTTGCATGACAAAGGTTGTATACTTAGGTTTATTTTAGCATTTCGCTTGGAAAAACTCCCGTTCATTGAAATAATTAATGGCTCTTTGTCTCCATTTTGAGAGTAATGCCGATCAAGAGGGATGGATAGATACATATGAGCACACGTTGAAATATATATATAGCCATGGTTAAAGAGCACAGTGCGCCCTGCTATTTGCCCATTGTTGAAGGGAGAATTGGATTCATACATTTCCCAAGGGTATTAGCGCCTTGTGAAATGCAAACAATTTCGTCCAGGAACTGAACTCAGGTGGACGAGTCCATTTCCTACGAGTCTAACCGTTAGTTCACGCGCTTACCGTATTATTTTTTACTACCGTATAAGTTCTAGTTTCTGTGGGAAAAGATGCGGTTAGTGGGGGTCCCCCTCCCCAGAAATCACTTTTTCAATCCTGTGTATGCGATGGGATATACGTATGCGATATATGTGTATGCGATGAGATAATTATATACACAATGAAAAAAAAAAAAAACTCTCCTGACCAACCAAGAATCTTAACCCACTTCTTCCTACCTCCCCCCTTTCCTAACAAGCACCTAGCAACCTCCTCATCTTATCTCCCCGAACAAACTAAATCCTCTGATCCTTCCCCCTCCACTTTCCATGATAGATATCCTCTGACCAACCAAATCTTCACAAACTTTCCCTCCCCTGAATGTATCACCAAACTCACTTTGTCTTCTATGGATACAAATGTATGTACCATGTTTTTAATAAACAGACTGATGAAGTTCCCACTTAAAGCGGAACAAAATATATCTCTCCTACATCTACTTGTTTGAGTTATTATTTTTTGTCCACTTTTCCTTTTTTCTCACCTCATACAATATGCCTGTGTTGTGAGCTGATTCTTACAATATTAACCCTTTTAATCATAACCCCTATTATGTGTGTTTACTCTTCAAAACTTTAACCTTTGTTCTTATCCCTTCAATTTTTCTGAATTTTTTTCCAGGTGTGGGCTATGTTGATATTAGACGATCAACCACCTATTATTACTTGTGGATGTAATTCCTCCCATCGCAATACCCTGGTGATATCAGTCATGTATGGGCTTTAGAATACACTTCTGCAGAGGGATAAGACAATGGGAATAAGTCTTTCTTCATTCGTCTTGTATCCTATCCCACAATAAAAGTATTACTTACTTCGTGTGGGCTGGTGAGCTGAAATAGAATTAAAGAAAAGAAGGAAAGGAACAGAGACAGGGGTGACTTTAGAATAAGACATGTATTATCAGGTTCACACTATTTCGTTGAAGGAATATATTTCCCGAACAATTCGGTTATCTCTCCAAAGTTTTAAAGTCCAAGCGTCGTAGAGACGTCTTGTATCCCAATAAAAGTATTACTTACTTCGTGTGGGCTGGTGAGCTGAAATAGAATCTAACGAAAAGAAGGAAAGGAACAGAGACAGGGATGACTTTAAAGTAAGACCTTTATTATCGGGTTCACATTATTTCGTTGAGGGGATATATTTCCCGAACAACTCGATAGGTGTTACCTCTCCAAATTCTCCAAGCGTCTTAGAGGCTTTTTGACGCCAAGAACATGGGTTTTTTCCTGCGCATGCCCGGAGGGCTCTTCCTGTCCTAAGCCCTCTGGGAGATTGTTATTTTTGTGTCTTTTTATTTATTTATTTATTCTATTTAATTTTGTTTTACTTTTGTTTTCTCTATTTCTACTTTTATTAATCCCCACAAGACTCCCCCCTAATGGGTTCACCTGTTGGCCATGGTTGGTGCCCCGTGATGTTTAAGGATGAAGCCCTGGTAGCTGAGCAGTCCATGACATGCCACAGTCGACTTTGGTGCTTACTTAGCATAGACGGACGATCAATCGGCTGGTCACGTCAAGCCCTAGCACCTACATGATTGTCCAACCCTATTGCCCTTATTGCAACCCCCAACCCTTTTTATCATTTATTTGCTAGAATGCAGTGGCTTAGGGTCTTCATGTCCTGGGTATGATGTTAAACTATCTGATGGGGAGTTTCTGGAGGTCTGGGGAATGTGGATCATCCCTTTATCACCATTGCTCCTTGGTCTACTCTGACCCGGAGTGGTAGTACCTGTTAGTGTCGCATCTATGGGTTAAATAGAATTTTTTTTATTAATTGAGTTTAGAAAGTTTTTCCGAAACTATCAATACTAATCTTTCAAAACTTTGCCGGCAGTAAATGACCTACCGAACTTGATATGCCGTAAAACAAACCAAACCAAACCTGGTGAGGTACCTATCAATACATTTGTAGTACTATGTAACTATGTAAAAATAAACATAAAATACCCCCCCCCCAAAAAAAAACACACAACTGAGGTGATCTCTACTAGAATGTGCTCAGTCCTAATTAGTGATCATCCTCCACACATTACTACAACAACCAACATAGTGCTAAAACCATTGTGAAAAGTATGAATCCAACTATACTCCCTATAGGTGAAATAGTAGGACAGACTGGGCTCTTTAACCTTGGTTAGGCAACCTGTCTAAGAGAAGGAAAACTCTGAATTTAAACCTGTTAAACTCTGCTTAAGAAATTGACCTTGTGTCGTATCCTGCTCGTGCACAAGGATTGGTATTATATATATATATATATATATTATATATATATATATATATATATATATATCAGTCATACACAGACACGTGTTTCAAAGTTCCTTCCTCGTGCGGCTATCAGTCTGGGGTGAACAATTAATTGATACATCCCTACGGGGAATGTTTTTTACAATCACCAGAGGACTCAAGTCTGTAAACATATATATATTATGTGTGTGTGTAATATATATATATAGGGTTGATATATATATATATATATATATATATATATATATATATATATATATATATATATATATATATATATATATATATATATATATATATATATATATATATATATATATATATATATATATATATATATATATATATATATCAACCCTACGCACATCTATCTATCCATATATATATATATATATATATATATATATATATATTATCAGTCATATGGAAATCCAATCTCACAGACAATTAAAGAGACAAT
>CM042146.1:60275000-60327500 GCA_023376005.1 Doryteuthis pealeii | reverse complement strand
TTCTCATATTTTAGCGATAAAATAAAGAAATAAATCAACCTAATCTTTTTTTTTTTTTTAAGAAATATCAATGCAATTTGACTAAATTCTGTAAATAAATTTATCAGACAGCAATTTTTTAAATTATTTTCAAAAATTCAGAAAATCATACCTTCAAATACATGGAATAATGTTCTCAAAAAAAAGAATCAAAAAAGTTCAACCTTCGATTGGTGGTGGTCGTAATTCTAATATTTCGGTTGCTCTTTCATGATTTGAGACTTGATATTATTATTATTATTTACTCCTTTTGAGTTTTCACATCAGCATTAGCTGATGGTCTTTCACTGGAGTCTGAGTGACAGCAAGTCTCCTCAGGTCTCCAGGACTCTTCTGAGTATTCTGGCAGATTGCAGCAGTGCAGTGTTCTGAATGGTTTCAATCCTTCCTCTGATTTCCAAACTTTACAAACCATTTTCTAATCCTTTTGGGACTGTTCCAAGTGCACCAACCACAATTGGTATCACTTTCACTTTCATATTCCATAACTTTTTCAGTTCTCTGGCAAGGTCCAGATATTTGTCCATTTTTTATTTTCCTTTAGCTTCACCCTGTGATCTGCTGGCACTGCAAAATCTACCAGTTGACAAGTTCTTTCTTTTTTGATAATCAACACTAGGTCTGGTCTTCTTGCTGGGATAAGGTGATCCGTTTTTATTTCAAAGTCCCAGAAAATTTTATGCGTTTCGTTCTCAAGAACAGATTCTGGTTTATGCATATACCATATTGTTGTATGGTCAACATTAAATATTTTGCATAATTTCCAGTGGATCACCTTCCCAACCCAGTCGTGTCTAGTTTTGTATTCTCGTTGTGCTAGTTTGCTACATTCGCAGAGTATATGGTTACCAGTCTCATCTCTATTCCCGCAAAGTCTACATTTACTATTTGTTGGGTCTTATCAATTTTCGCTTTGATGTAGTATGTCTTAATGGCATTATTTTGTGCAGCAATTATAAGTGATTCTGTTTCTCTTTTGATGTTTCCCTTTCTTAACCATGTCCAAGTCTTTTCATGTGCAACCTCTTCTATTTGTCGTTTGAAGCGTCCATATAATTGTTTTTCTTCCCATTTTTGTTTTCTAGTCTTTGTCGTTTTTCTGTTTGTCCATCTGCCGTTTCTACTTTTGTTGGCCGCCATAATAGTTTGTCTTTGCTCTTTCTTGTGTAATCTTCAAGTTGTTGGATTGTAGTTTCTACGCATTCCTCTATGTTGGCAAGACCTCTTCCCCCTTCCTTTCTTGACACATATAATCTATCTCTATCATCTCTAGGGTGGAGAGCCTTGTGCATGGTCATTAATTTTCTCTTCTTTTGGTATATCTGTCTGAGTTCTTCTTTTGTCCATTTTAAGAATGGTCCCGAGTATCTTATAATGGGGACAGCCCAGGTATTAATTCCTTTGATCAGATTTCTGCTGTTAAGTTTGGTTTCTAGAAGTTTTCTAGTTCTCCTGAGATATTCTTTTTTAACTTTTCCTTTCATTTCTGCTTGCATGATATTGTCCGCTTCTAAAATTCCTAAGTATTTGTAGCTTTCATTTTCATCAAGAGATTTTATAGTTTCCTGATTTGGTAGTTGTATTCCATTTAATAGTTTTCTTTCACCCCTTTTTATTACAAGCATAGCACATTTTTCGATTCCAAATTCCATCCCTATATCCTGGCTATATATTCTAATAGTTTGTACTAGGCTCTCCAATTCTTTTTCATTTTTTGCAAAAATTCTAATGTCATCCATGTATTATTATTATTATTATTATTATTATTATTATTATTATTATTATTATTATTAAATTCTGAATATTTCCAAATATCATTAATACATGGTTGCTAAGTTGTTTCACGAATCAATGACTCAAATAAATAGAAGCAATTTAGTAGCAATTAACTTAACGTATTTCAAATTATTCAGCGTTTTATAATTCAACATTCAATTTTAGTAATCTTCAAAACGTTAGCCGCATCAATAAATAAATGGAGGGAAATGCCGACGTAAATGAAGACACAATTAACAAAGCGAAACGCCGATGCGTGAAATGATGTTTCAATTTACACGCGTCACTCATCCCTATCGGTTATCGCCCCTGACAGGTATTTCACTTGGTATCCAGAATTCGACAAAGTTTTGCTGATCGGTCTACTCTAATGTTTTCATGGGTAGGCGTTCAAAGTACGAAATACGTGGTCTGTGGTGTTCAGACATGAAGAGTAGAATTGCAAATGGCTACCACAATGGCTTTATTTATATTGTCCTTATCAAGTGAAGATCGCCCTGTCCATCCTAGACACAGAAGCAGATCACTCTATTTTTTACTTGTCTACTTTTACTGTTCCTCCGTGGTAGAGTTGAATACCCCGGGTCCTATCAGCTCGAAGAGTAATCTGTTTCAGGAGTAAACACCATCTTTAGTTCCTAATCTCTGCTGGGTCTTCCATTCCGCACATGTCCTTGTCTCGGGCCCATGTGCCGATGAAAAATGCTTAGTTTCCGTCTGTTCCGTCTTGTTCTATGGAAGGTCTGTCCGGTTTCCTAATAGGAGATGTGTTTACCTGCCTATTTGGCCTTTGCTTCCTCAGATATTTTCCTGTTGTAGTTCCTCAACTTGCCCTAAAAATTCCAAATATTGTTAGTCTATGGGTATTTGTCGTGAAATCATGTTAATTTTGATAAACATTATGAAGTTCGAAATCAAAAAATCTCCTCGCAGCGCCATGTAAAGTACGAAAGACGACGTCTGTTATGTTCAGACGTCAAGAGTAGAATTGCAAATGGCTACCAGAAAAACCTTTTTAAACATTGTCGCTATGAAGGGCAGATTACCCTGTTTAGTGTAGACACAGGGGCAGATCCCTGTACTTATGTGCCCAAAGGAACGTAACTTATGAATTTTATTTTATATATCATTGGTCAGAGTGGACCTGGGAGTAATGGCTATGAAGCTCCAGAATGTTTATTTTATTTGGTTTAATGACATGTTAACCCCTGGGGGTTATTTATGCCAATTTTATTTTATATATCATTGGTCAGAGTGGACCTGGGAGTAATGGCTAATTTTGTTTTAAATATCATGGGTCAGAGTGGACCTGGGAGTAATGGCTACGAAGCTCCAGAATTTTTATTTCATTTGGTTTAATGACATGTTAACCCCTCTCTCGCAGTGTGTAAGTAAATTGATTTTGGGTTTGATTTTGGGTTTGGACCAGCTACCGATGCCGAAGACAATCACTTTTGGTATTTGATAGATATAACTGCATGAACTTCAGACTTAGTGGAAGCGTCAATTGGGAGTTCACTCAAAAATAACTACATAGCCAAGACTGAACGTGACTGCCAGGCGTGCGCAGGTGCATGCATAGCAAACAAAACAGTGTTACCAAAAACATTTTCCCTGCGTCCGCTACGCATGCGTAGGATATGGAAAATATTATAAATCGGAGTTTAAGAAGTTTGAATTTAGAATTTTCTTTCTGATTGGTTGGTTTCCTAACTACGGTTAAAGAGGCCAGTCTGCCCTACTATTTATCCATAGAAGAGTTGGATTCCTATATAATCGCGATCTGAGATGCAAACAGCTTTGTCGATGATTTGAACACGTCTAAACATGTCCATTTCCTACAACGGTAAACATTAGCCACGCTCCTTACTATATATATATATATATATATATATATATATATATATATATATATATATATTTGTGTGTGTATATGTGTTGTGTGTGTGTGTGTGTGTGTGTGTGTGTTCACGTGCTTAAAGCGAGAGTGATGCATATTTATTTTTAACGATGCCTGTTCTCCATTTATCTCTGTCAAATACACACACACACACACACACACACACACACATATATATATATATATATATATATATATATATATATATATATATATATATATATTATTCCCGGTAAGCCACTCTCTTTATGTATATATATATATATATATATATATATATATATTACATACATTTATATATATATATTATACACACACACACACACACACACACACACACACACATATATATATATATATATATATATATATATATATATATATATTGCATATGACAAATTCGAGCTATTTCTAAAAAAAAAATCGACGAAGAGGAAAAAATGATTTTAAATGAGAAAAGTATATTTTTATTACAAGTAACGGCAATTTTTTTTCCTCCACCTTTCTCCTTTCTACCAATTTATCACACACAAAAGTAATGTTGAATAGTCATTCATTACTGCAAGTAAGGAAGAAAAAAAGAAAGAAAAACCTACCCTAGCCATGTCTCAGCACCTAGAGTATCGGATGCTGACGCCTGCGATGCGTGGAAAGGAACGGGTCAGGGGATTACGGTGATGCCTCTAAAACAAACGCCACTAATGGATAAAACGTCATCTGCGGGGGCCACGATGATTTTCCCCTTGTTAGGAACGGGTCACTGGGCAATGCTGTCGACACTGCCATTACACTGGGTGAGGGCTTCACTGTTTGAGGTGACAGCTCCGATAAAAGATTGAGAGATCGTTGCTTTTTTTTTTGCTCATATATATATATATATATATATATATATATAGTAGTCTCAAAAATACATTGACATGTGTAATTATATGTTTGTAAAATTGGATGATCACTCAGCCTCTCTTTCTTGTTCAGAAAAAAATGATATATATAATTGAAATGTAGGTAGTTACTGAACACATGCAGAGATAGATCTAATATATTTAGTAATTTTTATGTGGCCTAAAAAACATGAATATAAATGTTATCATCCACGATTTGTACAACTAAATACACGTACATTCATAATATATATATATATATATATAAATATATATATGTATATACATATATATTTACCTACATATATACATACATACATACATACATATATATATATATATATGTATATATATGTATATATATACAGACATACATACACACACACATATATATATATATGTATATATATATATATATATATATAATATATATATATATATATATATGTATGTATTTTAGGAAAAAGTAAAAAAGAAGATTTAGGTTGAAAGCATTCTAGACTATTTCAGGAGACCTAAACCAATAACTCTCAGTCCCCATATTCAGATGCAAATATGTATATATATATCATCATCATCATCATGTCGTGCTATTAGCACGGATATCCATGACAATCTCTCGCCAACATTTCCTATCATTCATTTTCCCAGGGAGGTCCTCTGCGCAGCAACCTGCATCTTTGCTTAGTTAGTCAATGTAGGTCCTTGATGGGCGGCCCACACTAGCATGTCCGTGTGTTGGCTTCCACAGGAGAACGTCACTTATGAGTTCATACTTGCTTCTCCAGCAGTACCCGGCATGCCTTATCCGTCTCACTCGAATGGTTTGTGAGATGGGGGGCAGATGACCATATAGCTGTTTCCTCGTGGGGAGCTGCTTCCACGATTTATTCAGGACTGCACGCAGCATTCTTGTGCAGCTCCCGTCCAGCTTATTCTCGCGCCTCGTTAGGGTCCAAGTGGTACATCCGTACAGCAACACTGATACAACAACCGCTTGGAAGAAATATATATATATATATATATATATATATATATATATATAAGTTTCTCCCTCCTCGACCGGTTGCCACTATACGGTTAAAGATATTATATATATATAACCAAAATGAATCAAGATATCACCTTCTGAGCATTGTTTCAAAATTCTACGTTTCAATGATGATTTTATCTTCAATAGATAAAATCATTAGAAAAAAATACTTCCCAGAACTAAAAAGCCCAGTCTGGCTTACTATTTACATCTAGTTTGAGGGAAGGGAGGGCTCATGACTTTTCCAATTGTCATCGGATAATTGGCTCTTCTACTATCAAATCTATATAAACGATATATCAAACTTATAATTATGAAACAAAAGTATCGTGATATCTTAAATAGTTTAACTTTTAAACTATTTTGTGAGCCAGCAATTGGGAATGCTTTGATTTATCAAGCACATTTTAAAAGATTGTAGTATATATATATATATATATAAGTTTACTTCTCATCAGTGCGACTCGACTTTTTTTTAACGGCTACCTCTAGCCGGGATCGAAACCCGACAAAATTTTCGTCTGCCAAGCCCCTTACTCTTGCCGCTATCAGCGGCCGTCAGTCTAGGGTGTACAATTAATTGCTACATACTTTACTGCGGTATGTTTTTTACAATCACCAAAGAACTCAAATCTGTAAACAGACGGGTAATGGCTAATGCCAAACGGTGAAGTTATAATTAATGTCCCCCCATAGTGCTCAACCATGGGAGTGGGAAGCTTATATATTAATCATCCACAGACACGTGTTTCGAAGTTTATTCTCATCAGTGCGGCTCGACTTTTAAAAAAAATTAACTAATTTTTAAAAAATGTGCTTGATAAATCAAAGCATATATATATATATATATATATATATATATATATATATATATATATATATATTGGTGTGTGTGTGTGAGGGTGTAATATATGTTGTAATATATATCTTCCTCAGAGAGTGAAGCACAATTACATTGATCAATGCATTTGTTAATTGCTTGAAAGAAACGTGTATTCATATAGTGAAGATGACCAAAAGTACGGAAATGTGTTGTGTAATGATTATCTCTCTAGAAAATAGGCGACACGAGTTCAAATCATAGACGAGCCTGTTTGTATTTTACATTGGGCCTTTGGGAAAGGTATATATCCAAATAGTCTTCATCCAGCTCTTGGTAAATACTAGAGCATAATGAGCTCTTTAACCGTATCATGCCAACCGGTCGAGGAGGGAGAAAACTATACATATATATATATATATATATATATATATATATATATATATATATATATATATATAAACTCCATACGTCAGCAAACACAAACATCAAAAACAAATACGCATATTCATACACAAATACACGCAAGGCTGTGATCATAACGTCACGCTTCTTACGTGCGTTCATGTGGGCGTGCATGCCAACATACGTGCACGTATGAACAAAACAGGCGCATCCGTAATTATATACAACGCAAACACGTAAACAAACAATTGACCCGTGAATACAGTTAATCAAACGCACACATTTAACCATATTTATATAATTTGTATCATTTCAAAAACATTTTTCGTTGCCTGGTGATTGCTCAGATTTAAAAATTAAGCACACACAACAAGAAACCAATGGCAGCAAACTTGTTCCCACGTTTAATAAGTATATAAAAATATAAACTAAAACATACATTTATCTATCTATCTATCTATCTATCTGTATTCGGGTCTGAAACCCGGTCAGGGGTAGCTGTTAAACGGTATAGCCACACTGATGAAAGTGAAACCTTGTAACACGTGTCTGTGGATTACTTATTTATTATATATGCTCCCACTTTGGTCGAGCACTTTAAATAGTAGGGATTTAATTGCAGATTCACCGTATCTGGCGCACAGCTAAGCCTCGCTTTGTTTACATATGTTTGAGGCCTCTAGTGAATTCATTTCTGCTTAGAAATGTAGCGATTAAATATTCTCCTCTATTTGACAAGTGCCTCTGGCCGTACGGGTAAGAGGATTGGCGAACGAAAGTTCATTCGGGTCTCAAACCCGGCCAGGGGTAGCTGTTAAACGGTATAGCCACACTGATGAAAGGTAAAACCTTGAAACACGTGTCTGATGATTACTTATTATATATATATATATATATATATATATATATATAAACACATCATTCTAACATTATTATTTTTCATAATTAAAAAAAAATCACTCACTCCTCTGTGGTAATTTCATTACTATCACCTTAATATACTTATATATACATTTCATCAAAATTATCCTGATGAACCATTAAGAGTAACCTAGGTAGATAGTTGCTGACTCATTAGGCTTACTATTACATGCACACACACACACGCATATATATAATATATATATATATATATATATATATATATATATATATATATATATAAAACACTCGCTGGTAATGTTTGCTGGGGATGTTGTTGTTGTGGTGTTATGAAGGGGTTTTTCCATTCTTGTTGCTCGAACATTTACATAATCTTATCCCCCCTATTATCCAATTTTGAATTTAAGCATGCTGCCTGTTGTAGAACTTTTGAAAAAGCACCGATCAAAAGGGCCCTTAAGTTCTTATCTTTTTTCGCCTTTTTCCTTTGAATTAATTCGTTTATTAGCTGATCTCATATTAAAGGTATGATATTGTTCAAACCTGTATATAAATTTAGCTGTACCAAAAGCTTGTTTATATATATATATATATATATATAATGTGTGTGTGTGTGTGTGTGTGTGTGTATATATAATATATATATATATATATATATTAAGAAAAATTGAAAAAACACAGGTTTAAATGAGTTTTTTCAATTTTTCTTAATATACTACATACCGACGGATTCACTTCCTTTTCTTCACACACACACTCACACACACACACACACACACACACACACACACACATATATATATATATATATATATATATATATATATATATTAGACAAAACGTGACCCATTAGGTCAATCATTCAGCTCTGTGTAGATAATTGGGATTAGGGAAAAGGGAGTTAGCAAAGCGAATTTTTTTTTTTAAATACGACCGGACGAAACCTTAAAATCATTTTTATAGCTTTCTAAAAAAAATAAATGTTTGACCTCATTTAAGCTACAGTTTGCTGGTTGTGAAATTTAACAGAAATACATTTCAAATTCTCTCTCTCTCTCTCTCTCTCTCTCTCTCTCTCTCTCTCTCTCTCTCTCTCTCTCTCTCTACTTTCCAGAGAAACTAACATTATATAGGAGGTAGTCAAGAGACACATAGAGGGTAGAATAATATAGGCACTGAGTAAAGTAAGAGATTGATCGGTTTTTTACTTAATTGCAAATTACAGCTAATTAGAACCAATTAAATATATTTTTTCAAACCTAATTCAATCCATAAAGTAAGGAATAATTTAGTATAATTTCGTGTCATTAAACTAAACAGTAAAAATAGCCTTTAGGAAGCAAAAGTTGATTAACTCAGCATTACTATTATATATATATATATATATATATATATATATATATATATATATATATATATATATATATATATATATATAAAATTGTAAGGATTTTGTGTGTTCTTCACACATTAGATGGCAAGGTTATAAAAATATTGTACTGTGTTTTTCAAGCATGAAAGAATAAACGTTGTCATTTATATATACTAGCAAATATATGCACCCTCCGGGTGCAAGTATTTAAGTTTTAATGTAATAAAATATCATATTAAATTAGAAAGGCTAATGAAACTGAATAAGAATGCAGATAAAAAATTTGGAACAGAGGGGGTATGATTGAAAAATAGAACAACTTTGAAAGTAACTCTTCCATCATTTTCCATTACTCCCCTCTTTCATTGGTAAATTTTCCTAATTTAACTATTTAGATAAATAGGAAGTAAAGAATAATATTACAGTTATTTCTTCTTGTTAATGGATTTCTTTTAAGATTTATCCCCGAGATTTTTGCTCATATTCAAAAAGATAAAACCAAACAATTAGAAATCAATAATACTAAGCATATATTCATTAAAATCAAATTTTTTAAGATCAATATGCAAATCATCCTTCCCATTCACACTATAATCCGCTATTTTGTAGTATATATAAATACAATTGCATGTTCTGTGTATGGAGATATGGTCAACAGTCTTAATGATGTAAAACAATTTTATCAATAATTCAGGTTTAAATAAAAATAAAATCTTGGAGAATGTGATATAAATAATGAAGGGAATTGTGATTTGTATAGTAATATAGTTTCGGTTACAGACAGACAAACACACAATCTCCATTATAATAAGATATATACACACAAACTATTGTGTGTGTGATGTTTTTTTGAAAAGAGTCAAAACTGAAACAGCATTTACAAAGAAAGGAATTGTAAATTGATAATTTTTTCCCTTCTTTTTCTTTCTTTCTTTTTTTTTTTTTTTTTTTTTTTTTGAACATCAGCCTCTTCCTTTCTTTTTAATTTAGAATAAAATTAAATTAAATCATTTTTGTTTTTTCTTAATCTTGTAAACTTTATTTACACACAATATTTGGAACAATTTTTTTTTCTAATTTTAACAAAGAAGCGCAAAGCCCACTTCTTTGACAAATGCAGCCGTAAAAGAAGTCATTAAAACTCCAAATACTGAATCTGACAGGGTCGCATATCGCCATTTCACCGTTGGCAAAATACACGGGTCAGCTGACTTTACCCGTTACGGAACCGGTGAAGCGGAAAATGTTCCCTTCCATAACATATGCCCGGTGTTAGCCCCAAGAAATGTATCCAACCTGACCCACTTGACGTTGATAGGGATAGTTATCATCTCGGGTGTGAATCAAAGCCCAACGGTCGAAAACAATATAGATTCGAGAAAACGATTACAATATTTAAAAAAAAAAAAAAGAAAGCTCCCCCCACCTCTCACCCAGAAAATGCTGGGCCGTTACAAGAAAAAAGAAAAAGAAAAAAAAAAGAAAAGATTATTGTCTTAACTAGACCTGTGGATATACAACAGTGTGATAATCCAATTATTTCAACGTTTAATATGTTTACTTAAGAGTTATTTCAAAATAGTTCAATATGTAAAAAGTATACTAATCCTCTATCTTTCCCCTATTCTTTCTTTCTTTCTTTTTATAATATTTTCTGCGTACAATTCTTTTTTTTCTTTCGTTTCTTTCTTTATAATAAAAACGGAATGGTTCATTATTAGCTGATGTGACGATACTCATAGGAAATAGGAATTTGACGGTTAAGCGACACCAGATAATCATGATTTACATTTTTGTATTCCATCTTGGACGATTTGGACGGTCTCATTTTGAACCAGTGTTGCAAGATGATAACGGTAACGGACGGAAGTTTTAGGAACACGGGTATTAATATAGATATATGGGAAAATTAGTATTATCTACATTATTCGGACTATTGTCCTCATCTTCATTGTTATCTGTACAAAGATTCGGCTGATGTGCCCTCCGGCCTTCTTCAAGTATTTTTTGTCGGACTCGGGAACCTTCTCGGACTCGGGAACCTTTTTCGTGTTCGAGAAGGTTCCCGAGTCCGACAAGGAATACCTGAAGAAGGCCGAAACGTTGTATATATAAAAATGAAGATGAGGACAATAGTCCGAATCACGCAGATAATACTAATCACCAAGCCTCATCTCAAACATTCAGAGAAATGAGAAATTTAGGTTTATCTATTTCTATCTTCCAAAAAGCAATTACTCATTTTATTTCGAAAACGGAGATATATCTCTGAGATTAAACGATCTTACCATTTACACTGTGTAGATGTCTCTAATTATCACCTTGAAAGTGGTTATTATATTCATTGCAAATATATACACCCTCCGTGTGCAATTATTTAACTTTTAATGTACTAAAATTTATTTAAGTTTTAATGTAATAAAATATCATATTAAATTAGAAAGGCTAATGAAATTAAATAAGAATACAGATTAAAATATTTGAAAAAAAGCGAGGTGTATAATCGAAAAATAGAACAAGTGAAAGTTACTTTTCCATCACTCACGTCTTTCATTGCTAAAATTTCCTAATTGAACTATTTAGTTAAATTAGGAAGTAAAGTGTAGAATTACAGTTATTTCTTATTAATATTTATCACCGAATTTTTGCTCGTATTTATCAAAATAAAACAAAAACAATTAGATAACAATGATATCAAACACGTATTTATTAAAATCAAATTTTTAATATCAATATGCTAATTAGTCTTCCCGTTCATACTCTAAACCGCTATTTAGTTGTATACATAAATACTAGGGTGGCCCAAAATTAGCCGAAAATGCGTTTTTGACAAAATGAATTTAGCTCCCCTCCCAACAGAAAATAATTTACCAAAAATCAGGGAATTATCGGATTTTGATGAAATTTTCAGTGTTTATTTATCAAAGAGTGATCTTTATAATGCATTATTTATTTCATTTCAAAACTTTCTCATTTTTTTCAGGTCACTTAATTTTGACCCCCCCCTCTTATTTTGGCGTAACATTTTTTCGAGTTGGTCTTATACTGTACTAATTACAGAATAAGTATTGAGATAAAAGACCGAAGTTATGAATAGAACAAAAATTTACGGTGGCTTTTCTATGATAAAATAAGTAACGAAAATCGGAAAATAAAATGTAAAAAAATAATAAAAAAATAAATTTTAGGAGATTTCTTTTTTACTCATTTCGATAATTATTTAATTGGCTATTATCTTATAAAAGAAAAAATTATACATCGATATATTTTCTGCTTAAAAAAGGGGGGGGGGCTAAGTTTTCAATAAAGTTTTTCTTCAAAACTTACTACGTTTTGTACCTAAAATAAAGTTTGCATTAAATAGATATTTATTTCTAGAATCTAAAAATATGACATTTTAAACTTAACATCAGGCTTTTCATATTTTAAATGAATTTTATATAATAATTTTTCATCGCAAAAATACTAAATTAAAGTTTTGAAATAAAATAACTTATGCATTTTAGAATTCATTAATTGATAAATCAATACTAACAATTTCATTAAAATCGGATAATTCCCTGAATTTTGGTAAATTTTTTTGCAATCGCGAATGTTACGTTAAATTTGTAAAAAAAGACCATTCTAAGGCATTTTAAACCAGCGTCTCAGACCGAAAGCGATAGAAACTGGCCGAAAAAATTGTTTGAATGTTTTTTAAAAATTGTATATGTAATGATATTTTTTCTTTTTTAATGATGGTCATTATGTTACTACTTATCGTTTTAGACAAAAGTTTGACCTTAAATAATCGATTTGATTAATTCTAATTCGTTTTTAAAACAAAAAAATCTGTCGCGAGCAGAGGGGCCACCCTAATAAATACAATCGCAGGTTATCTGTATGCAGGTAGGGCCAACAGTATTAATAATGTAAAACAATTTTATCAATAATTGAGGTTTAAATAAAAAATAAAATCATTGAGAATGTGACGTAAATAACTAAGGGAATTGTAACTTGAGTTATTGGCATTTTTTAGTCTCAGAAGACTAGTTTTGTGCCCCTGAAACTACAGCGCCTCCTGTGACTAAAATCCAATATCAGAAAAACATTCTCGACCACAGATGTCGCATGTGAAGGCTGTCCCTGAAGATGTTGATGTGCCGGCGCTTTGTTGCCGCTGCTTTCTTCGGGGCTCCTAGCTTCATGCTGTTGCATCAGGGTGACTTTAGACATGAACAGTCCTCTACAGGGAGCCTGCCGCCACCGAGGGTGGTCCTGAGCCAAATTTTCCCAGCTTGTAATTTGAGTAGTGATATAGTTTCGGTTACAAACAGACAAACACACAATCTCCATTATAATAAAGATGTCGCTTTATCCTCCGGTTTTCTTTAATTTTTTTTTTTTTTGTTGCAGTCGGAAAACTCCTGAGAGTTCTACGAGTAAAGGGGTTGGTTTGTTTTTGTTTTGCAGCATATCAAGCATTTTCGGGTAATTTAATGTCGAATCAAGTCACTTTGATATTCCGTTTCCTACAGTACCAGCTGTTGCTTAAATGGTCACTCATCTATATATTGAACAAACTAATCGCTGCTTATCTTCTGTAATCTAGTGAACTGAATAAAGTATTAGAAAGAAAGAAAGAAAGAAAGAAAGAACATTTTAAAGAATGAAAAACAGTAAATTGAACAGAAAGAAAGAAAGAAAGAAAGAAAGAAAGAAAGAAAGAAAGAATGAACAAATATTTGAATTGAATAGAAATTATGAGATTAGATAAGAAAGAAAGAAAGAACATTTTAAAGAATGAAAAACTGTGAATTGAACAGAAAGTATGAAATAAAGGAAGAAAAAAGAAAGAAAGAAAGTAAGTAAGTAAGAAAGAAAGAGTGAGAGAAAGATAAAGACAGACAGAAAGAATGAACAAAAATATTTGAATTGAATAGAAATTATCAGATTAGAGAAGAAAGAAAGAAAGAAAGAAAGAAAGAAAGAACATTTTAAAGAATGAAAAACTGTGAATTGAACAGAAAGGAAGAAAAAAGAAAGAAAAAAAGAAAGAAAGAAAAAAAGAAAGTAAGTAAGAAAGAAAGAGTGAGAGAAAGATATAGAAAGACAGAGAGAATGAACAAAATATTTGGATTGAACAGAAATTATGAGAGTAAGAAGAAAAAAAAAGGAAACAAAGAAAGAAAGAAGGGAGGGAAGGAAAGAAAGGGAATTAGTATGATGTCGGATATCCTTGATAGAGTGTGTAAATTTCAGTTTTATCCTGTTTAAGCAAAATTTGATTGTGAGGAAATAATTGCTTTTCAAAATAAAAGCAAAATTATATCAATGGAAATATACAACAAACGAATTTCAGATTATTTTCTCCTTTTTGTTCTTATTTGAAGAAAGTAAAAATAAAACCATAAAAATATAAAGTAAAAAAATAAAATAAAATAAAAAAGGAACAACAACAAAAATGCCGGAAATGTTATGCGCGGGAAAAACGAACGTGAATAGAATGGACAAAAGTTCGGATGTTAAAAGACTTGAGGATAGATTTTCTTTGAATGCAAAATGGTTAATTCCATCATGGCACCATTGTCTTGTTTCGCAAATGTGACATTTTCCCAATTCTATTCTTTGTTTCATGATATTCCCTGGCAGAAAGATCAGGAGAAAAAGAAAGCTAAGGAATCAGAGATTAGAATAAAAGAATAGAATTGCATCAACAGAATAAACTGGAATGCGATAGATAGATAGATAGATAGATAGATAGATATGAACAGATTGAGATAGATAGATGGATAGATATATATGAACAGACATAGATAGATAGATAGATAGATAGATAGATAGATAGATATGAACAGATTGAGATAGATAGATGGATAGATAGCTAGACAGATAGATATGAACAGACATTGATAGATAGATAGATAGATATATAGATAGATAGGAACAGATTGAGATTGATAGATAGATATGAACAAATTGAGATAGATAGATAGATAGATATGAAAAGGCATATATATATATATATATATATATATATATATATATATATATATAGAGAGAGAGAGAGAGAGAGAGAGAGAGATATGAAGAGATTGAGAAAAAAACTGAGATGGATAGACAGATAAGAAAAGGCTGAAATAGATAGGTAGATAGATATGAAGACACTGAGATATATAGATAAATAGATAGATACAAACAGACCATGATGAATAGATAGATAGAAAAACAACTGAAATAGATAGATTGGTTGATAGATAGATAGATCATGAACAGATTGAGATAGATAAATAGACAAATAGACAGATATATATGAACAGACATTGATATAGATGTATAGATAGATAGACAGATAGATATGAACAGACATTGATAGAAAGATTGATAGATTGCTAGATAGATAGATATGAACAGATTGAGAGAAAAAACAGAGACGGATCGATAGATAAGAAAAGGCTGAAATAGATTGGTAGATAGATAGATATGAAGACACTGAGTTATATAGATAAATAGTGAAAATAAATGGAAATTAATCCGACAGTATGAATTTAACATTTATGAAAAAACAAATGATGTTTATAATTGCTGACAGAAATCTGTTTCGACCGTGTTAATAGATCGGTCATCATCAAGAGCAACATATGAGAGAAAGACGGGAAAAATAAACATTAGAAGAAAGGGTACAAACAAAACGCTATCGGATTAATTTCCATTTATTTTCACATTTGTCTAATGAAAAAACAAAATATCTGGATTTTTACACCTCTGAAGGCTTTTATCTACAACACTACGGATTTATCAACACCTCAAGTGATTTGAAACTTTACATCTTTCTTCAATTATGCTGTGGACTTGTAAATTACTTTTTTAATAGTTGGAATATATCATGAACAATTTTGATACTCATTATACACTTTTATATAATTTTACATCAAACTCTGTTGAGTTTTATTATGAACTATAATGCTTCTGATTTTTTTAAATAAAATGTATCTTATTTTTTAACACAGAACACGCATTTTTTAAAATTCCAGCATTGAATAATAGCGTTTTGTTTGAACCCTTTCTTCTAACGTTTATTTTTCCCGTCTTTCTCTCATATGTTGCTCTTGATGATGACCGATCTATTAACACGGTCGAAACAGATTTCTGTCAGCAATTATAAACATCATTTGTTTTTTCATAAATGTTAAATTCATAGATATATAGATAGATAGAAACAGACCAAGATGAATATATAGATAAAAAAAAACAACTGACATAGATAGATTGGTTGATAGATAGATCATGAACAGATATAGCTTTATATATCAACATTATACATTGGAAAGAAGTTCATTTTTGCTAAGAATCAGAAACATTTAAATGATTATTTTTATGTAATGTATTGGCTGTACCCCACATTTGCAATAGCCAATTTTTATAAAACCCATTTAATGAATACTATTATCTGCTTTATTCGGACTATTTTCCTCATCTTCATTGTTACCTGTACAACGTTTCGGCCGATGTGCCCTCCGGACTTCTTCGGGTATTTCTTGTCGGACTCGGGAACCTTCTTTTCGGAATCCGGAACCATCTTTTCGAACTCGGAAACCTTCTTGTAATCGGGAGCCATCACGGAACTTTGGACCTAACCCTCTATTCATTCCACGGCCGAAATGTTGTACAGATAACGATGAAGATAAGGACAATAGTCTGAATAACGCAGATAATAGTAATCATCAAGACTCATCTCAAAGATTCAGAGAAATGCTAATTTACTGAATATTCCTAGAAAATGTTTAGAACCACATTTTGTATTTACCTCGAACATAACGACATTCTCTCATTGAACATTATACCCTCTCCTGTTTCCGAATGCCATATATATATATATATATATATATATATATATATATATATATATATATATATGAATAGAGAATAAATATATATATATATATATATGTGTGTGTGTGTGTGTGGTAGATGTTTGGAAACTTTTTGGGTTGTATTGGAAGCAAGGAAAAATAGGTAAATAGTAGGCTTTTAAACATTGGGATGGAAACCGGGCTGGGAGAAGGAAAACACTGAAATCAAACCTGTTAAACTCCACTTGGGAATTGATGTTGAATAACATCCATGCTCTTGAGATTGTTCTTGTAAGACACAGTCTTTATTTTCTTTTCTTATTCATATCGGGTATATAAATTGCGCACGCGCGCGAGAGAGAAAGAGAGACAGACAGATACAGACAGACAGATACAGATAAACAGCCAGCCAGACATGTGAGGGGATGATCGATTGGTTTCTATTTGGTATCGGCTTACTTACTTCGTCGATCGTCATATTCTCTGGGCTGTTTTCTCCAGGTTGATTTCTTCATTCCGAGCTTGGAAGTCTTTGCATTTCTTGTTTTAATCAATTAACAAAGACTTGTTGTTTCTTTTTCTATTTTGTTTATTTAAAACAACACCAGCCCAAAACCGCGCGTTGAGAAGCGATATCTTGAGAGAACGTCTTCTCTGAGTGAGTGACTGGCTGCAACTAACTAAAACCTTAACTTCTGTTCATATGCTTCTTGTCGCGCGTTTTGCAGTGGTCAAGCGGAATTTATCACATATCAATCACAACGGTCTGCAGTATCTTTCCTCTCAACTCTCCGATTTGAATTTTTAACGCTTCAATTCAAATATAACTAGCTACAGTACTTACACAATTCATAGGCTACCTATGAATTATGTAACAATTAGTCTCACAGAGCCATTTCTGTTGAATAGCGAGTTCCCTCCACGCTGGATGCCCCATTCCATTGACCTTGTGTCACATCCTATTCTTGGTGGAGGCGCGTGGGCTAATGGTTAGAGTCATGGGAACTGGACTGGTCGAACCGAGTTCAATTTCTCGACGAAGCTGTTTGCATTTCACATGGCGCTATTACCCTTGGGAAAGGTATGAATCCAAATTTCCCTTCAGTTATGGGTAAATAGCAGGGGAGACGGGGCTGTTTAACCATGACGAGGTAACCAGTCTAGGAGAAGGAAAACTCTGAATTCAAACCTCGCTTAAGAAATTGACCTTGTGTCGCATCCTGCTCATGCGGAGGGGTTGGTAAATATATATGTATCTATAAACTGTTCCAAAACAGCAGTAGCTGAAGTAACCAATCAAAAACGCCCAAACATGCATTTAATACTCTATTCAAAGTCGTTGATAAATTTTCCTAAAATTACTTGCCGGCTTCAAGGAAAGACCATTGGGATCAATGGACAAGGATTATATTTGATACATCTTTCTACTTCGAGGGCGTATCAACTGACAAGAATTAAAACTGGTACTACATTTTTATAATTTAAAAAAAACTTTATGCCACAAAGAATCTCCACTGTAAAACTGCGTTCAATTAAGGCATGAAATGGTAACACAGATCGTAACATTTACCTTCCCTAAAATATGCCTAGATTACGTATTTGCTGACTTCAAAAGACTTGAGAGTTCAAACAGAAGCCACCCCCCGTATAATTTAAAGTTAAAAAGAACCTTAATCTATACATATATAAAGGGCAGTTGTGTCTATGTATATGTCCGGAGGAAACTTTGAAAATAAAACAATTAACGACAACGTAAATATATTTACACATTAAATATTACCAGGGCTTGGTTTTTGAGCAAAAAATAATGAAGAGTTTATTTATTTGGGAAGATAATTAAAAAATAAGATTTAAATGATAACAGCATCGAATTTTTTTTGCGTTTAATATTGTAAATAGCAGACATTATTTTTTCTTGTAGAGTGGCTTGATCAATGCAAGATCCTTATTTTTACGTGGGGATTTTAATGGGGCATTCTGCGAGGGTCCAACGCAAGATTCAGTTATAGATTATTGCTGAATCGTGAGTTGAATCCCCCCATGGATCTGCGACACTAACTTTTTAAAAAAATCCCCCTCTACACAGGCGACGCCGGGTAGCCGCTTCTAGTAGAGATTTAAAGTTAGAATAAACATACAAAGAATTCAGATATAATGAAACGGAAAACCTAATTTGAATTGTACTTACCGGAAATTTAACATCCACTGGGCTGGTATGAACGATGGTATCTTGATGTTTTTGTCATCTTAAATAATTATCTTTCAAGCGTTTCTTACAGACCGTTTGTATTATTATTATTATAAATACTTAAATCAAGGGGGGACAACTTCTCGTGCTGTTACATGTATTATATATATATATATATATATATATATATATATATATTAGAGGGGAGATTATGTGCTTAATTAAAGTCATACCTAATTTGTTAATTAATTAATTATAATTAAATGAATTAGGCGTGCATATCGGTTTAAATGTAAAGCGTAAAACAAATCGAGAAAAAGTCAACCTGTATGAACATTTCAGCCTATTAGGCCTCATCAGCAGAGCTATAGACAGGGCAGTGCTTTGTGCGTGATTCGAACCCTACCTGTCAGGCTGACAGGCGGACACTCTAAACATTACATTAGCTGGTTTCCCCAGAATTTCTCGTTTATTTTAAACTGATGTGTATATTTGGGTGACTTATGGCACGACAGTATGAAGTAGTTAAACAGTGTGTTTGAAATGGCGACAGCCGACAATTTTTTAGGAGATTATGTGCTTAATTAAAGTCATACCTAATTTGTTAATTAATTAATCAATTATAATTAAATGAATTAGGTGTGTATATCAGTTTAAATTTAAAGCTTAAACAAATCGAGAAAAAGTCGATCTCTGTATGTACATTTCAGCCTATTAGGCCTAATCAGCAGAGCTATAGACAGGGCAGTGCTTTGTGGGGTCGGCTATTGCCATTTCAAACACATTGTTTGTCCACTTCACACACACACACACACACACACACACACACACATATATATATATATATATATATATATATATATATATATATTGAAGGTAAGAGATTATATTATCCTCCCAATATTTTATATGATAATTAATTCAATGCTTCTATAAAGACTCCCATATAATATGAAAAAGGTTTTATGACTTCTCTTAAAAGTTATTATTATTATTATTTTCATTCGGGTGAGGTCCCCTGGAAAATATCTTTTTCAATTATACTATTCATTCCTTTTTTTTTAAATTCGTTGGTTCAGGTGTGAATTAATTCTTAACTATATATATATATATATATATATATATATATATATATATATATATATATATGTATACCATCCCTGGTAATTTTTGCTAGGGATATTATTGCTGAGGTGGGATCACCTAAAGGTATTTACCAACATTATTTTTTTTGTGTTGCCTTCATGTTACCTCACCATTTGCTTGATTGAATCTCTCTTTTACCCAATTTGATTTTCATTGTGACTTTTAAACGATCTACCGGTCGTTACTTTTGACAAAGCACCGGTCAAAAGGGCCCTTAATTTTCCATTTTTCTTTCTTTCTCTTTCGAAAATAAAAGAATTTGCTGATCAATAAAATATGTCGTTATTTTTCAAAATCTTACACAAGTTTAGCTGTACCAAAAATTTGTTCATATATATATATATATATATATATATATATATATATATATATATATATATATATAATATATATTCTTAAGACATGTGTTATTGAATAACACGGAGTATTTTTTTTTCATTTTTTGTATGGATATTTTTTCCAGTCTTCTGGCTATCCTTTTTGAATCTGGATCGAGTTGATTCATGATATTTTTCATACTGATTTCCCGAGCGCTTTCGACTGTTGCTCCAGTCGTATTCATGGGGTTATGTAATTTGGTTTTTAGTTAATTTTTAGTTTTGTTATCTATGCTTTTATCAAATTCAGAGAGTCTATTATTTTTAAGAGGGGGGTTAGGTGAGTGTTAGTTATTGAAGATATTTAATACGTTGTCTCCGACTTTAAAGGCTATTTTATTAATGTTAGTTTTTTTATTTTTAATGCATATGGCTTCTAGGATCTGTAGGCGTTTCTTATTGTTATTTTTGTAGATAATTTTAGTATTTTCGTTTAAGATTTTTCTAATTTTGGGGGAGGTGGATTTTTCTGGGTGTTTTTTAATAAAGTGTTGTTTTATGGAGCTTGTGTCGGAGAGATGGTATGTGAGACGGCGGGATAGTGTTGTTGTTGTATGGCCAATGTAGCTATTAGTGTATAGTTTATTTTCTGAGAGGCACTCTCGGAATGGGCAAATGAATCTATATACTACGTACGTTTGGCTTAGGGGATTTTTAGGAGAGTTTGTGTTATTTTTAATGAGGAGGTTTGAATATATATATATATATATATATATTATATATATATATATATATATATATATATATATATATATATATATATATATATATATATATATATATATATATATAATATATTAAGCTGTTATTGATTAGTAAAAAAAAATTGTCATGAACTCTAGTCAGTGTGAATTGGACACTAACATTTCTCTTGAAGCTATTCTAATCCTTAACGCATATCTTCCACTGTTGATCACTCATAACAACTACAATCTATTTATTAAAATTATTGCTCCTTAATTGTAAGACCGTTATCATCTTGAAATACTGTACAATTTTCGTGGTACTTTGTTCTAATTCTTCTTTTGAATTTGTCAATTTCAGGTTGTATGTCATGTATATCTTTAAAAAGAAAAAGCATAAAAGAAAAAGACAATTCAGCAAACACATCAAATGAAGAAATACATTTAGAATTGAATGTCTTCTTTCCATGTCATCAGAATTAAACAAACACGCATCGAAAGCCTATTTCTGAAGATTGGAAAGAAAGAAAGCGAAGAAGAAGAAGAAGAAGAAGAAGAAGAAGAAGAAGAAGAAGAAGAAGAAGAAAACAAAAAAACAAAACAAAAACAACGCAATCCCAATCTGACATTTGCATGAAAGTTTAGAGTTTCTGAAAGAAAAATAAGTTCCACCCATTGTTGCTAAGCACAAGTTCCGTTCGCCACAGCGTTTACCAATTGACGTCATGGTGCTCGGAAAAATAAGATTGTCAATTCTTACCGAAAATTCCTTAATGCTTTTGTTGAGTGCTTTATTTAATTTAGAGAAAGACGGGGTGGGGGGGGGGGAGAGACAATATAAATCGTCTAATTTTCGAAATTGTTTTGCTTTCAACTATAGAGACATCAATGATATACTTGATTATCGCCCTCTTGATGTGACTTAGTATATGCGGATCGCATTTCTTTTGTAGACCACGCCCACCAAAAGGGGGGTTCTGCGCATGACACTAAAATCCATCGCTTAGTGAGTTTCCAGTTCTAGAGCTCTGGAAGGGTCTGGGGTGAGATTAAATAGCCAGGCTACAACGCTCTCTAGTGGCAAACCCTGGCGGCAAGGGAAGATAACCCTTTCCCTATATCTACCACATCCAAAGAAGGTGGCTGCGTAAGGGCACACGTATAAGATTATAGTTGGGGGCAATACCCCAAGACCTAATGGACAGAGACACTTTTCTAGTGCATATCTGGAGTGTCCCAGGTAGAATAAGAGACTTAGTTTTTTTTTCGCGGCTGAGTCTAAATAGCCAGGTTGCAACGCCCTCTAGAGGCAAACCCTGGCGACAATGGAAGATAACCCTTTGTCAATCTCTACCCCATCCAAACAAGAATGATAATCCCTACAGTTTGTTTTGGATTTGTTTAACGGTATATCAACCCGTTGGGTTATTTAATGCCATTTTTTGTTTTGTAAATATGATTCGTATCGGAATAGCCTGTTGGTAAATAGTTTGTTTATAAACAAATTGTTTGAGTGCGAGGCAACAGTGGGGAATCAGTTTTGCTTTACAGGTGTATTTTTGGACAAATCATTTGTTATCTATTAGCTCTTGTAAAGAGGGTTAAGTTTCTGACCGCCATCCATGGCCAGTTGAAAAGGACTTAAAGTAAGTAAGTAAGTTCTGAGCTATAGAATCCTTTGGTAAGTGAATAAGTCCTAAGTTATGGAATCCTACGTAGTGTCAAAGGTCCAGTGATATAATCCTATGTTCCGTCGTCCACGAAGGTTCAAAGAAATGTGCCTAGGTATGACCAGAACAGCCAGTATAAATAACAATATCAGCAGCAGAGTACTGCCAGTGATTGGCCAATAGGTTGGTCACATGATTATCGCGAGTCTATAAGTAGAAGTGGGCATTTGACACACGCCTTATAACCCCAAAACTCCAAAGGGCGACAATTGGTGATGTTACACCAGTATCCTTACAGATTTCGGGTTTCGCAACATTATATCTGTTCACCGGTAGACCTGGCATGTTACTAGGCCGCCTCCTTTCCAGATTAGCTCTGTGTAATTTACGAATAGATTATTAATTCTTTAATATTGGCCCAGGGATACGAAACAGCCGCACAGAGACTTACTCGGTACTTGTATACAATAGGAGACCTGGAATTACTTAACTAAAAGTTAGTCATTGAATATGTACGCACTTTATTACATTTTAGAGGGCGTCGTCAGTGATATCAATGCTTGTTTCCTCGGGGAGTTTTGGATCTTACAACATCAGATTCCCCTCGCCAGGCGGAGCCTATTAGAGAAGATTAAACGCCTTGAACGCATAGATGGAACACAACGAGTTAACCTGGGATTAAGGTAAATGAACGGGTACTCCACACTCCTCCGTTCTCCAGAATTAAAACTTCACCGCAGATTAATATCATACCAAGGACACTAAGACCCTCAGGCACCGCCTTCTTGCACATATATGATAAAAAGGGTTGGGGGTTGCAGAAGTGCAATAGGATCGGAACAACCTATAGGTGATAGTGCTTGAGTTGACCAATCAATTGATCGGATGGGGCCTCTCAGATCGCCTGTGTAGCCCATATATAGGCCAAATTGAAATGTTTCCTGTCATAGACCGTCCATAAGCATCACGGATTGGCAAACACGGCCAGCAGGTGGCCCAATTGGGGGATTTAACCCGTTAACAGCCATTCATTTTTTGTGGGGCTGGAGGGCTGAATGAAACCTTCCCTTTGCAACACCACAGTAACCAAAACTAAAATTCAATAAATATACATTTAGGTGTTTTCTAATATTGAACAACTAAATAATTGTATTTTTGGTTTGTTCGATTTAATGCCAAAATTTGATTATTCTTTAATGTTTAATTCTAGTAAGTACTTTTTCAATGATACATATATAAAAAATATTTTTGTCTATAAATATTTGTTTGTAGACACGTATATGGTTATAATTATTCCTATCTAATATCAATATTTTATACACAGTTTTATGTTTTCAAGTCAATATTCCTATTTAATATCGTTCGTTTGCAACTATATGGTTTCAAGTATTCCAATCAAACGCTTAATAATTTTCAAGCAATTATATGGTTTCAAGTAAGTAATAACAATCTATTAATGATGGAGATTCGGTGTCTTTTTGTCTGTAACCGAAACTACATAACTGCTTACGTCACAGTATGTTTAAAAACATATATGAAAAATCTATTAATAGTCAAATTTTCACGAAAATGTTGATACTGATTCAATTTTAGATTACTTTATGTTTAAAATAGTATTTTTTTCTAAAATATATTAGGGAAAATATTTTTTTACTAGGTCAAACCCCACCCCTTAATTCATTTTATGAAATCGGAAGAAAATATATTTACTCGAACGAAGTTTAGATTTTTCTATAAAGAGTCTGAATAATTAAACCAGAATTTAAAAAAGACGTTTTGGGGGTCCTTGCTGTCGTAAAACAAAACAAATATCTCAGTGGAGTTGAGTGAATATGATGCTTTTTAAGTAAGGAATTAATGTCTTAAAAATATTAAACGTTTTATTTTATTCTATTTAGTTAATCCGCACCCTCTTGCAATGTCTTTTAAAAATTATTTTTGCACCACTTGGAGGGTGTTTTTTTATAATAATAATAATAATAATAATAATAATAATAATAAACCATTATAGCCTCAAGAAAATATTTTCAATAATATTTTTGTCGGCCCTGTTTTCTCAATGAGGGACAAAAATTACATTATCACACCCCCTGGGTCAGTAAGCAGGGATACTAATTTTGTTAGTTCTATATAAAAATATGTGTCCGTCTATAAAGAGAGGACAAACACTATCTTTTGAATTATTAATATAGTCGATGAAACACCTGATCATACATGACCTCTTTATATGTCAATGTACCATACTGTTACTGATTGAATGCGTATCAATTACTGTTTAAATAATGTTTTCTTAATCTTAAAGAAAAAGTTAAAACTAGTTTTTAGTTTCGTAGTTTTAGTTTCGTGTCACTGGTAATTGCCGAAGGGTTTGTAAACAGAAATATGTCATTGTGTGCCTCGAGCGAGGAAGAGAGAAAAAATAACATAATATCAAACAAAAAAGCAAAATAACTCTATTAAAAAATGTCTCTTCAAGGGAATTGCCAAGAAATATCTTTTTAACAATGCCGGAAAGTTTGCGTGAATCAACGACTGGATTTTTCGTCGCGTTTACTTTGGTATATGCATTCGTTTTTTGTTTGTTTTTTTTTTTGTTTAATTATTTATATCTTGCTTCATTTTTTTTTTAAAATATTCAAGCAATTAGATATCAGCATGGAAGACAGCGCCATATTGTTGCGTTTGATAGTGACACGAGAGGGCGCTTCAAATGTCGAATCTCAATTTCCAAATCTGAAACGAAATTTGTCGTGCCAAGGAAAATTCATTGAACAAGCACAAAATGGTCGCCTAAATGATGACAAGTACGGTTTTCTTTCGATGTCTCTTCAAAAAGTTTGAAAATTCATAATAGACAGAAAGGAAGAAAATAACAGTCGGGAGGCAAGATGCCTTTGAAAACTTCTTGCGGTTCATAATTAGTAATAAACGCTTTGTGAACTAAAAAGAAAGACCTCGAATTCAAATGAGACCAAACAACTTGAAAACTCATTTCTTCACCAATTTCTTCAGAAATTATCGAGCAAACTCTTCAATATTAGACTATACTTGTATCTTTTGTTTTCTGTCTGTTAGACGATATTTGTTTGCTTTTTTTACAGAACTAAAGAAAAGAATGAAGCAAAGAAGGTGAAAATGCTGGAGAACAAAATAAGTTAATGGCGGCCATACCGGAAGTGAAATATCAGTTGAAGAAGTGTGAAAAAGTTAATAATGTTATCGAATATATAATTGCTGTATCGTTTGTGTATTTTTTTATAACGAAATGAATAAAGAAGGAAAACAAAAATGAATGATAACTAGGAATTATATAAAAAGACAATGTGATAAAGAGATTTGATGAATAAGAGAGGGAAAGAAGAGAGCATAAAAAAGTTAGCAAAGCAGAAAATACAGAAATGGAGACAGATTAGAAAGAAAGAATTTTACGTAAAATAATATATGAAATATCTTGTACCAAAAAAGAAAGAAAGAAAGAAAGAAAGATAAAGTAGAATAAAGACGAATAAAAAAGAAAGAAGAATAAATAAAGAAGGGCAAAAAAGAAAGAAGAAAGAAAGCACGGAAGACAGAATGAGAAAGAAAGTAAAAAAAAGAAAAAAATTGAAAAAAAAAAAGAAAAATACGAAATGATAAAGCAAGAAAAAAACTAGAAACTAAAAAGAAAGTTAAAAAAATATGAAATGGTAAAGAAAAAGAGACGGTCAGAAATAAAATAAAGAAAGAAAGAAAGGAAGGAAGATAAAGTAGAATAAAGAAGCATAAAAATTTAAAAAAAAGAATAAATAAGGAAGGCAAGAAAGAAGAAAAATAAGGAGGGCAAGAAAGAAAGAAAGAAAGGAAGAAAGTAGAAATAAAGAAGAAGAAAAAAGAAAAAAGAAAAAGAAAAAATATGGAAGGGCAAGAAGAAAGAAGAGAGAGAGAGAGAGAGAGAGGAGAGAGAGAGAGAGAGAGAGAGAGAGAGAGAGATAGAGAGAAAGAAATGGACAAATCAAGTAAGAAAGAAATAGAAAAAGAAATTAGACAGAAAGACGAAAAATACGAAGTGATAAATAAATAAATAAAGGGAAAATAAAGTAGAATAAAGAAGAATAAAAAATAAGAAGGATAACTAAGGAATGGCAAAAAAGAAAGAATGAAAGAAAGATAAAGAATGACGAAGAAGGATAAAGAAGAAGAGAAAAGAAAATACAGAAGAAGAAAGGATACGGAAAAGTTGGATAAAGAGGAAAGAAAGAAGAAGAAGAAGAAGAAGAAGAAGAAGAAGAAGAAGAAGAAGAAGAAGAAGAAGAAGAAGAAGAAGAAGAAGAAGAAGAAGAAGAAGAAGAAGAAGGAAATAATGATAAAGACAAAAGAAATAAAAAGAAAGAAGTATGAAGAAAAAGAATGATAAAGATGAATGAAAGAGGGATAAACAAGGATAAAAAAGAATGAAAGAAAGATAAAGAATAAAGAGAATAACAATAAAAGAATAACAAAAAAAGAATAAAATAGAATGAAAGAAAGAATGATAAAGGAGACAAAAGTGTGGATAATGATAGTTAAAGAAGAAAGAAAGAATATTAAAGAAAAGAAAAAGAGTGTAAGAATAATAAAGAAGAAAGAAATGTAGATAAAGAAATCTAATGAAGGAAGGAAGGAGGAAGAAAGAAAGAAAGAAAAAAGAAAAAGAAAAAAAGAAAGGATAAAAAGAAACAAGGAAGGATAAGAAAGAAGAAGGTGTAATAAATGAAGATAATGAAAAAAGAAAAACGGAAAGAAAAAGGAAGGAAAAACAAATACTAGTAACTAGAAAGAAAGTAAAAAAGTGATGAAGAAAAAAAGACAGACTGACAGAAAGAAATGAAGAAAGAAAGAAAGAGAGCGAGACAGCGAGAAAAAATAAAATGCTATAAACTAGAAATAAAATTGAAAAATACGAAGTGATAAAGAAAGAAAAAAGAAGGATCGAAAGAAATAGAAAAAAGAAACTAGAAAGTAAAAAATACAAAGTGAGAAAGAAAGAAAGAAAAAAAGAAAGAAACAAACAAACAAACAAACAAACAAACAAAGACAGCATGAAAAAGAAAACAAGAAAGAAACAAAGAAAGAAAAAAAAACTAGGAACTAGGAACTAGAAAGAAAGTCGAAAAATGTTAAAGAAAGAAAGAAAGACAAAAAGAAAAAAAACTAGAAGCTAGAAAGAAGTTAAAAATATGAAGTGATAAAGAAAGAAAGGAAGAAAGAAAGAAACAAAAGAAACTAGAAACTAAAAGAAAGTAACGAATACGAAATGATAAAGAAGAAAGAAAGAAAGAAAGAATGAAGAAAGAAAGAAAGATTAAAAGAAAGAAAAACTAGAAACTAGAAAGAAGTAGAAAATACGAAGTGATGAACAAAGAAATAAAGAAAATACAAGAAAGAAAGTAAGAACAAAGAAGAAAAAAGAAAGAAAGCAAAACAAAAATCAAGGGCGAAACAAATTAAGGAAAAAAAACGAAGTGGAAAGAAAGATGAAAAATACGAAGTGATACAGAGAGAAAGAAAGAAAGACAGACAGAAAGAAAGAAAGAAACAGGAAACTAAAAAGAAAGCAAAAAATATGAAGTGATTAAGAAAGATAAACAGACAAGAAGACAGAAGGAAAAATACAAATAATTAAATAAATAAATGAATAAATTTGAAACTAGAAATAAAGTCGAAAACTACGATAGTGGTAAACACAAAAAAAAAAAGCAAAATTAAAAATGAGGCAAAAAAAACAACAAAAGACTTTTAAAAACTGGAAACTGAAAAGAGAGGGAAAAAACGAGAGAAAAAATTGAACAACTGAAACAAAGAAAGAAAGAAAATATTGAAAAGGATTTTTTTTTTACACAAGAGGGATACAGAGAATGCCATATTCTAATAAATCACGCAAATTTGGAAGTAAAAAAAAAAATGTCGGATAATGGATCATTAATTCGGAATTTTCTTTTATCCGCCAAACGAAATGAGACTTGCTCCCAATTTCCGGCAGTAACACGGATAAATTCTAAGTCGAGTTCTGGCTAATCTGACGGCTTTCTTGGAGAGATTCTGATTTTAATTTAAGAATTTCAATGCAATATTATTTCCTCGGTACAAAAAGAAAAAAAAAGAAGAAAAAAAAGACAGAAAGAAAAATGAAATGAACAGGAATATCGAATGAAATTAAACCAAGAAATAATTGGATAATAGTTCTTTTTTTCTTTTCTTTTCTTTTTCTTTTCATTTTTTTTTTTTTTTTTTTTTTTTTTGTTACAGCGGCAAAATTTTTGAACGCATCGGCCTTTCTCCCAGAAAAAAAAGAAATGGACAAAATATTGAAAACTAAAACTTTTCAGAATAATCTAATAAAAGAAAATTATTTTTTTCGTCTTTAACTTGTCTAAATACGACGATTTGTCAAAATGTAATGCCATTTTGTTTAGGACAGGCTTAATTACCAACACAGGAATATGTGTCATACATCGAAATGAAGCTGGTCCTTCAAAAAAGTGATATGAAAATAAAACAAAATTAGGAATCTATTCACAGGCAAACAAACAAACACAAACAAACACACACACACACACACACACACACATATATATATATATATATATATATTTTTTTTTTTTTTTTTTCAAATCCTGGATATATATATTCAAATCCTGGATATATATATTCAAATCCTGTATGTTGTATTTACATTTCACTTAGCACTAATACCCTTGGGAAGGTATGATCCTACTCTCACTCCAACTATGGATATATAGTAAGGCAGACTGGGCTCTTTAAACTTGTTTAGGCAACCGGTCTAGTAGAAGGAAAACTTTGAATTCAAACCTGATGAACTCCGCTTAGGAAATTGACTTTGTGTCACGTCCTGCTCGTGCGGAGGGGTTGGAGTATATATATATATATATATATATAATATATATATATATATAGGTTATTTCCTAGTTGGGTAACTTGATATTACAGAGTGACCCAGAAAAACAGAACCCAATTTATTTATTTATTTTCCATTAAATTAACCCTAAACTCCAACCCTAACCCTAATCCTAATCCTAACACTAAACCCTAACCCTAAACCCCAACCCTAACCCTTGTTGGACTTAAACTTTAAAAAATAAAAATAAAAATTAACAGTTTTATTACAACATTTGTGGGTTCTGTTTTTTCTAGGTCACCCTGTAGTATTATGTTACTCGACCTAGTGTTGATAAACAAAAAAGAAAGAACTTGTCAACTGGTGGATTTTGCAGTGCCAGCAGATCACAGGGTGAAGCTAAAGGAAAATGAAAAAATGGACAAATATCTGCCAGAGAACTGAAAAAGTTATGGAATATGAAAATCAAAGTGATACCAATTGTAGTTGGTGCACTTGGAACGGTCCCAAAAGGATTGGAAAAGGGCCTGGAAAGTTTGGAAATCACAGGAAGGGTTGAAACCATTCAGAACACGGCACTGCTTCAATCTGCCAGAATACTCAGAAGAGTCCTGGAGACCTGACGAGACTTTCTGTCACTCAGACTACAGTGAAAGACCATCAGCTAATGCTGATGTGAAGACTCAAAAGGAGCAAATAATAATAAACAATAATAATAATATAAGAGAGGAAAAATAAAGGGTCTAACATTGTTTCAATCAGATTGAAATTATTTCATAAGGACCCTACTGTGTATATATATATATATATATATATATATATATATATATATATATATTATATATAATAAAGGAAACTTTGAACTGAAAATGATCTGTCTGAAAAATTCCAACAGAGTAGACAATAAAGTACCAACTACTCCTCCCCTATGTTGATTGAGTGCTCTAAATCACCCACCGGACCAGAAACATAACCACTTCCTAAAAAGCTAAGAAGAATTGAACCCGATACCATCTCAGGGGTCACGAGAAAAATATTAAAGAAACGTTATGAATTATCTGTTTACCATTTTCCATAAAGTTAGCGGTCTGATGAAGTTCATGGACACCTGAGTAGAAAGGGATCCCAAACTACAAAATAACCGATTTTAACCCTTTCTTTACTAATAATATATATATATATATATATATATATATATATATATATATATATGTGTGTGTGTGTGTGTGTGTGTGTGTGTGGGTATATTGAAAAATTGAAAAAACACAGGTTTAAATGACTTGAGTGGTAAGTTTATTGGCCGACGCTACAGTATTTCGATCTATTATTTAGATCATCTTCAGGGCATTTGTTGGTATATGGAAGGTGATAAAAAAAATTTTATCACAGAATAACGAGAAAAGCGAGTAATAGTCCTTGTTTATCGGTTTGTTTAAAATTTGAAGTCCGAGAAAAAAGAACGTTGAAAAAATGGACGGTTTGAAATATGACGTCAAATATCTTTTTTGCGGTGTGAGTATTAGAATGTGTAAGTGTTTGTATCGAAAAAAGCATTGTGCATTTTTTATGTGTTTATGAATGTGTTGTTGCGCGTGTGTGTATAAATCTTTCGCGATAAACGGAATTGAAACAAACCGTAAGGTTGTATGTGTATGTGTGTGTGTGTTTGTGTGTGTGTTACGATTCGTGCGGCCATTTTTAGGGCTGTAGGTGAAGCATTTTTACTTTGTTTGACCCTTTCTTGAAATAGAAAGATGGACTATGACATTTAATACTTTTCATCTGATCCTTGTTTAGGAATTGAATAATCTTCGTCAGTTGGGAAATTGTACGACCATTACACTAGCTGTTTTTCCCAGATTTTTCAAGTGTAATGATTAGAATCCCCGCCTGTCAGCCTGGCAGTTACGGTTCGAATCACACACAGAGCAGCTTTCCTGTCTATAACTCTGCTGATGAGGCATAATATGCCGAAATGTACATACAGAGATTGACATTTTCTCGATTTGTTTAGCCTTACATTTGAAAATATATGCCCACCTAATTCCTTAATTATCAACTAATTAATTTTCAAAATTAGGTATGACTTCAATTAAGCACATATTCTCCAAAAATTGCCGGTAAGGCCATATCAAACACAGTGTTTGTTTGTTTACTTTCATATATAATATATATATATATATATATATATATATATATAATACATAGAGAGAGAGAGAAGAGAGAGAGAGAGAGAGAGAGAGATAAGGTAGCGTGGAATTGGAGCCAACAACACCTGGTTACTTCACGGTTAGATAACTTTGTTTTACATAAGTCTTGGGTTGACAATTACAAGTAAATGCAAAAGAAATTAAGAAAGGTAAACACACTGAAGAAAAAGAAAGAATGACAAAAGAGCAAAGAAAAAATTTATGAATAATTTGCGAAAGAAAGAATGAAAGAAAGAAAGAGAAAAAAATGAAGAAAAAGAGAAAATGGCAAAATGGTAAAAAATAGATATTTACAAATAAAATGCAAAAGAAAGGGATATATATATATATATATATATAATATATATATATATATATATATAATATATATTGGAGGATATATGCTTAATTGAAGTCATACCTAAATTTGAAAATTAATTAGTTAATAATTAATGAATTTAGGCGGGCATATATGTTCAAATGTAAGGCTAAACAAATCGAGGGATTGACATTTTCTCGATTTGTTTAGCCTTACATTTGAAAATATACGCCTAAATTCATTAATTATTAACTAATTAATTTTCAAAATTAGGAATGACTTCAATTAAGCACATATCCTCCAAAAATTGTCGGCTTAAAGCCATATAAAAATAAACACATTTGTTTGTTTACTTAACCTCATATATATATATATATTATATTATATATATATATATATATAGAGAGAGAGAGAGAGAGCGTGTGTGTGTGTGAGTGCGTGTGAGTGATTTAGAGATAAGTTGAAGAAATGGTTATGGACAAAATGGTATATCAAATAAAATGCGAAAGAAAGAAAATGAGGGGACAAAATGGTATAAAAATAGACATTTACAAATAACATGCGAGGGTGAGTTAGATAGATTGATAGATAGATAGAGAAGAAGACAGAGAGAAAGGGAGAGAGAGAAGTGGGGAGAGGGAGAGAAAGAGAGAGAAATCGAAGAAAAACTGAGAATGAAAATGTCGCAAAGAAAAATTAGACATTTCCAAACAGAGACAGTGACAGACAGAGACAGACAGAGAGAAAGGCGGGGGACAACATATATATATATATATATATATATATATATATATATATATATAGAGAGAGAGAGAGAGAGAGAGAGAGAGAGACAGAGACAGAGACAGAGACAGAGAGACAGAGACAGAGACAGAGAGAGAATGATCAGAAAATGCGAGAATAACAAAATGTTATAAGAATAGACATTTCCAAATAAAATGCGAAAGAAAGAAAAATAAAGAAAGAAAGAAGAAGAAAGAAAGAGAGAGAGAAAAAAACAAGGAAAAAGAGAGATGGGCAAAATAGAAAATAAAAAAATACATTTCCAAATAAAAAACTTTCAAAAACAAAATGAAAAAAATCAGCCCGTTATTGAATCGGTGCCATAGAACAATAGGAATTGTGTATTTGGACGTTGGTGGGCGTGAAAATGTCATTTCCAGCAACTGTGTGGATACTCAGACATTTTGTGTGTCCACGCGTGCACTAACGGGAATAAACGGTGTTTTAGTAATATCTTTGATGCTAATTAATATCTGATATTTCATTAAAAATGTACATACAGACACAGGCACACACACTAACATACAAACGCACATTCTGTAGCTAATCATTTTCATATAAACATTGGTACATACATACATACAGTCATAGACACAGAGAGAGACACAGATTGAAAGATTGACACACACACACTCACTCACACACACATACACACACACACACACACACACACACACACACACACACAGAGAACGCACACACAATTGCACCCACAAGCATATACATATATGTATATAACTTACATAGCCATGCTCTATAAATTATATTGAGCACTCTTTATTTACAAATATAGCAAATCATATTATGAATGAATATATATATATATATATATATATATATATATGTGTGTGTGTGTGTGTGTGTGTGTGTGTGTGTGTGATTAAATGATATCGGCAAGCTAATATAGGTCGAAACAGCTGATCCGCTGATCCGCATGTCGCACGCGTTGTTCGCCGAATTTGCCTGTCGATGTCATTTAATTGTACATAATCCCCCCTCTCTCTCTCTCTCTCTATATATATATATATATATATATATATAGAGAGAGAGAGAGAGAGAGGGGGGGTTATGTACAATTAAATATATATATATATATTGGTGAATAATGTAACAACTTTCGTTCCTTTTTGCAGTATTAGGGTTTTTTGTTTGTGAACTGATTTGACATTCTTCTCCAACCCAAACAACCACGGAGTGAATGAGCTCTGATGATGATTTTTGTAAACTCGAAATATTGATCAGAATCAGCTATGATTATATTATAAATTGTTTTCTCTTTAACAGCATTGTGTGATGTTTTCATTCCACCTTTTCATACTCATATATATATATATATATATATATATATATATATATATATATATATAACTTTCATCTCGGTGATTTCGTCGTTCCAGCGGAACATAAAATGAAAATAAAATAGAGCAATAAGATAAACAAATACAAAAATCTTGTCAGTGAACTGAAAAACTATAGAACAATATCTGAAATGATTTTCCCAATTGTGATCTATGCCTGTACAGCTGTGGTTATTTAAATTATTAGTCCATATGAAACGAGGACCGAGGCGAAACATGTCTTTTTTTTCTTTCAAGTCCCGTTCCCAATGAACTAGCATTGGACCTACCCCCCCCCCCCGAATTTCAAATAAAGATCACAAAGTTAAAGCAAAAAATGTTGGGTAGAGACACTTAATGTGGTGTACGCAAAAGGTCCTTCTTATCTTTCTTTTTTTTTTTTTTTTTTTCTTTTTTTTGTAATGAATTTACGCCGGCTAACCGTTGGACTGGCAAAGAAATGCCATCAATTAGCCACCGATAGGTCAGCTAAAGGTGGCCAGCGATACATTTATATCAATCAATGGGCGCGTGCCACGTGGCGTGGGGATTGTCATTGACAACCAATCATCGTCCTACGCTATCAAATATTAATATTTTTGTCTGTTCAGCGACTGATTAACGCATGTGTGTCCTTGCAGTCGACATCTCCTCACCCGTTCCTTTGTCTATCTGCTTTCCTCTGTCTTTGTTGTTTCTTTATTGTGTGCCATTCGGAAGACTGGTTGTGACTGGGCAAGACCATTTCTTGGTCGGGCTGTCCATTGTGGCAACGATGTTTCGTTAACAATAACATCTTTTTATGTCAGTTGTTTAAGCGAATGGGTAGGAGGAGCACACGTGGCTGTCGAGAATGTCACAGGTCCTTGTAATTGTGCGTATATATGACATTAGGTGGAGATGGGAATAGTTTACATATGCTTGTCTCATTTCGACACTGTGCGTTCGACGCTTTCGACGATCTCTATTTCTGAAAGTGTGGTGTAGTGGTTAACAAGCTAGATTTGCAGACCATTGTTAGTGAGTTCGATTCTCATTGGGCGCCTCACACTTCTAACCTTGTGCCACATCTAAGCTAAGCTTAGTAATTAACTAGGCACCTCATGTGATGTAATGGTTAGCAAGCTAGATTTGCAGACCATTGTTAGTGAGTTCGATTCTCATTGGGCACCCCATACTTCTGGCCTTGTGCCACACCTAAGCTAAGCTTAGTAAATAACTGGGCACCTCATGTGATGTAATGGTTAGCAAGCTAGATTTGCAGACCATTGTTAGTGAGTTCGATTCTCATTGGGTGCCTCATACTTCTGACCTTGTGCCACACCTAAGCTAAGCTTAGTAAATAACTGGGCACCTCATGTGATGTAATGGTTAGTAAGCTAGATTTGCAGACCATTGTTAGTGAGTTCGATTCTCACTGGGCACCCCATACTTCTGGCCTTGTGCCACACCTAAGCAAATATTAGTAAATAACTGGGCACCTCATGTGATGTAATGGTTAGCAAGCTAGATTTGCAGACCATTGTGAGTGGGTTCGATTCTCATTGGGCGCCCCATACCTCTGGCCTTTTGCCACACCTAAGCTAAGCTTTGTAAATAAGTATATTTCTGAAAGTGTGTACAACTTATAAAAGTGCATACAGAAAGAAATTAAGTTTATAGATTTGACTGCGGTTGTAAATGTTTGGTTTCAATTAAAAGTTTTTCATATGTTGGTTGCTTGGTTGGATTTTACGGTATGTTTACCCTTGTTGGGCTATTTTATGCCCGCGAAATTTTGTTTTATTCATTCTTGCTGGGTATTCAAATATTTAAAAAAATTTAAACTCATTTTATACACATTTTAATAACCCTTTTTATTCATTTAACCCATAGATGGGACCCTAAAATGTACTACCACTCGGGGTCGGAGTGGACCTGGGAGTAATGAAGAAAAGCGACACTCCATATTCACCACTAGATGCAGTTTAACCTCATCCCTAGGACCCTCAGTCACCGCCTACTAGCACAAATATGAGAAAAAAGGCTTGGGGTTGCCATAAGTGCAATAGAGTTGGGACAATCATATAGGTGCTAGGTCTTGATGTGATAGGACGATTAGTTGTAGGGGGCCTCTCAGGCCGTCCGTCTAGCCAAAATAAAAAAAAGTGTGGGTATATCTTGATATACGACTACAGTTTCACGCTAGTAATGTAAATAAAGTAAAAGTAAAATCACCGGGGCGGCCTAAAGTCGGTATTAGCTAGACAGCGAGGGAGTCTATCCCCTTTTCACCAAGGAGATTATTTTTGGCATCTGAGGTCGAACGCCATACCTAGCATTAGCTCCTCTCTTTAAAGCACATATCCCTGTGCTACTCATACGCTGAGTTGGCGAGGGCCGGTATTGAACCCGGAACTCTGCTTATCTTTTGACATTTACACACATATCGTAGAAACGAACTTCACGTGACGAACCTCATCATAAAAATGGAATCGGGATATCGATTTCAGATCTTAGACGAAGCTGTTGGCGTTTTACTTTGAACAGATGCCCTTGCGTCTGTTCTCCCCCGGTCATGGGTACATAGTCTGGCAGAATGGTTTCTTTAGTCTGGTTTAGACAACTGGTCTAGGAGAAAGAACATTTTGAACTATAGCGAGTTCAGTATTATTTGTATTATTCGGACTATTGTCCTCATCTTCATTGTTATCTGTACAACGTTTCGACCGATGGGACCTCCAGCCTTCTTCAGGTATTTCTTATCGGACTCGGGAACCTTTTTGCACTCGAGAACTATCTCGGACTCGGGAACCTTCTTTTTCGTAATCGGGAGCCATCACGGAACTTTGAACAATCCTTTATTCGGTCCACGGGGGCATCCTGTCCTCACTTAGCTAACCATAGCTGGGGTAAAGCTGAGTGAAAACAGGATACCCCCGTGGACTAAACAAAGGGTTAGGTTCAAAGTTCCGTGATGGCTCCCGATTACGACAAGAAGGTTCCCGAGTGCGAAAAGAAGGTTCCAAGTCTGAGATAGTTCCCAAGTCGGAGAAGGTTCCCGAGTCCGACAAGAAATATCCGAAGAAGGTCGGAGGGCACATCGACCGAAACGTTGTACCGATAACAATGAAGATGAGGGCAATATTTCGAATAATACAAATAATATTAATCATCAAGCCTCATATAAAATATTCAGAGAAAAAGCGAATTTTACTCCGTATAAAAATTGACCTGATGTCACATTCCGCCCGTTGCCCTGGGAATCGTTAAATACATGCAAATATCTATGCACATATAAAGGGCAGTTGTATGTATGTATGTGTATATGTCCGGAGGAAACTACGAAAATAAAATAATTAACAACAATGTCATCATCATGTCGCGGGTGCAGCACGGACATCCATGACAATCTTTCGCCAACCTTCCCTATTACTCATGGCCCCTGGGAGGTCCTCTGTGAAGCATCCAGAGTCTTCGCATAGTTGGTCAATGTAGGTCCTTAGTGGGCGTTCTACGTTAACATGTCCATGTGTTGGCTTCCACGGGAGAACGTCGCTTATGAGTTCATCCCCGCTTGTTCAGCAGTGTCCTGCATGTCTAGTCCGTCTCACCCGGATGGTTTGTCAGATGGGGGGCAGGTGACCATATAGTTGCTTCTTTGTATGGTGCTGCTTTCATGACTTGTTCAGGACTACTCGCAGCATTCTTGTGCAGGGTTGTGGTTATATCAGTGCTGCTGTATAGCTGCACCACTTGGACCCTGACAAAGCGCCTCGGGAATAAGCTAGATGGTACCTGCACAACAACTGTAAATATATATATTCATTCACTATCAGCAGACCTTGCTCTTTGTGCAAAAAATAATTGAGATTTTACTTATATCTGGATGGATATTTAAAATTAGTATTTGAATAGTAAGAGAAAGGATTAAAAGATAAATAATTCATGTAAGACCAAAACATTCAATGGATCTTCGGGACTAACTTTTTATTATACCCCTCTACCCAGGCAACGCCGGGTAGCCGATTCTAGTAACATAGATATATAAGAAATTAAATTCATTAACGCAACGTTGTTAATAGAACAAGTTTACAATAAGTATAACATTTTGCTAAACATGTGACAGTAGAAGAAAGACAATCATAAACACATCAAATACATTTATTCCTTTATTAGCTCTATAAACAGCGTAATACTCGTAGCGTAGTGGCTAACGTGCGACATCAAAAAACAAATACAGAAACACACACGGTACTATATCCACACTAGTATGGATTAATACTAACAACCATGCATATCCCTTTATGGGCTCCGAAGTTTCTGAAGAAGGAGATTCATCTTGAAATATTAAGGAAATATTTTTTTGAAATACAGGTAATAAACAACATACTCATTACCTTTTTCTTCGTTCACATTGTGCTATGCCTTCAATCTCTAAACCAAATATACAAGGTGTGTAAAAAAATGTCGAGATTTTTGTTCATTTTGACACACCTTGTATTCTGAAAAAAAATTTCCATTCATACGTCATTTCTAACTTGGTAGATGTAGCTTTAAACTTGGTACATTTTTGGCACACCTTGTATTCTGAAAAAAAAAATGAATGGAACGTCATTTTTTTTCAGAATACAAGATGTGTCAAAAAGTACAAAAAATACCGATACTTTTTTGACACACCTTATATAAATATATATACCAATGTCACTCAACTCTCCTCTCCTCCTTATCTTCCCCTGGCATCAAACACTCCACTACCATGAACTTTACCCTCCTCCCTCGACCTACCCCTTTGCCCATCTAGCTCCTAGCATCCACCCTGCTCCCTGTAAACTTTCCCTACACTTCATTGATGTTATCCTCATCCCTTATTCCGCCCCTAACCTCCCTACCCTTCATTTCCGCTACTAACTCACGCCCTCATCAAATCACATGTACGTAATTTTTGCTTTGAATAAAAAATCATTTGACTGAAGTTGTCCTTATGAATAGGACGAAATATTTCAACTCTTAGATTTGTTTTGAGTTATTATTTTTTGTTCACTATCCTTTTACCTACCTCATATATATATATATATGTGTGTGTGTGTGTGTGTGTGTGTGTGTGTGTTGTTGTTGTGTGGTTGTATGCGCGTGAGGGTATGTGTTAGTGTGTATTGTGTTTGCGTGTGCGTGTTTTTATTAACGCTTCTGTTATTGCTACTGAAGCAGCATTTTTCTTTGTATTTATTTTCTGGTCGTGTTCAGTCTTACGCGCCCATGTTCTCTCGTTACAGAACCAATATTTACAAGATCTTTATGACGTAACCAATATTTATTTAAGTTTTAGCACGTAACCAATACGCTTGGCCAGGAAAGCACTTGTCTCGGCACAACCAATTATCAGTTTGGGTGGTTTCACATTTTTTATTTCTCCTCTTTCCTTTGTCTTTCATCATCTACCATTCTCTTCTAACTTTCTTCTTTCTCTCCTTCTTTTCCCTCTATTTCTTTCTTTCTTTCTTTCTTTTCTCCCCTTCTTTCTTTACTGTTCGTTTCATGACGGCTTCTTGGTTTCTTGTTCTTCATTCACTTTCTCAATTATTCTGATTATCTTCTTCGTTAACATTTCTCGTTATTTTCCTCTTCCCTTTACTAGTGAGTGCTCCACACTTCTTGCCTTGTACCATGGCTACAAAGAAGTTATAATAGTCTAAGATAAATCCAGTCAAAAAGAAAGTAGTATAATTCTAGACACATATATTGTTTTGTTTATGTGAAGTAATTGGAAAATTCATGGGAAATGGACACGTCGCTCCGAGTTCAAATCCTGGACGTGGTAATTGCATTTCACTTAGCGCTAATACCCTTGGTAAAGGTATGAATCCTACTCTCCCACCAGCTATGGATAAATAGTAGGGCAGACTGGGTTCGTTAATCTTGGTTAGGCAACCGGTCAAGGAGAAGGAAAACTCTGAATTCAAGCCCGTTGGACTCCGCATAAGAAATTGACCTTGTGTCCCATCCTGCTTGTGCAGAGGGGTTGGTAGATGTATATATGGTTTTGGTTTGTTTCTTTGTGTAATGACATATCAACTTTCCTGGGGTATTTAATGCGAAATCTGGTTGGTTGGCAGCCTTCCGTCTACGAGAGACGATGGAGTAGTGTCAAGGTTTTTTTTTGTTTTTTGTTTTTTTGTTTAGTAGTGCCAAGTTTTTTTGTTCGTTTTTTATTTTATTTTTTAACTTGAACTACATAGCCTGGGCGGGTTCATGTGGAGGATGAGCCGTTGCCCATGCAGCAAATCCCCCCTCTCCACACTGCCGCTGTAATCCAAAGGAAAGGTAAGGGACCAATGCAGTTTGGCAACGGTAGTGTCGCAGGAGTTAATGGGTAGCCTTGGATTTTCGCATCACACCACCTTATGGGCTCCGGCTCCTGATTTGTTTTCGGGGTTTACTCCCCTAGCCTAAATCTATCCTTGTAAGTATTTACTAATAACTCATTACGAGATGGATATGACACAAGGTTAATTTTAAGCAGATTTTAACAGGTTTAAATTCATATTTTCCCTACTCCTAGACCGGTTGCCATACCAAGGCTAAGGAGCCCAGTCTTCCATACTATTTACCCATTGCTAGAGAGACAATAGTTGGATGCAAACTTTTCCAAGGGATATAAGCACAATGTGAAATACAACCAGCATCGTCCGGGATTTGAACTCACGTTGCTGTTTCCATTTCCTACGACAGAAACCATTACACCAAGGGTGCCTCCTTGTTGAATAATAGTAATGGTACTATCTAACCCATAGCAGGGGGATAAGGGATGAGGGATTCATGCCTTTCGCAAGGGTACTAGACCAAAAAACGTACTAGCATGACTGGATCTTGAACTCATTTTCTACGATGTCGTCGTCCAGTTCGTTAGCTACAACGCCACCAGGTCTCCTCCCTATTAAAGTAGTAACTGGTTATATTAATTCCATTCCATCTAGTTATGTTCAATAGTCAGCACACAGACTGATTGATTGATTTTAACGACACATCAACCCGTCTAGGTTAAGCAATCACCAAGAGGTTAGGGAATCGCGTTTATTGTACGTCATATTTACATTTTTGCAGTTGTTTCTTGAGAGATCTTGAAACATTTGACCATACATGGGTCCTGAACAGGTTCTACCATACAGGGTAAGAGAAATGAAGTGGTTATCCACACTCACCAGATCACCAGAGCTGGATTCTTTTTTATGTAATTTAATGTTCTAATTACAGAGAAATGCACTGATATTTAAAGGTACTAGCAAATATATGCACCCTCCGGGTGCAAGTATTTAAGTTTTAATGTAATGAAATATCGTATTAAATTAGAAAGTCTAATAAGAATGCAGATAAAAAGATTTGAAACAGAGTGGGGGTATAATAGAAAAATAGAAATGAAACTTACTCTTCCATCACTCCCGTCTTTCATTGCTGAATTTTACTTATTTAACTATTTAGTTAAATTAGGGAATAAAGAATAAAATGACAGTTATTTTTTCTTGTTAATGGATTTCATTTAAGATTCATTGAAGAGATTTTTGCTTATATTCATTAAAATAAAACCAAACAGTTAGAAATCAATAATACTAAGCACATATTTAATAAAATCACATTTTTAATATCAGTATGCAAATTAGCCTTCCCATTCACACTGCAAACCGCTATATTTTGTATATATAAATACAATTGCATGTTATTTGTATGTAGATATGGACAACACTAATAATAAGGTGAAGCAATTTTATTAATAATTGAGGTTTAAATATAAATAAAATCATGGAGAATTTGATGTAAATAACTATGCTAATTGTGACTCGATTAGTAATATAGTTTCGGTTACAGACAGAAAAACACACAATCTCCATTATAATAAGAGATATACACAAACTCTTTACGTGTACGTCTGAGTTCTCAATTTTGGTTGAATCCTGTCACGGACACTATTGATACGACGAAATGACGTGGTATTCTACACTCCCCAGAGCTGTGGGTGGCGACCCGGGATGCTTAAGGACGGAGTCTTGGTTAATGAGCAGTCTATGACCTGCAACACTCCTCTTAGACTCTTACTTAGACTAGAAGGTCGGTCGGTCGGTCGGAGAGGCCCACCACGATCAGTCAGCTGCTCACGTCAAGCCCTAGCATCTATATGATTGTCCCAACCCTATTGCCCTTATGGCAAGCCGCAACCCTTTTCATCATATGGGTGCTAGAGAGCGGTGGCTGAGGGTCTACATATCCTGGGAATGACGTTAAAACTCTATCTGATGGTGAGGTTCCGGTTTTGGAGGTTTGGGGAATGTGGAGCACCCCTTCATCCCATTGCTCCGTGGTCTACTCTGACCCGGAGTGGTAGTACCAGTCAGGGTCCCATCTATGGGTTATATAGAAAAATGTATTAATAAAAAATTGTGTATCCATTAAGAATTTATTTCAAAACTTTATCGGCATTGAATGACCCAGTGAGGTTGATATGCCGTAAAAAAAAACAAACAAATACACTCGCCAGAACTCCAGAGCTGGATTCTTTTTTTTAATCCAGTTTAGTGTGCTACTTTCTTTCTTTCTTTCTTTCTTTCTTATTTGCTTTTTGTTTTCTTTCTTTCTGTATTTTTTTGTTTGTTTCTTTTTATTCGTTTTCTTTTTCCTTTTAAGAAAAAAAGAAAGAAGAAGCGAATACATGAATAAAATAAACAAACAAACAAGCACAGAAAGAAAGAAAATGAATAAAGAAAAAGACAAATAATTGAGGAAAAAAAAGGAAGAATAAGCAAAGAAAGAAAGAAAGAAAGAAAAAAAAAAGAAAGAAAGAACACTAAACCGGATCAAAAAAGAAGAATCCTGCTCTGGTGATCTGGAGAGTGTGCAGTATTTTTATTCTTTCTTTCATTTTTTTCTTTGTCTTTATTTATTTTTTGTTTTCTTTGTCTGGGCTTTTCTTTCTTTCTTTCTTTCTTTCTTTCTGTGTATCTTTCTTTCTTTCATTCTTTCTTTCGTTCTTTCTTTCTGTCTGTCTTTTTTCTGTCTGTCTTTTTTTCTTTTTTCTGTCTCTCTTTCTTTCTTTCTTTCTTTCTTTCTTTCTTTCTTTCTTTCTTTCTCTCTGTCGTTCTTCTTTCTGTCTTTCTTTCTTTCTGCCTATCGTTTCTTTCTTTCTTTCTTTCTTGCTTTCTTTCGTTTTTCTTTCTTCTTCTTTCTGTGTTCTTTCTTTCTGTTGTCTCTTTTTTTTTTCTTTCTTCTCTTTTTCTCTTTCTTTCTTTCTTTCTTTCTGTCTATCTTCTTTCTTCTTTCTTTCTTTTCTGTTCTTTCTTCTTTCTTTCTATTCTTTCTTTCTTTCTTTCTTCTTCTCTCTTTCTTCTTTCCTTCTTTCTTTCTTTCTTTTTTTAAAATATTTTTTATTCCTGTCTACACTTCATTATTGCTTTCTTTCCTTCCTTCTTTCTTCTTCGATGTATTCCTTTTCTATTCACCATGTCATTATCCTTTTCCTTTTTCATTCCTTTTTCATTCCACCAACTTCCCAACCAGTTTCCTTTCTTCCATGCCGACGATTTTTTTTTTGTTTTTGTATTTTTTTTTTTTATATTTTTCTAGTATTTCCGATATAACTCTTAAGCTAAAGTATTCATTTCCCTCCCTTTTTGTTTCGCTTTCCCTCTTCTAATAATAACTCTGCAAGAAACAAGCTCAACATTTTTACACCTAAGCAAAAACCGACATGTATCAATCGCCAGCACGTAAAAGAAATGAATAGAAAAGAAGGCATAATTGTAGTTTTCCTGTTTAAAATAAAAAATAAATAAACGTACTTGGGGTTTATTTTTAACCAACATCCTCACTTCTATTTTATGCTTTTTTTATTTTCACCGGTTTTCAAATGTTTCCCTTCAACAAGATCTACAGAAAAACACCTGCAGTTATTGCAGATATAATCTGTGGAGTGTCGGATAATTTGACAGGGTGTTTAAAGGTTTAGGCTTACTTTCTCATTGGACTTTTTTGCATGATCGTTTTTTAAGGTACTGTTAGTCCCCAAAACAGAGCCAAGTAAATATACGAACACTGACAAAATTATGGAAATAATACACTTCGAGAATGCTCACTGATATTGAGCACTCGTTACTTACAAATGTAGCAATCTATCTATCTATCTATATATATATATATATATATATATATCTATCGTATTTGACGGCATATACAACGCACTCCAAAATTTCGACTAAAAGTTTTTCCTGTGTCTTATACATTGTAGGTGAAGTTTTATTATTATCAATTCTATTATTATTATTATTACTAGCAAATATATGCACCCCCCGGGTGCAAGTATTTAAGTTTTAATGTAATGAAATATCGTATTAAATTAGAAACGCTAATGAAACTAAATAAGAATACAGATAAAAAGATTTGAAACAGAGGAGGGTATAATCGAAAAATAGAACAACTGAAACTTACTCTTCCATCACTCTCGTCTTTCATTGTTATTTTTTCTAATTTAAGTATTTAGTTAAAAGAGGAAGTAAAGAATAAAATGACACTTATCTTTTCTTGTTAATGGATTTCATTTAAGATTAATTGAAGAGATTTTTGCTTATATTCATTAAAATAAAATCAAACAGTTAGAAACCAATAATACTAACATATATTTATTAAATTACATTTCTAATATAATATGCAAATTAGCCTGTAAACCGCTATTTTGTTGTATACATAAATACAATTGCATGTTATTATTATGTAGATATGGTTAACAGTAAAAATAATGTAAAAACAATTTTATTAATAATTGAGGTTAAAATAAAAAATAAATTCATGGTGAATGTGACGTCAATTACTAAGGGAATTGTGACTTGAGTAGTGATTTAGTTTCGGTTACAGACAGAAAAACACACAATCTCCATTATAATAAGATTATTATTATTATTATTATTTCCTACTATTGCCTTATGTATACTTATTACTTGCCTATACTGCCAGATTGCTTTTATACAGCTATGTTTCTGCTTGTGTAATGCATAGCTAGACTGTTTTCAACAATATATGCTTAAATACACTAAAAACTTTTTTTTCCTGACGCACCCCCATTTCAGTAGGTCATACTGAAATGGGGGTGCGTCTTATAAGCCTGTGCATCTTATATGCCGTAAAATCCGGTATAGTCTTTTGCCCTTGGTACGTTTTATTTTTCCGATATTTCGAGAAGTCTCCACTCTTTTTCAAGGTATTGTATGCCAATATATATGCTGGATCATTTGACCGTATGCTTTAAGGCTTGGGGTGACATTCTCATTGAATTGTTTGCAAAATAGTCTTTGAAGGCACTTAGTCTCCAAAAGTGTGTCAAGTAAACATACTGTGGCAAAATTATGGAATTAACACAGAAGATGTTCACTGATATTGAGAACTCGTTTTTTACAAATATAGCAATGTACTAACTATCTCTCTCTCTCTCTCTCTCTCTCTCTCTCTCTCTCATATATATATATATATATATATATATATATATATATATATATATATATATATAGTATATTAAGAAAGATTGAAAAAACACAGGTTTCAATGAGTTAAGTGGTATGAGTTTGTTGGTATATGGAAGGTAAAGAAAATGTTTTTATCACAGAATAACGAGAAAAGCGAGTGATAGTCCTTGTTTATCAGTCTGTTTAAAATTTGAAATTTGAAGAAAGAAGATGGTTTAAAATATGACGTCAAATATTCTATTTTACGGTGAGTATGGGATTGTGTAAGTGTGTGAATCGAAAAGAAAGCATTGTGCATTTTTAGGTGTGTGGTTGCGCGTGTGTGTATAAATCTTTTGCGATAAACGACAGTGAAACAAACCTCAAGGTTGTGTGTGTGTGTGTGTGTGTGTGTGTGTGTGTGTGTGTGCATGTGTGTGTGTGTGTGTGTGTGTGTCTTTTTTTTTCAAACTTCAAATTTTAAACAGACTGATAAACAAGGACTATCACTCGCTTTTCTCGTTATTCTGTGATAAAAAAAAAATTCTTATTACCTTCCATATACCAACAAATGCACTGAAGATGATCTAATTAATAGATCGAAACACTGCAGGGTCGGCCAATAAACTCACCACTTAACTCATTTAAACCTGTTTTTTTTTCAATCTTTCTTAATATACTATATACTGTCGTATTCACTTCCTTTTCTTCATATTTATATATATATATATATAATATATATATATATATATATATATATATATATATATATTCTAATTAGAATCCTGAATTGCTTCCAAAATAGGAACACCGATATCATCATGGACCAATGTTGCAGTTGTTATATATCACTGGCTTTGGTTATATAAATGGCACCAACATTAAATTCTTCTTACGAGAAATAGGGTGCATTCGTGTATGTCTTTCACATATTAAAGTATTTTCTCATTTACTTTAATAGATTTGATGATTTTACCTACTTATGATACAAACCCTCTGAAAATTGAATTTTTTAACTCTCAAAATCGTTCAACAGTTTACTCTTACACTGCTGGAGGGCGTCTTTTTTTTCGTTTTTTTCTTCTTTTTTTTTGCTAGTCTTATTATAATGGAGATTGTGTGTTCTTGTGTCTGTAACCGAAACTATATTACTACTCAAGTCACAATTCAATTAGGTATTTATGTCAGATTCTCCATGATTTTATTTTTATTTAAACCTCAATTATTAATAAAATTGTTTTACATTATTAATACGGTTGACCATATCTACATACCAATAACATGCAATTGTATTTATATATACAACAAAATAGCGGTTTACAGTATGAACGGGAAGGCTAATTTGCATATTGATCTTAAAAAATTGATTTTGATAAATATATGCTTAGTATTATTGATTTCTAATTGTTTGGTTTTATCTTATTGAATATGAGCAAAAATCTCTTCAATAAATCTTAAAAGAAATCCCTTAACAATAAGAAATAACTGTAATATTATTCTTCACTTCCTATTTTAACTAAACAGTTTAATTAGGAACATTTACCAATGAAAGACGGGAGTAACGGAAACTGATGGAAGAGTTAGTTTCAAAGTTGTTCTATTTTTCAATCATACCCCCTCTGTTCCAAATCTTTTTATCTACATTCTTATTCAGTTTCATTAGCCTTTCTAATTTAATATATTTTATTATAAAATTTAACTAAAATACTTGCACCCGGAGGGTGCATATATTTGCTAGTAATCCTAATAGAGGAACATGTTTGAATGCTATCACACATGGATGTCGGATCTTTGCATTCGTAATATTAAACAAAAATCTTGGCATTTTGATGTCTTTTTTGTTGCTGATAATTGAAAGACGACACGAGGTCAAAGATTTGAAGGTTAATGGCTAGACTGTGACAGGTGTAGATTTGTTCAACAAACAAATGACACTCTTTAAATGCGTTGGTATTATTCCGCGTTATGGACTTTTTTTTTTTCAAAGTATTCATAGCCTCCCTACAGAGTTCTATAATATATCATGATATGGAGATGCGCGTGGCATAACGATTATCATCGGTAAAAAAATGGACCCGACGAGCCAAGTTCAAATCCTGGATGGGGACTGTTTACATTTTTCTTTAGAGTCGATACTCTAGGGAAATAATATGAATCAATCGATTCTGGGTTAGCTCAATCGGTAGAGCGTTCGGCTAGAAACCACAAGGTTCTTAGTTCGATATCGGTCCTCGCCAAGTAATACATATCGTGTATTTATATTTATACTTTCTAGTAATTGAAATTCTGTTTACATTTTTCTTTAGAGTCGATACTCTAGGGAAATAATATGAATCAATCGATTCTGGTTAGCTCAATCGGTAGAGCGTTCGGCTAGAAACCACAAGGTTCTTAGTTCGATATCGGTCCTCGCCAAGTAATACATATCGTGTATTTATATTTATACTTTCTAGTAATTGATTTTAACAATGTGTTAGCATTATTGCGGATTATAGAGCGTTCGGCTGGGAATCACAAGGTTCCGGGTTCGATACCGGTCCTCGCCAACTCAGCGTATGAGTAGCACAGGGATCTGTGCGGTAAAGTAAGGAGCTGGTGGTAGGTGTGGCGCTTCAGCTCAGATGCTAAAAACAATCTCCTTGGTCTAGCGCTATTGAAAAGGGGATAAACTCCCTCGCAGACTGGTTGATACCGACTTTAGGCCACCCTGACGACTTTACTATATATATTTACCGACCCTCCGTGCGGACAGGATGTGACACAAGGTCAATTTCTTAAGCGGGGTTTAACAGGTTTGAATTCAGAGTTTTCCTTCTGCTAGACTGGTTACCTAGCCATGGTTAAAGAGCCCAGTCTGCCCTGCTATTTACCCATAGCTGGAGGGAAAATTGGATTCATACCTTTCCCTAAGGTATTAGCGCCTTGTGAAATGCTAACAGCTTCGTCTAGGAATTGAACTCGGGTCGAAGAATCCATTTCCTACGACTCTAACCATTAGACCCCGTGCCTCTTTCACCAAATATAGGTGGGCTTACTGTCAAGTTAAAGGGCCGGCTTAGCTCAGTCGGTAGACCGTTCGACTACGGACCACAAAGTTCCGGTTCGATACTGGCCCTCGCCAGCTAAGCGTACGAGTAACTGATGGTAGGTGTGGCGCTCCACCTCAGACGCCAAAACAATCTCCTTGGTCTATCGCTATTGAAAAGGGGACAGACTCGCTTGCTGTCTGGCTGATACCGACTTTAGGCCTCCCCATCGACTTTACGTTCAAGTCACGTTGTAAGTACCTGTTCCTGTGTGATCATCGAAACTTAGCAGCGATTTGCCTGTTCATTAATTAGTTGAGTGGCCATTTAAGCAACAGCAGGTACTGTAACCAACTTCAGTCATGTGTGTCTTATCTAAACAGATCTTTGTAAATAACAACTTGAGAGTATGCAAAGTTAAACAGCGATGAGTCTGTTCAATACTTAGATGGGTGACCACTTAAGCAACATCAGGTACTGTAACCAACTTCAGTCATGTGTGTCTTATCTAAACAGATCTTAGTAAATAACAACTTGAGAGTATGCAAAGTTAAGAAGCGATGCGCCTTTTAAATACTTAGATAAGTGACCACTTAAGCAACATCAGGTACTGTAACCAACTTCATTCCTCTGCGTCATATCTAAACAGATCTTTGTTATTAACAACGTTGAGAGTATGCAAAGTTAAACAGCGATGAGTCTGTTCAATACTTAGATGGATGACCACTTAAGAAATATCAGGTACTGTAACCAGCTTCACTCGTCGTTTCAGTTTTGGAGGTTTGGGGAATGCGGAGCACCCCATCATACCATTGCTCCCTGGTCCACTCTGACCCGGAATGGTTGTACCTGTTAGGGTCCAATCTATGGGTTAAATAGAAAAATGTATTTATAAAAAATTGAGTATCCATTTAAGAATGAATTTATTTCAAAACTTTATCGGCATTAAATGACCCACTGAGGTTGATATGCCGTAAAGCAAACAAAACCAAACCAAATCTGAATGTAAAACATATATAAAAGAAATATTGGTTAAAGAAATAATCAGATCTAATTTGACAGATATAACCGTTACTTAAAGTTTCACGTTCACGAATGAATAAGACAAAACATCTTCGGCAGTAAAATAACCCAAGTGCGGATATGCCGTAGAATCCAAACAACCAACCAACCAAACATATATAAATGAAATATTGGTTAAAGAGACAGATGAAATAACCACATCTAATTTGACAGATATAACCGTTACTTAAAGTTTCACGTTCACGAATGAATAAGACAGTGAAAGCGTTAATGTTTAGCACATATTTTAAGTTAATCAGATTTATAAACCTAATAGGGAACACCTGTTTAAAACCTGAAGAAGAAGAAAAACTGAACGAGCAAAACAAACAAAAAAAACATAGACAAACAAACGGACAAATACAAATAACGAATAAAGTAACGTCTTTTAAACGTCTTGTGAGGTATGAACCATTGAAGGAAATGCACAATGAAACATGAAAAGAAAGCTTGGAAAATCAAGATTTGAAAAAGGAGAAGACGATTTAATAAACCAACAAACAGACAATGATTATATTTATGGGCCTCCAACTAACATCACATAATATTCTGATTTCATGCAAGCTGAGGAGGGAAGGACCGGAACGTGACCTCGCCAACTATTTGAAAGTAAAGTCCTTAACAAAGGTGAAAAACATTCCCTTTCCAAGTAAACAGAGAGCTCGCTTCTCAGGTTTGACTCGTTAAAAGTCATCAAGCGGGACCTAATAATTTTTTATTCCGCTCTTCTGGCATCTATTTATCTCTTTCTCTACAAAATAGCTGTTAATCTAGCTACATTTCATTGACAGTGTGCAATTGTTTAAGAAACTGGTATTGTAGTTCATTCGTAAAGGGTTCGATTCTCACCGAGGGATATACACTTGTATAGAATAAACTAGAATAAAAAATACGGTGACATCTGTATTTCCTATATATATATATATATATATATATATATATATATATATATATTGTTTGAAGGCAATTACAATGCGTATATCACATAGAATTCGATAATTATAATAAAGAAACATAAGTTAATTTCGGCAAAGGATCGTTCGGTCTGTAGAACATCGTACAGACTGTTTTATCAGCGATGTATACATCGCTGATGAGACTTAATAAAGTCGAAACAGTCTGTACGATGTTCTACAGACCGAACGATCGTTTGCCGAAATTAACTTATATTTATTTACTATAATTATCGAATTTTATGCGATATACGCATTGTAATTGCCTTCAAGCAAAAAAATATACAAATAATAATATATTCAACAATGCTTCTAAAAACAAACATAAAAAATCTTTTATATATATATATATATATATATATATATATATATATTATATATTATGGCTAGGGGAGTAAACGCCAAACATAAATCAGGAGTTGGAGTCCCTACGGTGGTGTGATGCGGAAATCCAGTGCTACCCATTAACTCATGTGACACTACCGTTGCCATACTGCATTGGTCCTTAACTTTCCTTTGGATCACAGCGGCAGTGTGGAGAGTGGGGATTTACTGCATGGGCAACAGCTAATCCTCCATATGAGCCCGCCCAGGCTATGTAGTACAAGTTAAAAATAACAGAAAAAACAAAACATAACAAAACAAAATAAAAAACTTCACACTAATAAAAAAAAACAGAACAAACCAAAGACCTTGACACTACTCCATCGTCTCTCGTTAACGGAAGGCTGCCAACTAACCAATCATATATATATATATATATATATATATATATATATATATATATATATATATATAATTTATTCATTATCGGGTGCAATATATTTAAGGTGCGACTGTTACTAATGCTTTCAAAGCAGTATGTTAGCAAGATATCTTCAAGACAAAGCGAAAAAGAAAGGGTGCGTTGTCTTGACGGTGATTAACTAACATGTTGCTTTGAAACCAATGGTAACAATCGCAACTTAAATGTATTGCACACTATAATAAATAAATACAGATCTTGCACCCGTAATGGAGAACTTTATTTTCAATTCTCCAATATTAGAAAAAATACTATTACTACTACTACTACTACTAATATATATATATATATATATATGTGTGTGTGTGTGTGTGTGTGTGTTTACCAACACCTTGGGACATGATGTTAGACCATTTATTACAAAAAATCAGAACTCCAAATCTAGTCACATACAACAACTCCTCCCCCAAAACAAAATGAGACCAATGTTGTGTATGAATTCAAATGTGCCGTAGGAGATTGTCTCTCCAAAATTAATAACACATATATTGGCCACACGACGACCACATTATCACGCAGATTAACATTACACTTATCTGATTCCAGCTCCATTAATCAACACCTTAAAACACATTCATGCCCCCCTCTACCTACCGCAAAATTCTAACCGAAAATACACGCACACTACATAAAGAAAAAAACAAACAAAAACTTCAAATAATCGAAGCTTTAGATATCAAACAAAAAAA
>CM042146.1:60265000-60270000 GCA_023376005.1 Doryteuthis pealeii | reverse complement strand
ATCTGAGGTGGAGCGCCACATTTACCATTAGCTCCTTACTTTACCGCACAGATCCCTGTGCTACTCATACGCTGAGTTGGCGAAGGCCGGTATCGAACTAGGAACCTTGTGGTTTCTAGCCGAACGCTCTACCGACTGAGCTAACCCGGCCCCCAATTGGGCCGAATCTTGGTTGTGGGTGTTGACCCATGATGCTTAAGGAAGGAATGCTGGTAGGTGTGCGGCCCATGACATTTAGCACTCCGCTTTGGCCCTTAACTTGGATCTACGGCCGATCGAAGACCCCCCCCCCCCATGATCAATGAAGCTCTAACACCTATGTTATGGTCCCGACCATCATATATGTATTAGATCTCTAGATCTCTGGGGAAAGTAAAGTACACCTTTATTGCCATTAATCCCAGGTCCACTCTGACCGAAGTGTTAGTTCCTGTTAGGGTTCCATCTATGGGTTTGATAAATCAATGTAAAAAATGTGTTTACAAATAAAATTGAGTTTGAAAATAAATTCAATACCAAACAAAAATGAATAAAAAAAATGTCTCGGTATAAAATAAGCCAAAGGTTGACATACCGTAAAATCTAATCAACCTACCAACCAACCATCCAACCAACTGCCAGAAAAGGCCATTATTTGTGTCTCTTGGCTATGATCTTAAACCACATCTAGTTGTGTGAAATTTCAGTTTGGGGAGTGTGAAATATCCCATTATTGCCATTACTCCCAGATCTACTCTAACCCGGAATGGTAGTAATTGTTAGAGTTCCATCTATGGGTTGAATAGATTAAAAAAGAGTTAAAAATTATTTTTTTTAAATGAATTTTTTTTAAAGATTGAGTACTCTAACCCGGAGTGGTAGTACATGTTACGGTCCCATCTATGGGTTGAATAGATAAAAAAAGAGTTAAAAATGAATTTTTTTTAATGATTTTTTTTAAATTGAGTACTCTAACCCGGAGTGGTAGTAATTGTTAGAGTTCCGTTTATGGGTTGAATGGATAAAAAAAGAGTTAAAAATGAATTTTTTTAAAATGGATTTTTTTAAAATTAAGTTCTGTAACCCGGAGTGGTAGTACATATTAGGGACCCATCTATGGGTTGAATAGATTAAGAAAAGTGTTAAAAATGATTTAAAAAATTTTTTTTTTTTAATTGAGTACTCTAACCCGGAGTGGTAGTACATGTTAGGGACCCATCTATGGGCTGAATAGATTAAAAAAGAGTTAAAAATGAATTTTTTCTAAATGACTTTTTTTTTAATTGAGTACTCTAACCCGGAGTAGTAGTACATGTTAGGGACCCATCTATGGGTTGAATAGATTAAGAAAAGAGTTAAAAATGATTTTTTTAAAATGATTTTTTTTTTAAATTGAGTACTCTAACCTGGAGTGGTAGTACATCTTAGGGTCTCATCTATGGGTTGAATAGATAAAAAAAGAGTTAAAAATGAATTTTCTTAAAAATGAATTTGTAAAAAAAATTGAGTACTCTGACCCGGAGTGGTAATACATGTTAAGGTTGAATCTATGGGTTGAATAGATAATAAAAAAAACGAGTTATAATGTATTTAAAAATGAATTTTTTAAAAATGTGAATACTCTGAACATTTTAGGTTCCCATCTATAGGTTGAATAGACAAAAATGAATTAAAAAGTGTTTAGAATGAATTTAAAAACATGAATACCTAAAAAAGAATGAATAAAACCAAAATGTATTCGGCATAAAATGACCCAACAAGGGTTGACATACCGTAAAATCTAACCAACAAACCATTTATATCTGTATGTGTCTCCGAAATCGCACACGTTTAGACGGCAGTGAAACTTACATAATCTTTCCTAAAAATATAGATAAGGGTATTTTTTTATAAATTGTTTCTTGCATTTAATTTTTACGAGCAATTATATGCACCCTCTGGGTGCAAGTATTTAAGTTTTAATATAATAAAATATGTTAAATTAGAAAGGCTAATGAAACTGAATAAGAATGCAGATAAAAAGATTTGGAACAGAGGGGGTATGATTGAAAAATAGAACAACTTTGAAACTAACTCTTCTATCATTTTCCGTTACTCCCGTCTTTCATTGGTAACTTTTCCTAATTTAACTATTTAGTTAAAATAGGAAGTAAAGATTAATATTACAGTTATATCTTCTTGTTAATGGATTTCTTTTAAGATTTATCCCCGAGATTTTTGCTCATAGTCAATAAGATAAAACCAAACAATTAGAAATCAATAATACTAAGCATATATTTATTGAAATCAAATTTTAAAAATCAATATGCAAATTAGCCTCCCATTCACACTGTAAACCGCTATTTTGTTGTATATATAAATACAATTGCATGTTATTAGTATGTAGATATGGTCAACAGTGGCTTCGGCCTCTGGACCATTGATATAATTAACGGCGTCGATCCCAGGGGGCCATCCCCCCAGGCAACACCTGCCCCCTCGATTTAAAGGGGTAGGGCTGGGTTTATTGCCCAGTGCCTGAGGCGCCCCCCTTGAGGGGGAATGCCGACGGGATCGACGCAATTTTTCACCTGCCACTCCATGAGCTTCGGCTTGTGGGTGGTCCCACGTTAATAGGGACACAAAGCCTGACCCGTACAAGTGGGGTACGCGGTAAATACAGTATATATGGTCAACAGTATTAATGATGTAAAACAATTTTATTAATAATTGAGGTTTAAATAAAAAATAAAATCTTGGAGAATGTGATGTAAATAACAAAAGGAATTGTGACTTGTTTAGTAATATAGTTTCGATTACAGACAGACAAACCCACAATCTCCATTATAATAAGATACTCAAATAGAGATAATATCCAAAAAAATAATAATCCATTCTTTTCATTACATCTCATCGTGAGTTACTACATCAACGAATTTGAAATAATTACCTACCCCCCCATTAGATTATGTCTGTTGAACTATTTAGCATATTTTTGAATTTTGACTCAGACATCTTTTTTTTTCATATATCAGCAAATCTGAAATAATTTCAAACCCTCGATTAGATTTGTGCCTCTACACTATTTAGCAGATTCTAAGACTATGGGGCAACCATCCCACAATCCGACATCAGCGAATCTGAAATAATAACCTACCCTCCCTCAGAGTTGTCATTGTTGCACTATTTAGCAGAATTCACGCTTAGATGTCTATTGGGTATATTATATCGCGAGGTGGAAAGATACACAAAAGAATGGTGTGCTTAATACATTTATTAAGCACCAGCATCCGGTGCCAAAGGGATACGTACAAATACTGAACAAATAAGTACAAACAATTAACACGACAAACTTACACTGAATAGAGGAGGGTCAATTCGATATAGTCAATGAAGCAAAGTCAGTCTGAATATTAATCAGCTAGTTAATCTACTTTTATCGTGGGCTATTTTATGGCTATGAGCCAGTCCATCTGGTAGAGTGCTGAAGGGATGTGAGCTACTTTACAACAGGATATCAATTGTTTTCTCTACAGAATTCAGAAATCTACTTACCAGGAGGCCAATGCAATCCCAATGAACTATAAATAAAAAAAACAAAAAGCCCGTTTTAACACCTACTTTGAATGCTGATTGGCTTTAGCATTAACCAATCAGATGATCAGAAGCCGAGTTAAGCGTTGGAAAAACCTCCATTTAAAGCCAGTCCCTTTCTGTTAACGTTGATACACGGGTAGCGCTTCAGAGGCTGATCATCTCTAAATGGGTCTAACTGACGAGGGGGCATTATGCTGGAAGACCCGAAACCCCAAATGAAACCAGTTAATAAAATAACTGATGACACTACCCAGCGGTATTTTTATCAGGTGTATCATAAACAACAGTAACAAATAACTATTATGCATAAGTTTGCCAATAGCCTTCCCATATGTTTGGTGGTATATTTAATACTACTGGGGCACTTTTGGTAGTGGTAATGATGCTACGGATTCGAAACTACGGTTGACAATCAGGTCATCATCTCGCAAAGACTTTATTGGTATCTATCCCAAATTAAAATTACACAAATCTTATCCTTTCTCCAATTTTCGAAGTCCGAGGCGTACACTATTGAGAAGGTTACTACGCTAATTCTTTAAAACGACCAAGGTGGATACAAATTAAAAGGAAATATGCCCGAATCCCACACACCCAAACACCAACCACGCAAGATACCACAAACAAAATATCACAAAATATTACACCAATATGCCCACCCTCTTATCACTTAACATACAACAAAGATATAAATCTAATTAGCGGCGACTTTATAATTTAAAAATTACCCAATCGATTATAACAATTTCGGTTATTTCCTAGTTGAGTAACATGAGTGACCAAAAAATAAAAGCAAAAAACAAGAAAAAACAGAACTTAAATTATTTATTTATTTTTCCATTAAAATAACCCTAAACCCAAACCCTAACCCTAACCCTAACCCTTGTTGGACTTAAACTTTAAAAATATTAAAATTAACAGGTTTATTACAAAATTTAGGGGTTCTGTTTTTTCTAGGTCACGCTGTAATATTATGTTACTCAACTAAGTGGGGGTAGGGTTAGGTTTAGGGTTTAGAGATAGATTTGGGGTTAGGGTTGGGGTTTAGGTTTAGTTTAATGGGAAAATAAATAATCTGGGTTCTGTTTTTTCTGGGTCACCTTTAATATTATGTTACTCAACTTGGAAATAACCACAATTTCTTTAGATACAACTAAACTTTATGGAGTTAAATCATAGGACCACGTATTGCTTAAGTTAAATCATGATTCCACTCATTGGTTTAGTTTTCCAAATTATATCTTAATCAGTATCCATCACCTACATTTTTTCTGTATTCCCTCCCATACTTTCTGAACCGGAAGCCAGCGACTAACTTAGTTGCTATATATAAATCTTAAATACAAAAAAGGTTTAGACAAAATCGGTAAGTCAACTGTATTTCTTTAGCATTAATCCTTTCGAATTATTAATTACCCCAACCTCTCTCGCTTTAAGAAATCCAG
>CM042146.1:60245000-60255000 GCA_023376005.1 Doryteuthis pealeii | reverse complement strand
ACTGCACCTCTGCAGAGGGGTAAGACTCCCCCAATGGGGCCACCTGTTGGCCGTGGGTGGCGACCCATGATGCTTAAGGATAGAACCCAGGTGGATGAGCAGTTCATGACTTGCAATACTCCACTTTGGCCCTATCTTAGGCTAGACGGGCGGTCGGAGAGGCCCCCTCCGATCAATCAGCTGGTCACGTCAAGCCCTAGCACCTATATGATTTCCCCAACCCTATTGCCCTAATGGCAAGCTCCAACTCCTTTTTATCATATGGGTGCTAGAAGGCGGTGACTGAGGGTCTACATGTCCTGGGAATGACGTTAAACTCTATCTGATGGTGAGGTTCCAGTTCTGGAGGTTTGGGGAATGTGGAGCACCCCTTCATCATCATTGCTCCCTGGTCCACTCTGACCCGGAGTGGTAGTACCTGTTAGGGTCTCATCTATGGGTTAAATAGAAAAATGTATTTATAAAAAAATTGCATTATCCATTAAGAATTTATTTATTTTAAAACACTATCGGCATTAAATGACCCACTGAGGTTGATATGCCGTAAAACAAAACAAACCAAACCAAACCTTTGTCTTCATTACTTGGTCGTCGCCAGCAACGTCTATTTTCACTTGCATACGCGACCTCGCTTTTCGAAAATGTCCGATTACCTTCACACTAGATCACACCAGAAAATACAGCTTCACTCCTCATTCTTCCTCTTGCTGCCGTCGTCTCACAACGCCTTCCACTGTAGATGGAGGCCGCGTATTTGCAAAACTGTTCGTCTCTTAATTACCTGTCACCGCTAACCAACCAACAGTAAAATGGCACAGTCGTCCTTCATTCATCGGGCCGGCGGCGTCTGTCACCGGATTTTTGATTGGTAAACATCAATTTCGAAAATGGCATTCACGTCTTCACCAATGATATGGATTTTTCTGGCCAGAGTCGGGTTTGAGGAAAGTAAAGATCTGGGGGGCGCTGGGGGGAGTGTTTGGGGAAGGAAAGCATATTGAGGGCAACGGAACGTGACAATACGTAGTTATCTTTTTCGGATATTTGTTATTCACTCCACTAGTCTTTTCTACTTCCTACTTCTATTTTCACTTTCACTTTTAACCTGAGTTCTTTTATTCCTTCTTACTTTTAAGATAATCTCTTCTATTTCATACATCTATTTTCACTTTCACTTTTAATATAAGTTGTTGTTTTATTCCTTTTTTCTTTTAAGATAATCTCTTCTACTTCATACTTCTATTTTCACTTTCACTTTTAATATAAGTTGTTCTTTTATTCCTTCTTTCTTTTAAGATAATCTCTTCTACTTCATACTTCTATTTTCACTTTATCTTTTAACATGAGTTCTTTTATTCCTTCTTACTTTTAAGATAATCTCGTCTACTTCATACATCTATTTTCACTTTCACTTTTAACATAAGTTGTTCTTTTATTCCTTCCTTCTTTTAAGATAATCTCTTCTACTTCGTACTTCTATTTTCACTTTCACTTTTAGCATCAGTTGTTCTTTTATTCATTCTTTCTTTTGATATAATCTCGTCTACTTCATACATCTATTTTCACTTTCACTTTTAACATAAGTTTTTCTTTTATTCCTTCTTTCTTTTAAGATAATCTCTTCTACTTCCTAGTTCTATTTTCACTTTCACTTTTAACCTGAGTTCTTTTAATCCTTCTTAGTTTTAAGATACTCTCTTCTACTTCATACTTCTATTTTCACTTTCACTTTTAACATGAGTTCTTTTATTCCTTCTTACTTTTAAGATAATCTCTTCTACTTCATACATCTATTTTCTCTTTCACATTTAACATAAGTTGTTCTTTTATTCCTTCTTTCTTTTAAGATAATCTCTTCTACTTCATACTTCTATTTTCACTTTCACTTTTAGCATCAGTTGTTCTTTTATTCATTCTTTCTTTTGATATAATCTCGTCTACTTCATACATCTATTTTCACTTTCACTTTTAACATAAGTTATTCTTTTATTCCTTCTTACTTTTAAGATAATCTCGTCTACTTCATACTTCTATTTTCACTTTCACTTTTAATATAAGTTGTTCTTTTATTCCTTCTTTCTTTTAAGATAATCTCTTCTACTTCATACATCTATTTTCACTTTCACTTTTAAAAGAAGTTGTTCTTTTATTCCTTCTTTCTTTTAAGATAATCTCTTCTACTTCGTAATTCTATTTTCACTTTCACTTTTAGCATCAGTTGTTCTTTTATTCATTCTTTCTTTTGATATAATCTCTTCTACTTCATACTTTTATTTTTACTTTCACTTTTAACCTGAGTATTGTTCCTTCTTTCTTTTAAGATAGTCTCTTCTACTTCCTACTTCTATTTTCACTTTCACTTTAAACCTTAGTTGTTCTTTTTTTCCTTCTTTATTTTAAGATACTCTTCTACTTCATACTTTACTCTACTAATATGTCTTCTACTTAATACTTCTATTTTCACTTTCACTTTTGACCTGAGTTCTTTCATTCCTTCTTTCTTTTAAGATATCGTTTATACTGCTTTTATTTCATGTTTTCTTTCTACTATTCTTCCTGCTCTTTTCTATTTCTTCTGTTATTCTCTTTTCTTTAATCGTTTAGAATTTGATCATTTTTTTCTGTTTTTCATTTTCCTTAACTTACTTTCTTTATCAATTTCTTTTATAGTCTTTTGGTCTCCTTTATACTTTTATGTTTTTTCTTTCTTTCTTTCCTTCTTGAATAATCTATCTTTCTCCTTTGCGCTCTTTTTCTTTCTTTCTTTCTTTTGATCTCTCTTGCTCTTTTCCTATGCTTGCTCTCTTTACTTTCTTTCTTTTTCTCAGTATTTATATTCTGTATGTTTTAAAGTTTTCCACTTTCTTTCTTTCTATCTTTCTTTCTATCTTTCTTTCAGGATTTTATAGTTTTATAATATATCTTTTAAACTCTACATTTCTTTTTTTCTTTCTTCTGATTTCTTTCGCTATTTTCTTATGCTTGCTTTCTTCATTTTTTTCTTTCTCAATTTTTTGAATGTTTTTCAGTGTTCCTCTTGTGCAACTTTTCTTTCTTTCTTTCTTTCTTTCTTTCTTTCTTTCTTTCTTTCTGTCTTTTATAGTATTTTGTTCACATACATTTTTACTTTCTTTCTTTATTAATTTGTTCTGTTCTCTCTCTATTTCTCTCTCTATCTCTATCTCTCTCTCTCTCTCTCTCTCTTTCTCTCTCTCTCTCTCTCTTCTCTCTCTCTCTCTCTCTCTCTCTCTCTCTCGTGCTCTTCTTATGATCGCTTTCTTCACTTTCTTTCTTTCTCAATCTTGATGTTTTTTTCAAATTATTTACTCTTCTTGTTAAAAACAATGATAGGTTAAGCCAATCCATTATCTACCAAACGACATAAGAAACTGTGCGTTGAGTGATGAATGACTTAACTGTGAATTAGAACGAATATAAATCCCAAGGGACATTTTAGCTTAGTCAGCAAAGTGTTCGGCTAGGAATCACAAGGTTCTTGGTTCGATACCGACCCTCGCCAACTCAGCGTATGAGTAGCACAAGGATCTATGCGGTAAATGAGAAACTGATGGTAGGTAGGGCGCTTCCTCTCTTATGCTAAAATAATCTCCTCGATCTAGCGCTAGTGAAAAGTGGATAGACTCCCTCGCTGTCTTGATGATACCGACATTAGGCCGCCCCGACGACTTTACTTTTTTTTACTAAGTGTAAACCAGTATGTAACACAAGTACTTATCTGTCTCATCGTTACTTCAGGTGTTTAAGTATTTATTATACAGAGTGCCCCCCTCCACGCGAAAGAAAAAACTGGGATCCGATTTTAGGTCTAATTTTTTAATTTGTTGCAGGAATTGAATGCAACATTCGTAATAACTAGTTTATTGAGGTCAAACATATTAAAACATAAGTGTTTTGGATGTTTGTTTTTTAGAAGCATTGTTGAATAAAGTATATATTATATTTTTGCTTGAAGGCAATTACAATGCATGTATCGCATAAAATTCGATACTTTTTTTTATAGAAAATGAACCTGTCAGGTTAATTTTCTATAAAAAAAAGTATCGAATTTTATGCGATACATACATTGTAATTGCCTTCAAGCAAAAATATAATATATATTAAAACATGTGAAAACATGAGAGTCTTATGAGTTTTCTTCCTTATTTATATTTAGTTATATGCATTTCTTGATACGCAGTACATAATTGTCTATGACATCCTTAAAAACCGACCGAGGAATGGTTCTGATCTCCTCCCTATTGACTTCCTTGAGTTCTGTGATGGTCTTAGGACTCTTTGCATACATTCTATCTTGAAGGTTTCTCTAGAAAAACAAATCTGGTGGGATAAGGCCGGTGATGTGTGTTGCCTAATCAAAATTAGTACTGAGACTGATCACACGGTCCCCAAAGTTATCTTTCAGCCAATCTTGGTATTGGAGTTTTGTGATATAAGGCATGAGGCATATGGTCACCTCTATTTATAGACTCGCCTATAAGCACGTGACCTGGGAAAGATTCCTATTATCCAATCACTGGCAGTGCTGCTGCTGCTGCTGTTGGTGTATTTATAGAGGCCTGATTCTAATCTTAACTCATTTACACTCGGACCATCTAGGACGTCGGACCTAAAGGACACTATCCTACAAGGACTTATTGATCTACTTACTTGTTTACTTTAAGTTCTTTTACAACTGGAACCAAGGATGGTGGCTAGTTACTCAACACTTGGAAAAGGTTTGAGGTGTGAGAATTTGCTCCGTTTTGCTGGAACCAGGACTTTCTCATAAGCGAAACGTACAAGATATGCAGCTCACTTTTGAAGGTTTTGTGTACAGAGAGTTTTGGACTCTGCTGAACTCCCAACCAACTCAGTTGTACGCTTTCTGTGGAGTTCTGATGGCTTGGACGGTTGTCGTTGCGTCTTCCAATCACGACGAAAAAGACAGAATACCTTCATATCTTAAGATAACGGACGATAGATTTTAGGCAGATAGCGAAAGAATAAGAACCTATTGAGATCAGATCTAATGTATAGATCAAATATCATTTGGCAGTAGCTCCAAGGGAAAAAGCAAAGAAAAATGACAATTGGTTAAAAATATATGAAATATGTTTATTTTTTAAGTTCAGTTGATTTAACAACAGATTCACCGGGATGAGACTTGTTATAGAAGCAAGTACCCTGTGTATCGTTCACACCAAGGGATGTTAATATTTTATCTGACATAAATTTAGCTTAGATGAATGTCATCCTGATCTACTTTGATTAGTTTTAAGATACTGAACAAAAGTCTAAATAACACAACACAGTACATAACATCAATGAGTAGCTTCCATCTAAGTTTTTTCAAAGTGCTTCGATAGGGTTCAAGTGATGTAGCACTGATACGGCCACGGCTTGAAAGAAAGTACAAATATACAATGTAGATAATCAGAATTGGTCAATATAATTTTACCTGCTATTTTTGATAGCAGGTTAAATAATATGTGCATTCTGGGCGTAAGTATTTAAGTTTTAATGTAATGAAATATATCAAATTAGAAAGACTAACGAAATTTAATTAGAACGCATATAAAAAGATGACATTTATTTTAATTATATGGACCATATGACCTTTACGCACCTCTTTTGCGATCTGGATTCATAGGGACATTTTTTTCATGCATATCGTTAAAAGACGAATTTTAGAATTTAAAAAAAATTATAAAACTAACTCCTAAACCTAACCCCTAACCCTAACCCCTAACCCCTAACCCTAACCCCTAACAAACAACCGGATTTTGTGGGTGTAAATTTAAAAAAATATCCTTATGAATCCAGATAGCAAAAGGGGTACCTAAAGGTCATGTGGTCCAATTATATTTTAATTGGTTTCTATATAAAATCCTTCATAGAATTGATTTTAATACATTGAATCATAAACAATAATATTTGAGATCAATAGCACCAAGTAATTATTTATTAACCCCGGTTTTGTTAAAACTAATATGAAAATTAACCATACCGTATATTATGCTAACCTTTAATTCTTATGATATATAAGATACATCGTAGGATTTTAAATGTACTAATAACACGAGCTGTTTTGAGGTAAATCTAATTCAGATTTTTATAGGGACATCGTTAATAAATAGGATTTATCTGTGCAGTAAAGTAAGGAGCTGATGGTAGATGTGGCGCTCCACCTCAGACGCAAAATCAATTTCCTTGGTCTAGCGCTAGTGAAAAGGGGATAGACTCGCTCGCTGATTGGTTGATACCGACTTAAGGCCACCCCGACGACTTTACTTACTTTACTTTATTAATGATTTTAACTATGAATTAAATACTCATTGATAGACTTAGGCAATTCCTGCAGGTATTGTAACGTAAGCTGTGATGTAGTTTTTGTTACAGACAGACAGATAGACACAGAATTATAATTAGATATGAATAGTTTTTCGCGGGGAGGGGTGTTAGTTTCCTTTCTATTTTTACATTAATTATATCGCGTAAATAGTTGATTAAACAAGCAGGAAAATGAAGGGAAAACAAACCGAACCAACAATAATGCTTTATTTTCCTTTTCGTATATTTCTTTTTTTTTTTTAAAGGTTTTCTTGTATTTAACAATAAAGAACGTCAACAGAATTCCCCGTTGTATTTATTTTCCTTTATTTTTCTTCTTAGTTTTTTTTAATAATTTTTTATTTATTCCTTTTCTTCATCACCATTCCCTCCCCCTCTCTCGCTTTATCTTCTCTTACCTCTTTCTACTTTTCCTTATAAGATCTACCAGCGTTCTCGTCAACAACAATGTTCCGGTCCATTGCATTCGAAGGTCTCAGCGTGAACTTAAGTGGTGTGGCGGGGTGCGGTGGGGGGAGTGACATTGAATGGACTTTTCACGATGCAGAAAAGAAAAAAAACAATAAAGGCCAGCAGGTGCTACATTGTCCCAGGTGGTTATTTACATGCTATTGTCACAACAATTATAGAATATGGATATAATTTGAAGGAACATCAACACTAAAATGGGTCGCGTGTGTCCAGACACCATTTTTTATGAGTAAACTATGAATTAAAACAAACTAATTGCAACCAAAAAGGTTTGTATTTAATTATAAAGAAAAGTAAGTAAAGTCGTCGGGCGGCCTAACGTCAGTATCAGCCAATCAGCGAGGGGGTCTATCCCTTTTTCACTAGCGCCAGACCAAGGAGATTGTTATTTGCGTTTGAGGTGGAGCGCCACACCTACCATCAGCTCCTTACTTTACCGCACAGATCCCTGTGCTACTCATACGCTAAGTTGGCGAGGACCAGGATCGAACTAAGAACCTTGTGGTTTCTAGCCGAACGCTCTACCGACTGAGCTAACACGGGCCCGTATTTAATTAAAATTAAAGTTAATTATAATAAAAAAAATCATAGAGCTAATCTCAATAGTTAAACTAGCCCGGCTAGCTGAGGCTTTAGAATACACCGACTGCGCCTCTGCAGATATGTAAAATCCCTCCAATGGACTACCTGTTGACTGCGGCTGACGATCAGTAATGCTCAAGGACGGAATCCTGGTGGTTAACCTGTCCCTCATATGCAACACTCTACTTTCACCCTTACTTAGGCTATACGGGCGTCAATCGGTTAGTCATGTCGAGCCTTAGCACCTGTATGATTGTTTCAACCCTATTGCCCTCATGACAAGTCCCAACCCTTTTTATCATATGTGTGCTAGAAGGCTGAGGGTCCTGGGAAATGACGTTAAACTCTATCTAATGGTGAGGTTCCAGTTCTGGATGTCTGGGTATGTGGAGCACCCCTTCATCATCATTGCTCCCAGGGCTAATCTGACCCGGAGTGGTAGTACCTGTGAGTCTCATCTATGAGTTAAGTAGAATAATTGTCTTTGAAAATTGAGTTTCAAAAACTTTCTACCAAACTATCTATTATAACAAACTTGAATTTTACCCCTAAACTTATCCCTTAAAGGGATTCCCAATCCACTTAGCAATAAACAATTGCAAACAACCTACTGTCAAAATCAATAAAAATCCTTGAAAAAAAGACATAATAAATTTGACCATCCATCACAACCTACTGCTTGGCCTAAAATAACCCTGGATGGGTTGACATGCCATTAATCAATCAACCAATGATTAATTGGTGTCGATTTTATTGGCTTTTCTGATAGATTTCGATGTGTAGATTAAAGTGATATCAAAGATATTGCTCAATTTTGGAATTGGTGGAGATATGGGGGTTCAAAGGTTCCATAATTATGCCTTTTATAAAGGAATATTGGTAAAGACCAGCAAGGAACAAAGCCCCCCAAAATCCGCACCCTATTTTTATCTGAGAGGAGGTTGAAAAAAAATTTTTACATTCATCTCTGATTATTTGATGCTGTCCGTTTCTACTATTCCAAAACATTCATAATTTTATTTTTCTGCTTTAGTGGTCAGTATTTTAGAATTCATAAGGATTTGTTCATTCCTTGCATTTACACACACACACACACACACACACACACACACACATATATATATATATATATATATATATATATATATATATATATATTAACTTTTCAAATCCCAGGCAATGCCAGGTAGCTCTGCTTGTATATAATAAAAACGGATTAATTGAAACTTACAGATCATATTTATCATATGCATATATCCTGAAAAAAATGTACCAGCATTGACTTACATAATACAATCCAACGGCTGACATGCTTATAATACATGTATATAAATTCATATCGCTATATATTTTATTTATGCAATAAATTTATATATAAATATTTTATTTTTTAATTTACTTAATATTTTCGCAAATCGTTACGTTGTTCATCTTATCTACTTTTTCATCACGAGCATAGGACACCTTTCGATCCCAAATTCCATTCCTATATCCTGGCCTGATATACTTATGGTCTACATACTCTTGTTCTTTAATATTCAGACAGTTAATTTTTTTTTGTCAAATATCTTGATATCATCCATGTACATGAGATGGTTTATTTTCAAACACACACACACACACACACACGCACACACACACACGCGCGCACACACACGCGCACACACACGCGCGTGCGCGCGCCCTGTCATCTGGGGCGTTAGAATGCACAGACTGCAACTCTACAGATCGGTAAGAACCCCCCAATGGGGCCACCTGTTGGCCCTGGATGGCGACCCGTGATGCCTAAGGGTAGAACCCAGGTGGTTGAGTATTCCATGACTTGCAATACTCAACTTCGGCTCTTTTTGGCGGGACAGGGGGTCAGAGAAGCCTCGTCCGATCAATCAGCTGGTCACGTCAAGCCCTAGCACCTATATGATTTTGCCCAACCTAATGCCTTATGGCAACCCACATTCCTTTTTATCATATGGGTGCGAGAACGCGGTGACTGAGGGTCTACATCTCCGTGGAATGATGTTAAACTCTATCTATGGTGAAGTTCCAGTTTTGGAGGTTTGGGGAATTTGGAACACCCTTTCTGGCCCTGAATGGTAGTACCTGTTAGGGTCCCATCTGTGGGTTATATAGAAAAATGAACGTATATAAAAAACATTCAGTATCCATTAAGAATGACTTTATTTCAAAACTTTATTCGGCATTAAATGACCCACTGAGGTTGATATGCCGTAAAACAAAATAAACCAAACCAAACACAAACACACACACACACACAAACACACACACACACACACACACACACACACACACACACACACAATGGTTGACGGTGAAAACGATTATTGATGAATTAACATCGATCAAAATTGACAACCTGTAAAGTAAATATTTTTTTAAATCCAAACATCATTAATTTCTAGATCCTCATTTAGCTTAGCAATCTACATACCGATACTCTTGTTCTTTAATATTCAGACAGTTATCCTCTTGCAACACCGAAATCTTGTTAAATACGAGACCGTCCAAATCGTCCAAGATAAAATGCTAAAAGGTAAATTCTAAATATCTGTGTGCTCAATCTCTCTTCTTTTTTTTT
>CM042146.1:60223860-60244900 GCA_023376005.1 Doryteuthis pealeii | reverse complement strand
CAATTGCTACCTCTTCTCTTCTCCTCTCTCTTCTCTCTCTCTCTTCTCTCTTCTCTCTCTCTCCCCCGTTTTCGGCCTCCCTCACCTTCCCTCCCACCTTTATTTTCATTTTAAACTCTCCTCTAAACTACCCCCAATTATTATCCTTTCCCCTCTTTCCCAATGCTTTACCTCCTCCTCCTCTCTCTCTCTCTCTCTCTTCTCTCTCTCTTCTTCTCTCTCCCCCGCCCTCTTCTCTTTGGGGCCTGTAGTTTCAGTCGGTTTTGCAAACTACCTTATAAACCACAGCTTTTCCCGTTTGGTTCGATAACGGACCTCCACGTAAAGCCTAGCACAGCTTGCATATGTTACGATGAATTTGGGGAAGGCTCATGGATATGGTGTGGCCGCTCCACTTCAGATGGAAAAAATAATATCCATTCTATTGCATTGAAAAAGTGGATAGACTCCTCGCAAACATCTGATAAGGTCAAAGCTGATTTAAAAACTAGGTGGAAGAAGATTTTGCAAAGACTGAAATATAATGTATCGTCACTGTTTGGTGTTTTTCCAGTTTTCTCCTCTTGCTGTAGGTTTCGATCCTAATGCAGTTGAATCTTTTTTTTTTTTTAAAGAAAAAAAAAAATAATTGATTCTTATCGGGACTTCCTTTCCTGTATTGTTTCCCCGGACTTGTGACTCAACATTCAGGTCCTTATCACCTTCCTTTCACTCACACGAATATTTTTCTCGTTATTTCCTTTCTTCTCTAAAACCAACACTTATAAACTTCTCTTCTTTCTTGGAAGAACTAAATTAAACGCGCCCTGTTTTAGTATTGTTTTCATAACACTTTTTTCTACTTCAGCCTTTCCATTTTTTTCTTCCTGTCTACCAAAAACTCCACACACCTTTCTTTTTCTGTGTTTATTTTTCTTTTTAGGTATTTAATCAATGTTTCTTCATGTTTTAATGTCCTCAAATGAATTTTCCGCCCTGTCGGCTGGGGCGTTAGAATTGCACCAATGGCACCTCTGCAGAGGGGAAGACTCCCCCAATGGGGCCAACCTGTTGGGCGGTGGGTGGCGACCCGTTGATTCTGAAGGGGTAAGAAAGCCCCAGTGGAGAAGCAGTCATGACAGTGCCAAATACTCACTTTGGCCCGTATCTTGGCTAGACGGCTGTCACGGTCAAGCCCTAGCACTATATGATGCCCCAACCCTATTTGACCCTTATGGCCAGGCCCCAACCCTTTTTCCTATGGGTGCTAGAAAGGCGTGGCTGCGGGGTCTACATGTCCTGGGAATGACGTTAAACTCTTATCTGATGGTGAGTTCCAGTTTTGGAGGTTTGGGGGAATGTGGAGCAACCCATTCACCACCATTTGCTCCCTGGTCCACTCTGACCCGGGGGTGGTAGTAACCTGTTAGTTCCAATCTATGGGTTTAAATAGAAAAAATGTATTTAAAAAATTGTATTATCCATTAAAGAATTGATTTATTCTTCAACAAACTTTATCGGGCATTTAATGACCCACTTGAGTTGATATTGCCGTAAAAACCAAAAACAAAAACAAATCTAATGAAATTTTTACCTTTCAGCAAGTTAATTTTCATTTTATTTTTGGTTGTTTCTGAAACAGTTACCAGCAACCAACAAAATTCATAATAGTTCACTATTATTATTATTATTAAAATATTATTACTAATATATTACTTTATCAATAACTATTATACTAATTATTACTATTAATGTTATTTACTAATAATATTATTTTTGTGGAGACTGTGTTTCCACTTTGGTTGTTTGGTTGCTTATTTGGGTTTTTAACGGCATTTATCAACTCGGTCTTAAGTTGTAATGCCGACGGACAACCATGTATATTTTTTGCAACTGGTTTACGCACCGATGTCGGTTTTCTTAGCTCTCCATCGTTAAAAAAGGACTTTGAGGGAGACCACATATAAAAAAGCAGCTGTCGGCCCCACTAAACACCTTTATAACACAAACCCGTTCCATTAAGATGAATAAAGCCCAACATACGGACAAATCCTGGAGAATCAAGGAAGGACTAAATAATTTATAGTTATTTTCCTGTTTTTTTAAATATAATTTTTAAATTTTATCTGTTTTAGTCTGCCTCTGTGAGTCTGAGAAATGGTTTGCTGTGGGTTTGTTGCTTCTTTTTTTTTTCTTTGATTATTAATCTGCTTAAAAGAGAAAAAGAAGGAAAAAGTCATTAAAAAACATGTGAAAAAAATTAATAAAAATAATAATTATAGAAGGAAAAAGAAAGAAAGTCTAAAATAAAGTGAGAAGAATAAGAAAGAAAAGTATAAAAGAAAGATATAAATCATGGAACAAAAGAAAAGAAACAACAAAATATGACTCGGAAGAAAGAAAAGAAAAAAAGAAAGGAAGATAAGAAGAAAAGAAAAAAATTTGCAACAAGAAAAGAGAAAGATACGGAAAGACTAATAAATATTAAAAAAGAAAAAAATAACTAAATAGAAACATAGGAAAATACAAAGAAAGAAGAAAGAAAGAAAGAAAGAAAGAAAGAAAGAAGAAGGAAAAATCCTAAAAAGAAAGAAAAAACGAAAGGGAAAAAAAATGCAAAGGAAAGAAAGGAAAAAGAAAATAAAGAAAGGAAAATGCAAAGAAGGAAGAAAGAAGAGAACGAAAGAAAGGCAAATAACCCAAAGAAAGAAGAAAGGAAAGAAAAAGAAAGGAAAATGCAAAGAAAGAAAGAAGGAAAAGAAAAGAAAAATTTCAAAGAAAGAAAGGGAATTCAAAGGAAAGGAAAGGAAAAGAAAGAAAGGAAAATGCAAATAACAAACGAATTTAAAGAAGAAAAAGAAAAGAAAGAAAGAAAGAAAGGAAAAATTCAAAAAAAGAAAGAAAAGAGAAAGGAATATGCAAAGAAAGGAAAGAAGGAAACGAGAAAGAAAAAAGGAAGAAAGAAGGAAAAATGCAAAGAAAGGAAAGAAACAACGAAAGGAAATAAATTTAAGAAGGAACAAAAGAAAGCGGAATGAAAATCGGAAGAAAATGGCAAAGAAAGAAAGAAAAATAAATTCAAACCCAAGAAAAAGATACGAAAAGACTAATAAAATATTGAATATAAGAAGAAAAGAACTAAAATAAAAATATTAACTCATACGAAAGAGATAGATGAAGAAGACACAAGAGAAATATATCTTTTAATTAAATAACATAAGAATAAAGAGTAAAAACATATATACAATATGAGATAAGATTGAATATTTTTATTGCAAAAAAGAAAAAAAAAAGAGGAAATCTTAAAATATAACATGAAAAAAAATAAAAAAATAAAACTAAGAAAATGCAATTATAACATTGGAGATAAAAAAGAAAGAAAAATATTATTCATTAAGGGTAAAAAAAGAAAAACAAAAGTAAATTATAAAATGCAATAGAAAAAGAATGAAAGAAAGAAAACTATTAAAGATATATCTGGAATAGAAAATAAAAGAAAAGAAAGGAAGAGAAGGGTTAAGAAATAAAATCATAAGAAAGAAAAAACAAAGGGACATTTAAATTCTAGAAATAATTGCAAGAACAAAAATTAAAATTAAGTAGTATTCTGGCGTTAATTCGGAGTTATTGTCCCCATATTATTGTTATTTGTACAGCGTTTCGGCCGAATGGCCCTCCGTGCTGTCTTAACCTGAGTCCGAGAAGGTTCCGAGTCCGACGAATATACCTGAAGAAAGCCGGAGGGCATATCGGCCGAAACGCTGTACAAATAACAATGAATATGGGGACAATACTCCGAATAACGCAGATACTACTTATTTTATTTTGTTCTGCATTATTTCCTAGAAATTAAAATGTCTTTGTTTTTCTTTCTTATGATTTATTTCTTAACCTTCTCTTCTTTCTTTCTTTATTTTCTATTCAGATATATCTTAATAGTTTTTCTTTCTTTCATTCTTTTTCTATTGATTTATAATTTACTTTTGTTTTTCCTTTTTTCCCTTATGAATAATATTTTCTTTCTTTTTTATTCTCAAATGTTATAATTGCATTTCTTTAGTTTATTTTTTTTATTTTTTCATGTATATTTTAGATTTCTTCTTTTTTTTTCTTTTTGAATAAAATATTCATCTTATCTCATTTGATATATATGTTTTACTCTTTATTCTTATGTTATTTTATTAAAAGATATATTTCTCTTGTGATCTTCTTCATCTATCTTCTTTCGTATGAGTTATAATTTTTATTTTAGTTCTTTTTTCTTATCATTCATATTTTATTAGTCTTTCGTATCTTTTTCTTGGGTTGAATTATTTTTCTTTCTTTCTTTGCATTTTTCTTCATTTCATTCTTTCTTTTGTTCCTTCTTTAAATTTATTTCCTTTCGTTGTTTCTTTCCTTCTTTGCATTTTCCTTTCTTTCTTTCTTTCTTTCTTTCTCGTTTCCTTCTTTCTTTCTTTGCATATTCCTTTCTTTCTTTCTTTCTTTCTTTGAATTTTCCTTTCTTTCTTTCTTTCTTTCTTTTTCCTTTCTTTAATTCTTTGTTTATTTGCATTTTCCTTTCTTTCTTTTTCCTTTCTTTCTTTGAATTTTCCTTTCTTTCTTTGAATTTTCCTTTCTTTCTTTCTTTCTTTCTTTGCATTTTCCTTTCTTTTTTCTTTCTTTCTTTCTTTCTTTGTATTTGCCTTTCTTTCGTTCTCTCTTTCTTCCCTTCTTTGCATTTTCCTTTCTTTATTTCTTTTTCCTTTCTTTCTTTGCATTTTTTTCCCTTTCGTTTTTCTTTCCTTTTTAGGATTTTTCTTCTTTCTTTCTTTCTTTCTTTCTTTCTTTCTTTCTTTCTTTCTTTGTATTTTCCTATGTTTCTATTTTAGTTATTTTTTCTTTTTTATTTTATTAGTCTTTCGTATCTTTCTCTTTTTCTTGTTTTCTTTTTCTTTCTTATCTTCTTCCTTTTTTCTTTCTTTCTTCCGAGTCATATTTTTTTTCTTTTTTTTGTCATGATTTATATCTTCTTTATATTTTCTTTTTTTTATTCTTTCTCACTTTATTTTAGACTTTCTTCTTTTTTCCTTCTCATAATTATTATTTTTATTATATTTTTTCATGTTTTTATGACTTTTTCCTTCTTTCTTCCTTTTAGCAGATTAATAACTAAAGAAAAAAAAAGAAGCAACAAAACCACAGCAAAACCATTCTCAGACTCACAGAGGCAGACTAAAAAACAGATAAAAATAAAAATTATTTAAAAAAAACAGGAAAATAAACATATAAATATATATTAGTCCTTCCTTGATTCTCCAGGATTGTCCCGTATGTGTTATTCATCTTAATTGGACGGTTTGTGTTATAGGTGGTTAGTGGCCGTACAGCTGCTTTTTTATGTGGTCCTCCTTCAAAGTCTTTTTAACATGGAGAGCTAAGAAAACCGACAATCGTGCGTAAACCAGTGCAAAAATATACATGGTTTCCGTCGGCATTACACTTAGACGAGTTGATATGCAGTTAAAACCCAATAAGCAACCAACCAACAAAAAGTGGAAACACAGTCTCCACAAAAAATAATATTATTAGTAATAACATTAATAGTAATAATATTAGTAATAATATTATTGATAATAATAATATTAGTAATAATATTATTAATAATAATAATATTAGTAATATTAATGAATTTGTTGGTTGCTGTAACTGTTCAGAAACAAACCAAAAATAAATGAAATAACTTGCTGAAAGGTAAAATTCATTAGATTGGTTTGTTTTGTTTTACGGCATATCAACCTCAGTGGGTCATTTAATGCCGATAAAGTTTTGAAATAAATCAATTCTTAATGGATAATACAATTTTTTTATAAATACATTTTTCTATTTAACCCATAGATGGGACCCTAACAGGTACTACCACCCGGGTCAGAGTGGACCAGGGAGCAATGGTGATGAATGGGTGCTCCACATTCCCCAAACCTCCAAAACTGGAACCTCACCATCAGATAGAGTTTAACGTCATTCCCAGGACATGTAGACCCGCAGCCACCGCCTTCTAGCACCCATATGATAAAAAGGGGTTGGGGCTTGCCATAAGGGCAATAGGGTTGGGGCAATCATATAGTGCTAGGGCTTGACGTGACCAGCCGTCTAGCCCAAGATAGGGCCAAAGTGGAGTATTGCATGTCATGAACTGCTCATCCACCTGGGCTCTATCCTTCAGCATCACGGGTCGCCACCCACGGCCAACAGGTGGCCCCATTGGGGGAGTCTTACCCCTCTGCAGAGGTGCAGTTGGTGCATTCTAACGCCCCAGCCGACAGGGCGGAAAATTCATTAGAGACATTAAAACATGAAAAAACAATTGATTAATCTAAAAAGAAAAAGTAAAAAGAAAAAGAAAGGTGTGTGAGTTTTGGTAGACAGGAAGAAAAAATGGAAAGGCTGAAGTAGAAGAAAGTGTTATGAAACAATATAAAACAGGGGAGCGTTTAATTTAGTTCTTCCAAGAAAAAGAAAGAGAAGTTATAAGTGTGTTTAGAGAGAAGGAATAACGAGAAATATTCGTGTGAGTGAAAGGAGTGAAAGGACCTGATGTGAGTTCACAGTCGGGGAAACAATACAGGAAGGAAGTCCCCACGAAGAATCAATTATTTTTTTTTCTTTAAAAAAAAAAAAGATTCAACTGCATCGATAGAAACCTACAGCAGAGGAGAAAACTGGAAAAACACCAAACAGTGACGATACATTATTATTTCAGTCTTTGCAAAATCTTTCACCTCAGTTTTAAATCAGTTTGACCTTATCAGATGGTTGCGAGGAAGTCTATCCACTTTTTCAAATGCAATAGAACTGGGATATTATTTTTCCATCTGAAGTGGAGCGCCACACATACCATGAGCTCCCAAATTCATCGTACATATGCAAGCTGTGCTAGGTTAGTGAGGTCCGTTATCGAACCAGGAAGCTTGTGGTTTCTAGGTAGTTGCAAAAACCGACTGAACTAAGCAGGCCAAGAGAGAGAAGAGAGAGAGAGAGAGAGAGAGAGAGAGAGAGAGAGAGAGAGAGAGAGAGGTAAGCATTGGAAAAGAGGGAGAAAGATAATAATATGGGGTAAAGGTTAGAGGAGAGTTATGAAATAAAGAGGAGGGAGAGTGAGAGGCGAAACGGAGAGAGAGAGAGAGAGAGAGAGAGAGAGAGAGAGAGAGAGAAGAGAGAGAGAGAGGTAAGCATTGGAAAGAGGGAGAAAGGATAATAATTTGAGTAAAGGTTTAAAGAGAGTTATAATAAAGAGGTGAGGGAGAGTGAGGAGCGAAACGGAGAGAGAGAGAGAGAGAGAGAGAGAGAGAGAGAGGGAGAGTATGGAGGTAAAATTGGAGAGCAGGGAAACAAAACAAAAATCAGAAAGATAAACAAAAAGAAAAGATAAGGACATAGAGAAAGAAAAGAGAGTAAAAAGATAAAAGAGAGGGAAAAGAATTATTAAAAATGAAATATAGAGAGAGTGAGTGAGAGAAAGGATGAAAGAGAAAGAAAGGGGAGAGAAAAGAAATGTCTTTAAGGAAAAGAGGTTGGTTGGTTGGTTGGTTGGTTGGTTGGATTTTACAGCATGTCAAGTCTTTCACTAGATCACAACAATCGCATCGGGTCTCCAGGACTCTTCCAATCTCTCCTGTCTCTGGTCTAGGAGTCCTAGACTCTAGGAGACCGTCCCAAGGGCTCCAGTTACAATTGTTATCACTTTCACCCTCATATTCCACAATTTTTACACTTCTCTGGCAAGACCTATCTTTTCTTAATTATTATTATTATTATCACTCCTTTTGAATTTTTCACATCAGCGTTAGCTGATTGTATTTCACCGGAGGCTGGGTGACAACAAGTCTCCTTAGGTTTCCAGGACTCTTCTGAGTATTCTAGCCGATTGCAGCAGTGCAGTGTTCTGGATGGTCTCAATTCTTCTTCTGATTTCCAGGTCCTCCAGTCTTTTTTCCAAGTTTATTGGGACAGTTCCAAGTGCACCAACTACAATTGGTATCACTTTCACTCTCATATTCAACAGCTTTTTCAATTCTCTGGCAAGTAATATTAATTATATTATTATTATTATTATTATTATTATTATTATTAGTGTAGGTTTAGTTCAGTCGGTAGAGCGTCCGCCTAGGAATCACAAGGATCCTGGTTCGATACCAACCCTCACCAACTCAGCGTATGAGTAGAACAGGAATCTGGGCGGTAAAGTGAGTAGCTAACGGTAGGTGTGGTGCTCCCCCTCAGGCGCTAAAATAATCTCCTTGATCTAGCGCAAGTGAAAAGGTGACATACTCGCTCGCTGTATGACAGATACCGACTTTAGACCACTCCGACAACTTTATTATTATTATTATTATTATTATTATTATTATTATTATTATTATTATTATTTCACTCTTTGTGTGTTTTCACACCAGCGTTAGAGAATGGTCTTTCACTGGAGTCCGAGTCTGAGTGACAACAAATCCCCTCAGTACTATTTGTCTGATTTTTTTTAATGAGGCTTGATAATTTGTATTATTTGGGATTTTCTTACTGTTGTCTTCATCTTTATTGATATACGCAAAGTTTCGGCAGATGTGCTCTTCGGCCTTCTTCAGGTGTTTCTTTGGAAACTCGGGAACCTTCTTGAACTCGGGAGCGTTCATGTCATAATCGGGAGCCTTCATGTAACTTCAAACCGAGCCCTTTTTTCAGTCCAGCGAAGGTAGATTGTTCTCATTCAGATTCTGCTGGCACAACAAAATCCAATAGATGAAAAAGCCTTAGTCGCATCAGTGCTACTATACGGCTGCACCACTTGGACCGAAATGAAGCACTAAGAAAATAATCAAGATAAAAGTTGTATAAGAATGCTGTATGCTGTCTTGAACAAATCGTGTAAACAGCATCCCGCAAAAAAGCTGCTGTCTGACCACTTTCCCCCTATCACACAAACCATCCAAGCAAGATAAACAAGACATGCTGGTCTGTTCGAGAAGCAGGGATGAACTCATAAGTGACGTTCTCCTTTGGACACTTGCACATGGACATGCTAGTGTGGGCTTTCCGGCAAGGAGCTTCATTTATCAACTCTGTAGGGATTCTGGATGCTGCACAGAGTAACTCCCAGGGACCATGACTGATAGGGTCGTTTGGCGAGAGAGATTCGTAGATATCTGTGCTGCGAGAATGAGGTGATGGTGATGATAATGGTCTTTTCATAGAAGCGTTAGATGCTGGTCCTTCGCTGGACTCTGAGTGACAGCAAGTCTCCTTTATTACCTCCTCTTCCCCCTCCTCCTTCTTCTTCTTGCATTTGTATATTTAAGCAAGATGTAGGACGGTTATTGCTTGAAACTGAGTAGCGATAATCTCACCAAATAACCAAGGCACTCCTATATACTCAAACAAGAACAACAACCACAATGTGGAACATGTCAAACACCTTTGACAGTTAAACATTTATTCATGGAATGTAGATTTTTTGCTCACATCAGAAACCGTTATTTTAAAGCAAACAATATGAAAGATCTATTTGAAAATGTCAACGTAGAGGATATGCTCTCCTTTTTGAGGGAAATAAAATTATACCATAGAATATAGACATGAAACTAATCAATACCATATAACATAATCCCCAATAATGCTAACACATTGTTAAAACCAATTACTAAAAAGTATAAATATAAATACACGGTATGTATTACTTACTAACCGTTGGTCATGACATAATCCCAGACGGGTTGATATGCCGTTAAAATCAACCAACCAAACCAACAACCAACCAAACACCTTCCTCAATGTCCTCGTGCAACCTATCAACAGGCGACCTTGGGCAACATTCTGTCATTTCAATGTTCATATTTAACAAACTAGACTTGTCAACCGCCTTTCACCGCTGCAATAAATAAATAAATAAATAAAAAGCATGAAAAGAAAATAGTTTGCCACATGATCATTGCCTATTTATTTCGACAAGATAATTGCATCAGCTTGGGAAAAGATGGCTTCCAGACAGATTGTTTTTGTACTTATTGCGGTTGAAACGTCCAGTGTCTTTGGCCCTCGAGCTGCATCCCAACTCCATCCGATTGGTTCAAGGACTGCTGACATTAAAAAAACGAGCCAATAATGCTTGAATTGCTGTTTCAATGAGTTTTCCTAACCATACTTAAGGGTAACGTATTAATTATTTGTGGATTGCAAATGATTTTCATTCGTTTTTAATAATTACGTCATTTTTTAATGATAAAAGAAATTGTGTTCATTAGTGTTTTTATTCTAACCAAAAAAAATTACAAGTAAACACTTCATATATATATATATATATATATATATATATATATATATATTATATATATATATGAGAATAAAATATTTAAAAAATATAATAAACACAGGATGTTATGATCAGGGGAAACAATTTTATGTGTCAATACTTAAGCATTTCGGTATATTGTACCATCTTCAGGACACTGTTAAGTAATGTTTATGTGAGGGACAAACTGAAAGATGTTAAGTGTATAGTGAATGTGTGAATATGATGTAATTAACCGTTAATTTTTATATGCGCGTTTGTTTACGAAAGCCAATGATCAATATATATTCGTTTCCCCTGATCATAACATCCTGTGTTTATTATATTTTTAAAATATATTCTTCTCATATTGGCGGATTAATTTCCTCACCGTATATATATATATATATATATATATATATATATATATATATATATATATATGTGTGTGTGTGTGTGTGTGTGTGTGAGTATATATTTATGGGAAATAATTTTTGGTTGTTTTTAGAAGCATGAAAGAAATGAGTGAAATTAATGAAGAACTGAATTCTAAGTTCCATTTATTTACTAATAGTTCAAGGAAATGCATCCCTCTTCTTCTGGAGTTAATTATCATCTCAACTCAGTTCTTCATGTATTTCACTTTGCAACAGAAAATATTACAGCAGTATTTTCTTTATGTATAAATGTACAGAGATGCTGATAGGTACGTGTCCTTCATCCCTATATATATATATATATATATATATATATATATGTGTGTGTGTGTGTGTGTGTGTGTGTGTGTGTGAAGAAAAGAAAGTGAATCCGTCGGTATGTAGTATATTAAGAAAGAATGAAAAAACAAAGGTTTAAATGAGTTAAGTGGTGAGTTTATTGGCTGACGCTGCAGTGTTTCGATCTATTAATTGGATCATCTTCAGGGCATTTGTTGGTATATGGAAGGTAATAAGAATTTTTTTATCACAGAATAACGAGAAAAGCGAGTGGTAGTCCTTGTTATTCAGTCTGTTTAAAATTTCCATATACCAACAAATGCCCTGAAGATGATCTAATTAATAGATCGAAACACTGCAGCGTCAGCCAATAAACTCACCACTTAACTCATTTAAACCTGTTTTTTCATTCTTTCCTCATATACTACATATATCTATATCTATATCTATATCTCTCTCTAAATATATATCTATATCTATATCTATATCTCTATATATATATATATATATATATATATATATATATATATATACTTTTATATATACTTCTGAATGTGAAACATAAAGGAGATACTCATACCAATACCAATGGTATACATGATTTTTCCTTCAGACTAGTTTGATTTAGGGTACTATTTAATTTTAAAAAAACAAAAATGATAATAATAAAAAGAAATATATGAATAAAAAATCATTTTTAGAGCAAAAAATACAGTTGATACCATAAGTTTTTCTTTCCTTGTTTCTTGTAAAATCTGTAATTATAAATAAATACCATTATTTGATAGATAATATTGGAAATGCGACAAGCCTCTCCAAAACTATTTTTGGGGCTATTTAAAAAAAGATCTCTTTTCACTTAACAAATGATGACTTGCTTGAAACTTTTACTGTTTATGTCAGGAAGTTCAGAAGAGAATCTTTAAATGAAGTATCCGCACATAACTGGTCAATGTAGGTCCTTGTTGGGCGGCCCATATTAGCATATCCATATGCTGGTTTCCACAGGAGAATGTCGCTTTGGAGTTCATCCTTGCTTCATCAGCAGTCCAGCATGTCTTGTTCGTCTTACTCGGATGGTTTGTGAGATAGGGGACAAGTGGCCGTACAGCTGCTTCCTTGCGGGTTGTTTTTTCCACGACAAGAACGCAAAAGGTGAATATATAAATAGTTATGAATGATTGTAATCAATAATTTCCAAATTAATCAAATTTGCCTTTAAATAACTCATAAGGAGTTGATGTGCAGTTAAATAAATAAACCAAACTAATCAATACTGAGTGTAGCTTTCTTTTAACACGGTTGTAAACCTGAAGCGCTTAGTGCGGATCGAACTAACTATGCAGCAGTAATTGATCAGCGATATAGCTGGCTGGTATTTCATGTTTTAGGTCGGTTGGTTTGTTTTCTTTTGGTTTGGTATGGTTTACGGCATATCAACCTCAGTGGGTAATTTAATGCCGATAAAGTTTTGAAATAAATTCATTCTTAATTGATACTCAATATTTCTATAAACAATTTTTTCTATTTAAACCATAGATGGAATCTTAACAAGTACTACCGCTCCGGGTCAGAGTGGGCAAGGGAGCAATAATGATGAAGGGATGCTCCACATTCCCCAAACCTCCAGAACTGGAACCATCAGTTAGAGTTTAACATCATACCCAGGATACGAAGACCCTCAGCCATCGCCTTCTAGCGCCCATGTGATAAAAAGGGTTGAGGCTTGCCATGAGCTCAATATGGTTGGGGCAATCATATAGGTGCTAAGGCTTGACATGTCCAGCCGATTGATTGCAGGAGGTCTTTCCAACCGACCGTCTAGCCTAAGTAAGGGTCTAAGTGTTGCATGTGATGGACTGCTCATCCACCATGATTCTGACCTTAAGCATCACGGGTCGTCACTCAAGGAAAACAGATGGCCCATTTGGGGAGTCTTATCCCTCTGCAGAGTCGGTGTATTCTAAAACCCCAGCCGACTGGGCTAGGTCGGTAGGTTGGTAAAGCAAACGATTGTTTCAATTTCAACTACGAAAGCACAGATCAACGATGATGGGATATTTTTTAGGGGAAGTAATGGTGTCGTGCGTTCTCTGTTCATTTGAATGTCAATGACGTCAGGCCTGGTGCGTGACGAATGATCTTCTTCCTTGCCTCGTCTGATCCATATCAAGGTAGATTTGGGCGCCGTCCTCCTGGAGATTTAAGGTTTAGTGAATTGGTCACAGTCGGCATAAGGCAATCTCTTTTGAGAGCGCACCGCTGTTAGGGGTGAATGGGCTTCAGAGGGTCTTTTATCTACCATTTGAAAAAAACTGTTCTGGCGTGAGACAAATGTTTGTATTTCTTTTTTTTTCAGGGAAGGAAAATGAAGTAAAAAATGAAATGGTGTTTTGGTCGAGTAATTTTTTGTACTTTTGTTCTGGGACAGTTGGGGTGGGGGTTCTATAATAAGATTAGTGACGTCATACGTCTTTCCTAAAACAAACTGTTCTTTTCGAATATGCAAATAATTTGTATGATATAAAGTAGGTTATTTATGAATGAATTTTCAAATCGGAAGTTGCATCAATGGGAATATGTCTGGGGATTATTTTAATTAATCTGTCAATTGAAGGATTCTAATAGACACTAGAAGAGATACCCACCGTTGCCCGGGTGGAGGGAAAAGCATCACATAACAGTAAAGTAAAACATACTATTTCTCTGAATTTTTGAGATGAGGCTTGATTATTTGGATTATTTAAATGAGAACAGTGGATTGAATAAAGGGTTAGGTACGAAGTTAGGTACGAAGTTCCGTAAAGGCCCTCGATTACGACATGAATGTTCCCGAGTTAGAAGAGAAGGTTCCCGAGTTCTAGAAGGTTCCGACAAGAAATACCTGAAGAAGACCTGAGGGTATATCGGCCGAAACGTTGTGTAGATAACAATAAAGATGAGGACAATAGTCCGAATAATCCAAATAATATAAAGTAAAACATGTTTTTAAAATATGTTTCTTCTAAATTAATCAAATAATTAATTAATTAATTTGCTGGTTAATGTTTTATTAGGATGTGGATCTTATTAAAATTCATTTCGAAAAAAAAGTTTCAACTTGTTCCTCAATAAATTCCAAAAATTGAATCGTAAGGTTACAGTTTGATATCGGTTCCCGCCAACAAAGTGCATGAGCATAACAACTTGTGTAATTTGATCAGTGCGGTAAAGCATCTTGTAACTAATGGTTGATGTAGCGCTCCACCTCAGCAAAAATAATCTACTTGGTCTAGTGCTAGTGAAAAGGAGATACCGACAATAGGCCCCTCCATAGACTAAAAAAAATACTTGTATGAAAATGCAACAATTGTTATTAAGAAACTCTTCGGTTATTATCAAGAAAATTACGTCATTACTAGCGAGGATATCCGGCGTTGTTTGGGTGAAATAACTTCCTCATGTTATAAAACATAACTATATTCAAATTCAAAAACATGCTGATTCATCCTCTTGATAATCAATCTGGTGCCATGGTAAAGACTTGGGGGGTCTAGATTTCTAAAAAAAAATGATATAGACTGTAACTTTCTTTTTATCCAAAAAGGTTTTAGGTATAGTCTTTTATGGATGATACTATACGGTTCTTGTAGCTTAAGTTTTTAATTCAAAAATGTTATTTCTCTGAATGTTTGAGATGAGGCTTGATGATTAGTATTATCTGCATTATTCTGACTATTGTCCACATCTTCATTGTTATTTGTACAACGTTTCGGCCTATATGCCCTCCGGTCTTCTTCGGGTATTTCTTGTCGAACTCGGGAACCTTCTCGGACTCGGGAACCTTCTTTTCGGACTCGGGAACCTTCTTTTCGAACTCGGGAACTTTCTTGTCGTAATCGGGAGCCATCACTGAACTTCGAACTTAACCCTCTATTTAGTCCACGGGGGTATCCTGTTCTCATTCCGCTAACCCTAGCTGGGGTAGGAGTTGTGTTAACATAGAATAATTAACACAACTCCTACCAAAAACCCATATGTCTATTCCGTTCAGGGGAATGAGATACCGTTGCGTGCCACACATTTTCCACAAGTATACCAAAAGCAGTTAATTCCTTAAGATAATGTAGACGCCCTTTGGATTTTTACTACAGCCTCTTTATTTAATATATATTGGAAGAATGAGAGTGGTAGGAGTTGGAGAGCTTTCATCGGTGAATTAAAAAAATCACCTATCGACTAAGAGGAAAGCATCAGAGGCACTTATACGGAGCAGCGATCTACGCAGTTTCATATGCACACTCTCCACTTACTCGATGGATTCTAAATGGGTTCTAGCAATAGAGAATGATAGAAGAGAAGAAAGGAAACGCATTTAGGCATTGCGTCCTTCCATAATTGAAGTTAAATTTCAACGCAACGCCATCCGAAAAGGCAACGGAAGTCTCTGTTGACGGCTTCTTGAATAAAATCGCATAGAAATAAATTTTTAAAAAAGAAATAAAACAAATAACACTGTTGATTTGTTTGTTTATTTGTTTACACGTTTATTTATTAAGTTTATGTAAACAGCTCCATAAAATAATGCCCGTATTAAAAGAAAATGTAAAGTATAAATATGACGGTTGTTATTTTGAATTCGGCATGGCTACATTGTTGCAATATTCACCGGAAGATAAACAGACAATATTGGATACTTATACAAGGTAGGGGTTCAAACATTCGTTCTCAACAGATATTCAAAAAAATAAGAAATTACAGTTATTCGCCCATTTCATTCTTAACATGAAGAAAAAAGAAAGGACGAGAAAGAAAAAAAAAGAAGAGGAAAAAGAAAATAAGAAAAAAAAAATAACCACACACAAAAGAAACTTAAGCACGCACATTTCTGATATTCACCTCTGAAGATAAAGTTTCTACTTTGAAATCGATAAGACAAAATTAACATCTTTTTGTTTTTATTTTTTATACGCATTGTAATTGCCTTCAAATTATTAATATATTATAACATACTTAACAATGCTTCAAGCAAATTACCAATTACTTTTTTAAAAAATTAAAGTTATAAAAAAAGAGAAAGGAGATTTGAAATGTTTAAATTTGGTTGTCAGTGGTCTTGGGAGGCCCTACTAAGAAATTAAGTTCCGGACGGCATAGCACTGACACTACCACGTTCTCACAACTCTGTCAGGGTGAAGAGAGTTGGACTTTAGGTTGGGGAATTACGTTACATTGATTGATTAATTGATTGATTTTAACGGCATGTCAACCCATCCAGGGTTATTTTATGCCAAGCGCTGAGGGATGGTCAAATGTATTGTTTTATTTGTCTTTTCAAGGATTTTTCTGGATTTTTGACAGTAGGTTGTTTGCAGTTGTTTGTTGCTAAGTGGATTGAAAATTCCTTTAAGGGATACGTTTAAAGGGTACATCATTTTTTCAGGAGATTCTCTTGGCTTTCTTGTAAAGATTTGTATCGATAGTTTGGTAGAAATTTATTTTACTTAAATTTTACAAATAAATTTTCTATTTAACAAAATGATGGGACCCTACTCTTAATGGACCTGGAATCAATGGTGCCTGAAGTGGTGCGCCACATTCCCCAGACCTCCAGAGCTGTAACCTCACCATCAGAGAGTTAAACGTCATACCCATGACAATAAGACCTTCAGCCACCACCTTCTAGCATCCATATGATAGGGGTTTTCATATGGGCAATAGGGTTGGGACAATCATACAGGTGCTAAGGCTTGACGTGACCGGCCAATTGATCGCAGGGGGCCTCTCCGACCAACGGTCTAGCCTAAGTAAGGGCCAAAGTAGAGTCTTGCATGTCATGACTGTTTAGGAATCAGGATTCCATTCTTTAGCATCACGGGTCGACATCCACGGCCGACATATGGTCACATTAGTGGGGTCTTACTCCTTCTGTAGAGGTGCAGTCGGTGTATTCGAAACCCCCAGTTGACAGGGCTAAGGACAGGCATTGCTCAAACGGTAGAGCGTCAGACTAAGAACCACTAGTTTCCGGGTTCGATACCGGTCCTCGCCACCTTAACGTATGAATAGCAAAGTGATCTGTGCGGTAAAGTGAGGAGCTGATGGTAGGTGTAGCGCTCTATCTCAGACGCAAAAACAATCTTTTTGGTCTAGCGCTTGTGAAAAGAGTATAGACTTCATCGATGTTTGGCTGGTACCGACATTAGACCACCCCCAACGACTTTACTTACTTTATACCTATTTATGGTTGATAATATAATGTTCTTGAATATTTCAATTACGAAGTAAAAGTAAGTAATTCGTCGGGGTGGCTTAATGTCGGTATCAGCCAAACAGCCAGGGAGTCTTTCCCTTTTTCACTAGCGCTAGACCAATGAGATTATTCTAGCATCTGAGGTGGAGCGCCACACCTACCATCAGCTCCTCACTTCACCGCACAGATCTCTGTGCTACTACTCATACGCTGAATTGGCGAGGGTCGGTATCGAATTAAGAACCTTGTGATTCCTAGCCGAACACTGTACTGATTGAGCTAGACCGACCCTACTTAAATAAACATATCAAATTTTTTAATAATTCAATCATCATATTGTGGTATATCCACATGCCCTGATAGTTTAAATTATCGTGCCTCCTTCTAGACCATAATCTGTTTTGGATTCTAGTTTCATAACAAAAAAAAAGAAAAAAAAAGAACAATGTACATAAAAAAAATTAGTCACTCTGTACACTGAATTGGTGAGGGCCGGTATCGAACCAGGAACCTAGCGATTCCTAGAGTAAACACACACACAACAGAGTTTAACATATAACATTTGAAGCGTATTTTTTCAAGACTATTTTTCCCCATTTTTTATTATGCAAAGTATCTTCATGTAAATAAATTTCATTCATGTTTCTTTCAATCATCTAGTATTCTCTCCAATAGTTTGTTTGTTTTTTCTTCCGTCATCACCTATACGTAAATACTAACTATCCTGCTGACAGATTGTCGTCTACTATATTCGAAAAACGCCATTGTTAACAATACATTTTGTCTGCAGCTCATTTTGTTCGTTTAATAAGCATGCACAACAAATAACGATGAGTCAGGTTTCTTGTTTTCTTGTTTTTTTGTTAATGGGCAGATATGGCAGTAAAAATGAGAGTTTTCTGATGCATGGGTTTGTTTGAATAAGTGAGGTTTCAGCGCTTGCGTGGAGATATGCGTTGATTTGATAGATTCACAAATACATTTAAAAAAAAGTAGTGAAAGGAGGTTATGAATTAGATTAATTCATAAAAAAGGGGTTTATATGAATTCAGCGAAACAAGAAAGAAAGGAAGAGACAGTAAATTAAAAAGACATATGTTTAATTTGACTCAAAAAAAGAGAGACGAAGAGTGACACAATAAAATGAAAATTAATACACACACACACACACATATATATATTTATATATTTATATGTTTATTATATTTATCTATGCGTGTGTATATATATATTGAACACACACACACACACACACACATATATATATATATATATATATATATATATACACCCGCAACACACTACTCTCACATACTCCCTCTTTACCAATATATATATATATATATATATATATATATATATATGTGCGTGTCTGCACCGCCCTCCTCTCACATAAGTCTTATCTACCGCTATATATATATATATATATATATATATATATGTACAGAGACATAAATACGCACACACAGATACAGCCATACACACGTGCGGGCACGCACACACACACACACACACATATATATATATATATGTCTGTGTGTGTGTGTGTGTGTGGAGTTTAAGCGTAATAATAGATACACTTCTATCCAAACACACACCAAACACACACAGTTACACTCATATATACAAAAAACTAATGTCAATATTAAGAAATTATGTAAGTTTAATTTGAAAGTATATGGTAGAAAAGTGGCTTAGCTGAATTCGCATAACTGATGTAGATTTTGATACTAAACACATTCTTAGATAGATATAAAATATATTTATATGCTGAACGAATATATATTTATATATATATATATATATATATATATATCAGTCATCCACAGACACCTGTTTCGACTTTTACGTCTCATCAATGCGGTTCGACTTTTTTTACCAGCTACCTCTAGCCGGGAGCGAAAACCGCCAAGCGCCTTACTCTTGCGGCCGTCACTGACTGTCAGTTAGGGGCGAACAATTAATTGATACATACTTACACGATGTATACTTTTACAATCACCAGAGAACTCAAGTCTGTAAACCACAGGTGAGTAAATGCTTTATGCTAAATGGTGAAAGTTCAACTGTCTCCCCTATAGTGGAGCATACATATATATATTGGGAGCATATATATATATATATATATATATATATATATATATATATATATTTATATATATATCATTTAAGTTTTCGCGTATGCTTCTAAGTTATTTAGTTAAAAATTGATAGTAAAATGAATGAATGGATGAAATAAAAATGAAAGAAATGATGAAGATAAATAAAAAATCCTTCCCAAGGGACCCTTCTCAAAAGTATTAAAACACTTTTTGAGAGTGGGGTCCCTGATAGAAAGTCTTCCTCATCTATTATAAGATTCCTTTGAAGCATCAAATTAATATAATTATTCTATAAGTTATTAGAGAAGATAAAATTTGTCTCTTACCTTTGTAATATCTGTGGAGAATGGGTTTTGAATTTTTATATGTATATATATCTAATCTTGTCTGGTTAACTTCCGGTGAATATTGCTACATTGTAACTATCTTGAATTCAAAATAAAAACGGTCAAATAGAGGAATTTATTTCCTTAGCTTAGCAGTTGTAAAATAAAATAAAATATATTAAATTAATTAGATAGTTCAGTAAATAAATAAAAAGATTATCTTTAATTGTATATAAGAAAGATTAATGAATAATTTTAGTAAACTATATTTTATGAGTATTTTTAAATTTCAAATAGATTAAATATTATAAATTAAATATTTAAATTACAAAAGACAAAGTGTTATTTTTGCTTATATTAACAGCTCTAGACTGACCGTAATTTTAAGAGGGTATTACAGTTTAAAGAATTAACTATATGTAAAGATAAATATAATTATTGTAGGTATATTACAATATTTAAACTTGTTACCATAAAAGTGTTCACCTTGAACTTATTCCTTTTGGAAACAAAGTAAAAATATGAACTTAGTTAACTAGTGAAGGAGTTTGTTTGTGATATCTTAAATTCAAAACAGATACCATGTAATAAAATAAATTATTTAAAATTATAGAAGGTAATAAGTTATTTTCCTTTGTCAATAATATTAAATTAACCGTAATTTTTTGAGTGCATGAAATGTTAAGAATCAATTGTATATACTAATAGATATTTATTATAGATGTATTACATAATTTAAATCCGTTATCGCAAGTGTCCACCTTGGATTTATTTCTTGAGGGAACAAAGAAAAATATGCAAATAGTTAATTGTTAATAGGTTTAATTTGTGATAGGGAAAATTCTACAGGAAACATAAAAATTCTTATATTATTTTTCCAAATTGTATCCTCCTAGGATTTTTCTAGAAAAAAATTAAGAAAAATCCTAGAAGGATACAATACTCAAAAAGTGTTTTAATACTTTTGAGAAGGGTTCCTTGGAAAGGAATTTTCATTTTACCCTACCATTTCATTCATTTTTATTTATCCATTCATTCATTTTACCATCAATTTTTAACTATATATATATATATATATATATATATATATATATAGAGAGAGAGAGAGAGAGAGAGAGATTATATGAATTCTTACACATGTAAAATGTATATATACTCATGAATCTATATTCTTATACATATAATTGCTCTATCACTGATATTGAACAATGAAGGGGTACTCCTCGCTCCCCAGAGGTATAGAATTGAAATCTCCCTACTAGATGCAGATTACCATCATACTCACGATATTATTGCACTCAGCCACTACTTTGTTGTACATATATGATAAAAAGGCTTGGGTTTGTCTGATGAGTTATTGAGGAATACAGTCGGTACAATCATATAGG
>CM042146.1:60216360-60221360 GCA_023376005.1 Doryteuthis pealeii | reverse complement strand
AAGGGTGATGACCTATAGGCGCGGTTATTTAACCGGTTCTTTAAATTCTTTAATCAGAGGAGGAATTGAGATTATCTAGACAACAGCATTGTTAAAATCGGCAAGAATACTCAGAAGAGGCATGGAGACCTGATGAGACTTGCTACCATGCAGTGAAAGATCATCAGCTTACGCTGGTTCGAAAAAAATAGCAGTGATGATGATGATAATGATGATGATGATGACGACGAGGATGAGGATATCACCTGTACCCTTTCTGACCTTGCCCCATCATCGAGCTTCTTGCAACCCGAGCGAAAATTCTTGAACCATCTGGTTACAGTACTGGGATCAACTGCGCCTTCACCTCCCGCGTAACAAATGCTTTAGGTTTTCTACGCCGCGTTACGGCCCCTTTAGAACTTTTAAAGCCCAAGTTCCGAATGTAAGCAATGCATAACCGGAGGAACTTCGACAGATGGATCAAAAGACAAGGAAATAGATGTAAATGAACAAAGCATTACGGCCCGTAAAGGACATAGATAGCCAATAACAGCAATGGAAACTTGTGGACAATCTGGAAAACAACAAAACTAGAAAACAGAAATGGCAATAAAAATGTAATATCATCTCTAATGACACCATTTATACTAGAAATAATAATTGCATTACTGTTTGCATGTATAGTTTAGAATTGCCTAATGGTCTGACACTGAGTCATATTTAAATTATAAAGGGGAAATGACAGCTTACTTAACTCAAAACACACGACATACAGCAGCAGCAATTTTTGTCAAAGAAAGTTAAAATAATACGGCTTTCATTTTAAAGTAAACCACAACCATTGATTGGCCAGTTGGCTGTTGCTTGCCATGATAAAAGAATGGGGGAAACTTTGAGGAGGTATGGTCTTTTTCCCACTTCCTGTATTGAGTTGGTTGAGATTAGAATATATACAAAACATATACGGATAATTCCAACGAGAAATTGGAGAGAATGTATATGGGAATACCTGGGAATTAAGAAAGGGAAACCTCGAGAAAAGAAAACTAAAATCCTTATAATAGCAACACAAAATAATGCCAGAAAGACACATTATATCAAAGCGGAAATATATAAGACACAATAGAATAGCAAAGTGTAGAATGTGTGGTGACAGAGACGAAACTGTTGAGATCGGCTGGTATACTCAGAAGAGTCCTGGAGACCTGAGGAGACTTGCTGTCACTCAGTCTCTAGTGAAGGTGGATGTGTATGTTGTAAGGTGGGTGTAAAACACCTTCTATAATAATAATAATAATAATAATAATAATAATAATAATAGTTTGTAAACAATTACAGCTTCAGCTAAGCATTGTTAATACAAAAAAATTGCATGCAGAAAGTTATATATAATATATATATTTGTGCACGCACACGCACACACACACACACATACACACACATTCCTACACACACCCACACACCCACACTGACACACACACACACACACACACACTCACACACACACACACACACACACATATATATATATATATATATATATATATATATATATAATGAATAGAATGAATGAGAAAATAAGAATTGTATTGGCATGAAAAGGAGCTCAACATTTACATTGAGCATTTGAACAAATTTTTACTGTGTCACTTACCACCTGACCCTAATTGATCCCTTAATTTTCGCACTCCTTTAATTTATTTAAAAAAATGTTAAAAAAAATGTAAAAAAATAGATTCATCTGAACATTCCGTGCATTAAAACCAAAGCAAGTTTGTTTTATTATCTTTTTTAACACAAATTTAACGTCATAACATTACATCCACGTCACATAAACGTTAAACAAGCCACAGTTAAAAAAAAACAACATTTTTTAGCTTTATATTATCCCATCGCGTGAAAACGCTTCACGTTTATATAAACGTTAAAAAACTACTGGTTTTTTAAATCTCAACAATTAAAAAAAAACTCAACCATTTGACTACTGTTTTTTAAGATCTCAACCATTTGACTCATCCGATGATTGCATAACCATGAAACTTTAAGTTATGCGTCCAAATCCATAATATTACAATTGATTATTATATATATATATATATATATATATATATATATATATATATATATATATATATATATATCCAGTCTTTACACAATTAGTATCGATAACACAACAATATAAGAAAATCAAAAAAGCAGAGATTAAAGATTTTCCAAGCCCTACATATAAAAACGAAAAGTCCCAACATTCAGTGAATTAATTTCGGAGCCAGTGTTAATCTTAATTAAATGACTTTAGCAACTGTTATTTATAGGGTCACATTAAAAAAAAAACTTCCGCTATTGCATATCATATAACATAATAGATAGAAAATGTATAAAGGTGTATTATTTTTACAACATACACATCCCACGATGATGGTCCATGGTGGGACCGGAGGTAATTGAAAACATATTTATTATGGCAGATATTGCAACATCCATTCGGTGGTTTGAACGGATTGAAACCAAAATATGTAGACAAAGATGTCTATATTATTTTACCAAATATTTTTGAATGTAGATAGGCAGCCCAAGTACACACACACACACGCTCACACACACACACACACACACACACACACACACACACACACACAGACATATATATATATATATATATATATATATATATATATGTAAAAATGGAATTGGATTTGAATCCGACGATATGAGGAAGAATGAAGAAAGAAAAGAAAGTACAGAATGGATAATAAAAGATGAATTTAATCAATATCACTTACACATCTGTTTCGGTCAGTTTATCTTTGTGTAAAAGATTCAAACTATTATTATTATTATTAAATAAACAAATTAAATGAAATAAATAATAGAAAAATTAAAAAATATTCCGTACACAGAGAAAATTCGACCTTCATCAGAGTGAAATTTTTTTTTGAATGAAAAAAAAAAAAAAATATATATATATATATATATATTATTATGAGAGAGAGAGAGAGAGAGAGAGAGAGAGAGAGAGAGAGAGAGAGAGAGAGAGAGAGAGAGAGAGAGAGAGAGAGAGAGAGAGAGAGATAAAAGTATCCAACTGAATGGTATGTTGGGAAGAATTCGGATCATCAATATCTCTTGTATATCCACAATGCATGCTAATGCTGATGCAAACTTATAGATTTATACAAGGATTTTACAAAGCTCTAAGAGAGCTCAATTTATAAATATATAAGATAATAATAATGTAATAGATAGATAGTTAATAAAATAATAATAGTATAATAAATAAATAATACATATGATGTGTATATATATATATATATTACACATATTCGTATATATATATATATGTATATATGTATATATATATGTTATATATATATATATATATATATATATATATATATATATATGAATCTATGTATCAGGTTGAAGAACCTGACAATATTTTCACAATAGATTTCATATTTGTTAAAGCGAGTGGAATATTATGAGGGAAAATATATATAAAAAAGCTGTACTTCATACATTTCATGATGTATCTTTCATCTACAAAGGAATTGTTTTTTGCGTATCTAATCTATAGACTCTCTTGTCACGTTTTATAGAAGTACAAAGAAGGATCTTTTACGCATGTATCTTGAATTATAAATGTTAAAACAGACTTTGGACACAATAGATTCTTTGTGTAATGAATTCATTTCAGATTTGCGGTACACAGTCTGCATAAATATCTAGCTTCGTTTATAAAACGACATAGACATCAATCTAAACCAGTGGTTCTCAACCGGGGTTCATATGGACCCCGGGTGTCCAAGTAACATTACTGGGGATACAAACACACAAACACACAAACACACGCATACACATACCGAATTAGGGGTCAAGAGTTATATTTAAGTGATTCATAGAGCAATTCAGTTTCAGACCTATAGTTATTAATGAGAATTAAATTTCTACAGTATTTATTCGATTATCATTGGCCTCGATGGAGCCAAATATTAAGCTAGAAAAAAAAACTCGCTGAGCACCATCAACCAGAGAGATTTTATTGAATAAATCTTTTCTTCTTAATTACTTAATTAGGCTTATCTTAAAACTAGAAGCAGCTACCCAGCATTGCCTGGGTAGAAAGGGGGTGGGGTAAAAAATGTAGTCTCGCAGTTTCATAATTGTTGAATCGCGAGTTGGATCCTCACAGGGTGACACATTATAATTCGTATGTAAAAAAAGATTTGCATTGATCCAGACACTCTGAAAAGAAAAAATAATGTCTACTATTCAAAATATCAAATGTAAAAAAAATATTCCATTCTGTTATCATTTAAATTTCATTTTTTAATCCTTTTCACAAATATAAATCAAATCTTTATTATTTTTGCTCAAAAACCAAGCCCTGATGATATTTAATATGTATATATATATATATTTACTTTGTCGTTAATTGTTTTATTTTCGAAGTTTCCTCCGGACACACATATACACACAACTGCCGTATATATGGTTTATCGAACTCGCTATTCAGTAGTGGTGGATCTGCGAGACTAGCTTGTTAACCACAACACCACAATGATGCGGCCAATTTCCTGGAATCGGTAAGTCGGTTGACAAAGGGACTATTTTGAAGAAAACGAACAGTTTATCCATTGTTAACTTCTGTATCGGGATATACAGCTTCAGCCTCGATCTTTTTAACACACATTGTGTGTACCTAACACAGGTCCGAATTGTTTTGTTTGCTTATCTAAATGAATATCACAACTATTTTTCAATGTAATTTCTTTATTTTGGATAGGATTATATATCACAGGGAGTGGGGTCTTCGTAACCTTGTGGCTAAAATACTGAACTGCGACATCGTGAGTAAGCGTGTTCGAATTCCATCTTGCTATTGCGTTCACTTTCGTAGTAATACCAATGGGAAAAGTGTGAACCCACTCATCCCACTGCTACAGATTGAATAGGTGCGCCACATTCCCCCAGACCTCCAGAGCTGTAACACTCACCATCAAAGAGTTAAACGTCAT
>CM042146.1:60202913-60216245 GCA_023376005.1 Doryteuthis pealeii | reverse complement strand
CCATGACAATAAGACCTTCAGCCACCACCTTCTAGCATCCATATGATAGGGGTTTTCATAAGGGCAATAGGGTTGGGACAATCATACAGGTGCTAAGGCTTGACGTGACCAGCCAATTGATCGCAGGGGGCCTCTCCGACCAACCGTCTAGCCTAAGTAAGGGCCAAAGTGGAGTGTTGCATGTCATGACTGCTTAGGAATCAGGATTCCATTCTTTAGCATCACGGGTCGACACCCACGGCTGACATATAGTCCCATTAGTGGGGTCTTACTCATCTGCAGAGGTGCAGTCGGTGTATTCCAAACCCCCAGTTTACAGGGCTAAGGACCGGCATAGCTCAATCGGTAGAGCGTCCGACTAAGAACCACTAGTTTTCGGGTTCGATACCGGCCCTCGCCACCTTAACGTATGAATAGCAAAGTGATCTGTGCGGTAAAGTGAGGAGCTGATGGTAGGTGTAGCGCTCTATCTCAGACGCAAAAACAATCTCCTTGGTCTAGCGCTTGTGAAAAGTGTATAGACTTCCTCGGTGTCTGGCTGGTACCGATATAAGACCATCCCTAACGACTTTACTTACTTTATACCTATTTATGGTTGATAATATGTTCTTGAATATTTCAATTACTAAGTAAAAGTAAGTAAGTTGTCGGGGTGGCCTAATGTCGGTATCAGCCAAACAGCCAGGGTGTCTCTCACTTTTTCACTATCGCTAGACCAAGGAGATTATTTTAGCATCTGAGGGGGAGCGCCACACCTACCATCAACTCCTCACTTCACCGCACAGATCCCTGTGCTACTACTCATACGCTGAATTGTCGGTATCGAATCAAGAACCTTGTGATTCCTAGCCGAACACTCTACTGGTTGAGCTACTTCCCTTGTGTAGGGTCTCCTGACGTGGCATACTCGTCGTTCGGGGCAAGGGTCCAGTGAGATCAGAGTAAGTTTAAATTGATAGCGTCGATCCCAAGGGGCTTTCCCCCAGGCAATACTTGTCCTCTTGGGGGCAGGGCTGGGTTTATTGCCCAGCGCCTGAGGTGCCCCCCTTGAGGGGGAATGCCGACGGGATCGACGCAATTTTTGTTCTTTCCCACCCATGAGCTTCGACTTGTGGGTGGGCCCACATTAAAACGAGGCCTTGTGCCCAGTCCATACAAGTGGGGTATGAGACAAATACCCCTCTACTGACTGAGCTAAACCGACCCTACTTAAATAAACATATCAAATTTTGTAATAATTCAATCACCATACTGTGGTATATCCACAGGCCCTGCTAGTTTAAATTACTGTGCCGAGTTCCAGACCATAATCTGTTTTGGATTCTAGTTTCACGACAAAAAAAAAAAAACAACATCAAAAAGAACAATGTACAAAAATACCAGTAAAATAAATGGGCATTTTAGTCACTCTATATACTGAATTGGCGAGTGCCGGTATCGAACCAGGAACCTTGCGATTCCTAAAGTAAACACACTCACAACTGAATTTAACATATAACATTTGAGGCGGGTTTTTTTACTTTCAAGACTATTTTTTCCAACTTTTTATTATGCAAAGTATCTTCATGTAAATAAATTTCATTCATGTTTCTTTCAATCATCTAGTATTCTCTCCAATAGTTGTTTGTTTTTTCTCTTCCGTCATCACCTATACGTAAATACTAACTATCCTGCTGACAGATTGTCGTCTACTATATTCGAAAAACGGCATTGTTAACAATACATTTTGTCTGCGGCTCATTTTGTTCGTTTAATAAGCATGCACAACAAATAACGATGAGTCAGGTTTCTTGTTTTTTTTGGTTTTTGTTAATGGGCAGATATGGCAGTAAAAATGAGAGTTTTCTGATGCATGGGTTTGTTTGAATAAGTGAGGTTTCAGCGCTTGCGTGGAGATATGCGTTGATTTGATAGATTCACAAATACATTTAAAAAAAAGTAGTGAAAGGAGGTTATGAATTAGATTAATTCATAAAAAAGGGGTTTATATGAATTCAGCGAAACAAGAAAGAAAGGAAGAGACAGTAAATTAAAAAGACATATGTTTAATTTGACTCAAAAAAAGAGAGACGAAGAGTGACACAATAAAATGAAAATTAATACACACACACACACACACACACACAACATATATATATATATGTTTATTATATTTATATATGCGTGTGTATATATATACTGAACATATATATATATATATATATATATATATATATATATATATATACACACACCCGCAACACACTACTCTCATATACTCCCTCTTACCAATATAATATATATAATATATAATATATATATATATATAGATATAGATATAGATATAGATATATGTGTGCGTGTCTGCACCGCCCTCCTCTCACATAAGTCTTATCTACCGCTATATATATATATATATATATTATAATATATATATACAGAGACATAAATACACACACACAGATACAGCCACAAACACGTGCGGGGCATGCACGCACACACATACACACATATATATATATTGTGTGTGTGTGTGTGTGTGTGTGTGTGTGGAGTTTAGCGTAATAATAGATACACTTGTATCCAAACACACACCAACACACACAGTTACACTCATATATACAAAAAACTAATGACAATATTAAGAAATTATGTAAGTTTAATTTGAAAGTATATGGTAGAAAAGTGGCTTAGCTGAATTCGCATAACTGATGTAGATTTTGATACTAAACACATTCTTAGATAGATATAAAATATATTCATATGGTGAAGGAATATATATATATATCAGTCGTCCACAGACACCTGTTTCGGCTTTTACGTCTCATCAATGCGGTTCGACTTTTTTTACCAGCTACCTCTAGCCGGGAGCGAAAACCGACAGAATTTTCGTCTTCCAAGCGCCTTACTCTTGCGGCCATCACTGACTGTCAGTTAGAGGCGAACAATTAATTGATACATACTTACACGATGTATACTTTTACAATCACCAGAGAACTCAAGTCTGTAAACCACAGGTGAGTAAATGCCTTATGCTAAATGGTGAAAGTTCAACTGTCTTCCCTAGAGCCCATATATAGTTGGAGCATAATATATATAATATATATATATTATATATATATATATATATATATATATATATATATATATATATATTATATAAATTTTCGCGTATGCTTCTAAATTATTTAGTTAAAAATTGACGGTAAAATGAATGAATGGGATAAAATAAAAATGAAGGAAATGATGGAGATAAATGAAAAATCCTTCCCAAGGGGCCCTTCTCAAAAGTATCAAAACAGTTTTCCTCGTCTATTATTAGACTCCTTTGAAGCATCAAAGTAATATAATTATTCTATAAGTTATTAGAGAAGATAAAATTTGTCTCTTACCTTTGTAATATCTGTTGAGAATGGGTTTTGAATTTTTATATGTATATATATATCTAATCTTGTCTGGTTAACTTCCGGTGAATATTGCTACATTGTAACGATCTTGAATTCAAAATAAAAACGGTCATTTTTAGAGGAATTTATTTATTTAGCATTTTTTTCAGTTGTGAAATAAGATAAATATATTAAATTAATTCGATAGATCAGTAAATAAATAAAAAGATTATCTTTGATTATATATTAGAAAGATTGATGAATAATTTTAGAAAACTATATTTTATGAGTATTTTTAAATTTCAAATATCATAAATTAAATATTTAAATTTCAAAAGACAAAGTGTTTTTTTTTGTTTTTTTTTGCTTATATTAACAGCTCTAGACTGACCGTAATTTTAAGAGGGTATTACGGTTTAAAAAATTAACTATATGTAAAGATAAATATAATTATTGTAGGTATATTACAATATGTAAACTTGTTACCATAAAAGTGTTAACCTTGAACTTATTCCTCTTGGAAACAAAGTAAAAATATGAACTTAGTCAACTAGTGAAGGAGTTTGTGATATCTTAAATTCAAAACAGATACCATGTAATAAAATAAATTATTTAAAATTATAGAAGGTAATAAGTTATTTTCCTTTGTCAATAATATTAAATTAACCGTAATTTTTTGAGCGCATGAAATTCTAAAAATCAATTGTATATACTAATAGATATTTATTATAGATATATTACATAATTTAAATCTGTTATCGCAAGTGTCCACTTTGGATTTATTTCTTAAGAGAACAAAGAAAAATATGCAAATAGTTAATTGTTAATAGGTTTAATTTGTGATAGGGAAAATTCTACAGGAAACATAAAAAATTCTTATATTATTTTTCCAAATTGTATCCTCCTAGGATTTTTCTAGAAAAAAATTAAGAAAAATCCTAGGAGGATACAATACTCAAAAAGTGTTTTAATACTTTTGAGAAGGGTCCCTTGGAAAGGAATTTTCATTTATCCCCACCATTTCAGTCATTTTTATTTATCCATTCATTCATTTTACCATCACTTTTAACTATATTATATATATATATATATATATATATATATATATAGAGAGAGAGAGAGAGAGAGAGAGAGAGAGAGAGATTATATGAATTCTTACACATGTAAAATGTATATATACTCATGAATGTATATTCTTATACATATAATTGCTCTATCACTGATATTGAACAATGAAGGGGTACTCCACGCTCCCCAGAGGTATAGAATTGAAACCTCACCACTAGATGCAGATTACCATCATACTCACGATATTAATACACTCAGCCACTAATTTGTTGTACATATATGATAAAAAGGCTCGGGATTTGTCTGAAGAGTTATTGAAGAATACAGTCGGTACAATCATATAGGTGCTAGTCGGTTATCCCCTATAACCCCAACATAAACAATGGGAAACTACTCTTGACTGATAGATTATTTATTTATTTTCCCATTAAACTAACCCTAAACGCTAACCCTAAACCCGTATTTTTTTCCTAGTAGATCAACAAATAAATAATTTATCAGTCAAGAGTGATTCCCCTTTGTTTATGTTGGAGTTATAGGAAATAACCTGCTAGTTCTTTATGTGACCAGCCGATTGATCGAGTGATACCTCTTCGACTACCAGTCAAGTCCAAGTAAGGGCCAAAGTTGAGTGATGAAAGTAATTATGTTCTTACCCTTCTGCAGAGGTGCAGTTGGCGTATTCTACAGCCCCATCGACAGGACGTTACAGTTGTAAAGTTTTCTAAAATCTATTGAATAATTATCATCGTTGGTTTGATGAAATTTAACCGTTTTTTTTTAACTGGCAAGAGTGAGCTTTTCTATGTTCGATACTATCAAAGGTCCCTGATCCGATACTGGCCCTCACCAACTCAGAACATAAGTAGCATAACTTTGAGATGTGCTGTAAAGTCGGAAGCTGATGGTAGGCTTGGCGCTCAATCTTTAGACGCAAAAAGAATCTTCCTGGCTTAGAGCTAGTGTAAAGGAGATAGACACCTTCACTGTCCAGCTGATACCAGCAATAAGCCACTCCGCCGAATTTACTTACTATAGACAGACACAGACAGACAGACATACAGACATACTGATAGATAGATAGATAGATAGATAGATAGATAGATAGAATTAAAAGACTTGGATAGATAGATAGATAGACAAACAGATAGATAGATAGATATGAAAAGACGCGGACAGCTAGATAGATAGATATGAAAAAAACCTAGAGAGATCTGAAAAGACTAAGATGGATCGATCGAGAGGTAAACAGATAGTGATAGAGAGATATGAAAAGACAATGATAGAAATATAGATAGATAGATAGATAGATAGATATGATAAGAGATAGATAGACATATAGATAGATATATAGATAATTTTTAACTGGGTTGGATTATATTTCGAGGGAAGAAAGCAATAGAAAGGATTCATTTATTTCCCATAAAACCCAAGATTAGTTATAAGAAAAAGGAGACATAAATAAAAAAAAATATATATCTGAAAATATAAAAAAATAAAAAGAATAAAAAAATGTCGCTCTTCTTTCAATTCAATTCTAATGATCGTAGAAAAATTCGAATGTCCGTTAGTTTATTATTCATTTTTATATATTTTATATACTTTATATATTTATATATTTTGTATATAATAAAAACAAGTATCAATAAGATAATAATAAAAAAAGATCTAAAATATAAAAAACAGAGCGACAAGTTGACGTAGATTATTCAAGCATTTATTTATTTATTTATTTACTGTTCGTGAAAAGAGATGGTCGCCCGCTGCTTTATTAAGTAAATGCACGCAACTTCTTTATTTCTAGGGCTGGTTGAAAGGAAATTGACTTTATTGTGTGTCTCTGTTTGTTGGTATCGGTATTGTGGATTTTACTAGCATCGGATTAGTGTTCGTGGAAGTGAACAGGGCTACACAGAAAGTGATGTCAATGAACCCATAGAAAACGCATGGACTGCTGTAGGCAGATTATCAATCATATGGAAAACTGATCTCGATTTTAAGATAAAGCCAGAATTATTCCAAGCTATAGCCGTATCAGTGTTACTGTACGGCAGCACCATCTGAACCTTAACAAAGCGCTTATAGAAAAGTTAAAGGGGGGCTACACAAAAATGTTTTGTCTTGAACAAATCTTGGAAGCATCATCCCATAAAAAAACAGCTGTACGGTCACCTGCTTCCTATTACACATAATACGCCTGGAGAAGAAAAGACGAACTCATAAGTGACGTTCTCCTACGGACACTTACACATGGACAAACCGATGTAGATGGAAGAGTAACACCCTACATCAATCAGCTCTGGATGCCACGTGGTAAACCTGCCAAGTGTGATGACCGATAGGCGCGGTTCTTTAACCGGTTCTTTAAATTCTTTAATCAGAGGAAGAATTGAGATTATCTAGACAACAGCATTGTTAAAATCGGCTCGAATACTCAGAAGAGGCATGGAGACCTGAGGAGACTTGCTACCATGCAGTGAAAGATCATCAGCTTACGCTGGTTCGAAAAAATAGCAGTGATGATGATGAGGAGGATGATGATGCTGATATCACCTGTACCCTTTCTGATCGAGCTTCTTGCAACCCGAGCGAAAATTCTTAAACCATCTGGTTACAGTACTGGGATCAACTGCGCCTTCACCTTCCGCATAACAAATGCTTTAGGTTTTCAACGCCGCGTCACGGCCCATGTAGAACTCTTAATACCTAAGTTCCGAATGTAAGAAAAGCATAACCGGAGGAACTTCGACAGATGGATCAAAAGACAAGGAAATAGATGTAAATAAACAAAGCATTACGGCCCGTAAATGACATAGATAGCCAATAACAGAAATTAAAACTTTAGGACAATCTGAAAAACAACAAAACTAGAAAACAGAAATGGCAATAAAAATGTAATACTATCTCTAATTACACCACTTATACTAGAAATAATAATTGCATTACTGTTTGCATGTATAGTTTAGAATTGCCTAATGGTCTGACACGAGTTAGAATGGTTTGTGTCTGGTGTAAAATATAAAGAGGAAATGACAGCTTACTTAACTCAAAACACACAGCATACAACAGCAGCAATTTTTGTCCAAGAAAGTTAAAATAATACGGCTTTCATTTTAAAGTAAACCACAACCATTGATTGGCCAGTTAGCTGTTGCGTGCCATGGTAAAAGAATGGGGGAAATTTTGAGGAGGGATGGTCTTTTTCCCACTTCCTGTATTGAGTTGGTTGAGCTTAGAATATATACAACATATATACAGATAATTCCAACGACAAATTGGAGAGAATGTATATGAGAATACCTGGGAATTAAGAAAGGGAAACCTCGAGAAAAGAAAACTCAAATCCTTATAATAGCAGCACAAAATAATGCCAGAAAGACACATTATATCAAAGCGGAAATATATAAGACGCAATAGAATAGCAAAGTGTAGAATGTGTGGTGACAGAGACGAAACTGTTAATCACATAATAAACGAATGCAGCAAACTACTACTACTACTACTACTACTACTACTACTAATAATAATAATAATAATAATAATAATAATAATAATAATAATTTGGGACGGTAAATGTATAAAATTTATACAAATATATAAAGTATATAAAAGACTTGAGGAACTGGAAATCAGAGGAGGAATTGAGACCATCCAGATTAGAGCATTGTTGAGATCGGCTGGTATACTCAGAAGAGTCCTGGAGACCTGAGGAGATTTGCTGTTACTCAGTCTCTAGTGAAGGGGGTATGTTGTAAGGTGGGTGTAAAAAAAACCTTCTATAATAATAATAATAATAATAATAATAATAATAATAATAATAATAATAATAATAATAGTTTGTAAACAATTACAGCTTCAGGTAAGCATTGTTAATACAAAAAAATTACATGCAGAAAGTTAGAAATATATTAGATATAATATATATATTTGTGCATGCACACGCACACACATACACACACACACACATTCATACACACACACACACACACACACACACACACACACACTGACACATACACACACACACACACACACACATATATATATATATCTATATATATATATATAATGAATAGAGAATGAATGAGAAAATGAGAAAAGTATTGGCATGAAAAGGAGCTCAACATTTACATTGAGCATTTGAACAAATGTTTACTGTGTCACTTACCACCTGACCCTAATTAATCCCTTAATTTTCGCACTCCTTTAATCTATTTAAAAAAATGTAAAAAAAAAATGTAAAAAAATAGATTCATCTGAACATTCCGTGCATTAAAACCAAAGCAAGTTTGTTTTATTATCTTTTTTAACACAAATTTAACGTCATAACATTACATCCACGTCACATAAACGTTAAACAAGCCACAGTTTAAAAAAAAAAAATTTTTAGCTTTATATTATCCCATCGCGTGAAAACGCTTCACGTTTATATAAACGTTAAAAAAACTACTGGTTTTTAAAATCTCAACCATTTTTTAAAAAAATCTCAACCATTTGACTACTGTTTTTTAAGATCTCAACCATTTGACTCATCCGATGATTGCATAACCATGAAACTTTAAGTTATGAGTCCAAATCCATAATATTACAATTGATTATATATATATATATATATATATATATATATATATATATATATATATCCAATCTTTACACAATTAGTATCGATAACACAAGAATATAAGAAAATCAAAAAAGCAGAGATCAAAGATTTTCCAAGCCCTACATATAAAAACGAAAAGTCCCAACATTCAGTGAATTAATTTCGAAGCCAGTGTTAATCTTAATTAAATGACTTTAGCAACTGTTATTTATAGGATCACATTAAAAAAAATCTTACGCTATTGCATATCATATCACATAATAGTTAGAAAGCTTATAAAGCTTAAACATACACATCCCACGATGATGAGTGAGACCGGAGGTAATTGAAAACATATTTGTTATGCCAAATATTGCAACATCCATTCGGTGGTTTGAACGGATTGAAACCAAAATATGTAGACAAAGATGTCTATATTATTTTACCAAATATTTTTGAATGTAGATAGGCAGCCCAAGTACACACACACACACACGCTCACATACACACACACACACACACACACACACACATATATATATATATATATATATATATATATATATATATATATATATATATATGTAAAAATGGAATTGGATTTGAATCCGATGATATGAGGAAGAATGAAGAAAGAAAAGAAAGTACAGAATGGATAATAAAAGATGAATTTAATCAATATCACTTACACATCTGTTTCGGTCAGTTTATCTTTGTGTAAAAGATTCAAACTATTATTATTATTATTAAATAAACAAATGAAATGAAATAAAAATAATAGAAAAATTTAAAAATATTCCGTACACAGAGAAAATTTGACCTTCATCAGAGTGAAATTTTATTTTGAATGAATATATATATATATATATATATATATATATATATATATATATATATATTATATATATATAGAGAGAGAGAGAGAGAGAGAGAGAGAGAGAGAGAGAGAGATAAAAGTATCCAACTGAATGGTATGTTGGGAAGAATTCTGATTGGGATCATCGATATCTCTTGTATATCCACAATGCATGCTAATGTTGATGCAAACTTATAGATTTATACAAGGATTTTACAAAGGCCTAAGAGAGCTCAATTTATAAATATATAATATAATAATAATGTAATAGATAGATAGTTAATAAAATAATAATAGTATAATAAATAAATAATACATATGATGTAATATATGTATATATATATATATATATATATAATATATATATATATTACACATATTCGTATATCTATCTATCTATCTCTCTCTCTCTCTCTATATATATATATATATATATATATATATATATATATATATATATATATATATATATATATATATATGAATCTATGTATCAGGTTGAAGAACCTGACAATATTTTCACAATAGATTTCATATTTGTTAAAGCGAGTGGAATATTATGAGGGAAAATATATATAAAAAAGCTGTACTTCATACATTTCATGATGTATCTTTCATCTACAAAGGAATTGTTTTTTGCGTATCTAATCTATAGACTCTCTTGTCACGTTTTATAGAAGTACAAAGAAGGATCTTTTACGCATGTATCTTGAATTATAAATGTTAAAACAGACTTTGGACACAATAGATTCTTTGTGTCATGTATTCATTTCAGATTTGCGGTACACAGTCTGCATAAATATCTAGCTTCGTTTATAAAACGACATAGACATCAATCTAAACCGGTGGTTCTCAACCGGGGTCCATATGGACCCCGGGTGTCCAAGTAACATTACTGGGGATACATACACACAAACACACAAACACACGCATACACATGCCGAATTAGGGGTCAAGAGTTATATTTAAGTGGTCCATAGAGCAATTCAGTTTCAGACCTATAGTTATTAATGAAAATTAAATTTCTACAGTATTTATTCGATTATCATTGGCCTCGATGGAGCTAAATATTAAGAGAAAAAAAAACTCGCTGAGCACCATCAACCAGAGAGATTTTATTGAATAAATATTTTCTTCTTAATTACTTAATTAGGCTTATCTTAAAACTAGAAGCAGCTACCCAGCATTGCCTGGGTAGAAAGGGGGTGGGGTAAAAAACGTAGTCTCTCATATCCATAATTGTTGAATCGCGAGTTGGATCCTCACAGTGTGCCACATTAAAATCCCTATGTGAAAAAGATTTGCATTGATCCAGACACTTTGAAAAGAAAAAAAATAATATCTACTATTCAAAATATCAAATGTAAAAAAATATTCCATCCTGTAATCATTTAAATTTCATTTTTAAATCCTTTTCACAAATAGAAATCAAATCTTTATTATTTTTGCTCAAAAACCAAGCCCTGGTGATATTTAATGTGCATATATATATATTTACTTTGTCGTTAATTGTTTTATTTTCGAAGTTTCCTCCGGACACACATATACACACAACTGCCCTTTATATATGTATATATGGTTTATCGAACTCGCTATTCAGTAGTAGCGGATCTGCGAGACTAGCTTGATAACCACGACACCACAAGGTAGACCGTCGTGAGACAGGTTAGTTTTATCCTACCGATTGGCACGTGTGTTACGTCGGCCGTGGACACGGCTATCCCGTCCAGTACGAGAGGAATCGCGGGATCGGAGCAACGGTTCGCGTGCTCGCTCGAACGAGCGGCGGTGCCAAGCTGCCTCCGTTGCGATAACGGTTGAAAGCCTCTAAGCCGGAACCGCGACCGGTGTCGCCACGGTATTACTACGGTATTATTATTTTCGTTTCGCTGGAGCCTGCCATAGCGGTCGTCTGTCACTAGTAGCGGAATAGGTAAGTCGGTTGACAAAGGGACTATTTTGAAGAAAATGAACAGTTTATCCATTGTTAACTTCTGTATGGGGATATACAGCTTCTGCCTCGATCTTTTTAACACAGGTCCGAATTGTTTTGTTTGCTTATCTAAATGAATATCATTACTATTTTTCAATGCAATTTCTTTATTTTGGATAGGATTATATATCACAGAGAGTGGGGTCTCCGTAACCTTGTGGCTAAAATACTGAACTGCGACATCGTGAGTAAGCGTGTTCGAATTCCATCTTGCTATTGCGTTCACTTTCGTAGTAATACCCATGGGAAAGGTGTGAACCCACTCATCCCCTGCTACAGATTAAATAGTACCACAAATTCTTTACTACAAGTATGGGTTTGGCATTAAATTGCCCAAGAATATTGACACACCATTAAATTAAGAAACAAAATAAAATAAAATAAATACGTCTAATTTTTTTTTACCTTTATGAAGATGATATATATACATATCTTATTATAATGGAGATTATGTGTTTGTTTCTCTGTAACCGAAACTATATCACTACTCATGTCACTATTCATTTAGTTATTATACATCACATTCTCCATGAATCATTTTTACTTAAGCCTCAATTATTAATAAAATTGTTTCAATTATTAATACTGATAGCCATATCTACCTACTAATAACATGCAATTGTATTTATATGTACAACAAATAGCGGTTTACAGTGTGAACGGCAAGCCTAATTTACATATTGATATTTGAAATTTGATTTTAATAAATATGTGCTTGGTATTGTTGATTTCTAATTATTTGATTTTATCTTAATGAATATGAGCACAAATCTCGGAGATAAATCTTAAAAGAAATCAATTAATAAAAAGAAATAAATGTAATTTTATTCTTTACTTCCTAATTTAACTAAATAGTTAAATTAGAAAAGTTTAGCAAGGAAAGAGAGGGTGATGGAAGAGGAAGCTTCAGCTGTTATATTGCTCGATTATACCCCCCACACTCTGTTTCAAATAATTTTTATCTGCATTCTTATTTAGTTTCTTTAGACTTTCTAATTTAATATAATATTTTATGACATTAATACTTGCACCTGGAGGGTGCATATATTTGCTAGTATAGTTAAATAAGTTAAATATCTATGAAATTTTCACACTTATTTGGCCAGCGTTATCTTCATAATCATGTCGCACTAGTAGCACGGATATCCATGACAATCTCTCACTAACCGTCCCTATCATTTATCACCCACAGGAGATCCTCTGTGCAGCATCTAGTATCTGTGCAGAGCTGATCAATGTAGGTCTTTGCTGGGCGGACCACACTAAATTGATTAGTGCAAGTTTTCACAGGAGAACGTCACTTATGAGTTCGTCCTTGCATCTCCAGTAGTGCCCAGCATGTCTTTTTCATCTCACTTGGATTGTTTGTGTGATGGGAGGCTGCTTTCTTGTGGGATGTGGTTTCCACGATCTGTTTAAGATTGCACGCAGCATTCTTAGCTTATTCTCTAGGCGTATTCTCTACTCG
>CM042146.1:60100413-60197913 GCA_023376005.1 Doryteuthis pealeii | reverse complement strand
CCCTGGCCTAACGTGGTAAAAACTCATAAAACGAATCAGGTTCTAAATATTGGTTACTTAGATGTCAGCAATCAATTTTCGGAACATAAATTGGAATATACAAAGATACGTGTGTACACATACACGTATATATATATATACTGGGATACGTAGAAATACGTGGTTAACATGTCCACATACAAGCACAGGGAGTGACAGAAGGACACAAAGACAGAGAGACAAAGAGAGTGGGTGGATGGATGTCCGAGAAAAATACAGAACAAAAGCTGGAAGATGGATCCCGATTCATAAAGTACATATTTAGCAAAACCTACATCCGAGTAAGTTATGTAAAATCCACATGGTGATGTAGTGACTATCGTGCTGGACTAAAATTCGAACTATTTCGAACTCTACAAATGTTAGCAAATTCGAACTCTACTATCACTATTACGTTTACATTTGGACTAATACCCTCGAAAAACTCTAAACCCCATTCCCCAGCTATGGGTTAAATACAATAGTATAACTGGAGTTCTGTAAAGATGTCTTTGGGATTAAATAACCCGTGAAGGTTGATATGGCATTAAACTAAGCCAAACCAAACCATATATATATATATATATATATATATATATATATATATAAGATTTTTGGATGTTTTTGTTTTTTTTAGAAGCATTGTTGAATAAAGTATATATTATTATTTATATTTTTGCATGAAGGCAATTACAATGCGTATATCGCATAAAATTCGATAATTATAGAAGATAATGATGACAAGTGAATTTCGGTAAAGAATTATTCGGTGTTTAAAACGGTATGTACGATGTTCTACACACCGAATAATTCTTTACCGAAATTCACTTGTCATTATTATCTTCTATAATTATCGAATTTTATGCGATGTACGCATTGTAATTGCCTTCAAGCAAAAATATAAGTAATAATAATATATATATATATGTGTGTGTGTGTGTGTGTGTGTATGTGTGTGTGTGTGTCTGGGTTTATGTGTGTGTTTGTTTGTGAGTGTGGGAGAGAGAATTATGGGGTTAATTATGATTATATTTGATATTATTTCAAATGGATAATTTCCTATATAATCTGTCATCTTTTTTTTTCTTTTTTTTTTTCCTTCTTTTTCTTTACTTTTTATTCCCGGATTGTTCGGACCTTTTAATCGGGAACTTCTTTTATTTGGCTTAAAACCGGACATCAGTCCAGCAGGAGTCAGTCTCTGGTCCAAGAAATGTGATGCAGGCAGGCCAAGGGTCACTACTGCCAGCTTCTAATGTAATGCAGGTCAAATGAATAAATCATTATCTTGACCCTTCCCAACCGGACTCTCTCTGTCTCTTTTGAAATCCAAGCCACTTGTGAGCTCGCTACCCTCATCAGTTGAAAACAAAGACTAAAAAAGATGTAAGATACGGCCTGAGAATTAGAAGAAAAAAAGAAAAGGTATTTGGAAAAAAAAAAGGCGGCTTGACAAAAGAATTTAAAAAAACAACAGAAAAGTAAAGAATCGAGAAGTATATAGAAATAACGCCTGGGTCAAAGTTAGGACAAGTTGTGATCAAAGGGACTTGGAAATACGGAAGGATCCTCGGGTGTTTTGATTTCAAGTTAAAAAAAAAGAGAAGTGTGTAATGTCCACTGGCAATGTTCTTGGATCGGCTGTGTTTGCTTGGGAAAAGAAAAAGAAAAGAAAAGAAAAATGGCCGGCTAATCCTTTAATATTTCCCCGCCTTTAAATGAGAAGATGAACATACCGGAAGTCGTCGAGGAAACGTCCACTTCAAGCGTTCGTGTCCTGGACTGGATCAGGCCCGGCCAATCTTCATGTATTGCATGGGCAAAATAAACGGATATATATGATATTAATTAAGTTCTCAGTACTCGGTCCCCTACAGACAACTATACATAGTTGCATGTAATATCATAATCAAATATATACTTTTTAATGCATACATGTATTAACTGAAATGTTTCCGTTTGCGTACACACACACACACACACACACACACACACACACACACACACACATATATATATATATATATATATATTGGGGGGGGGAGATTATGTGCTTAATTAAAGTCATACCTAATTTGTTAATTAATTAATTATAATTAAATGAATTAGGCGTATAGGTTTAAATGTAAAGTGTAAAAAAATCGAGAAAAAGTCAATCTCTGTATGTACATTTCAGCCTATTAGGCCTCATTGACCTTTTCTCGATTTGTTTACGCTTTACATTTAAACCGATATGCGCACCTAATTCATTTAATTATAATTAATTAATTAAAAAATTAGGTATGACTTTAATTAATCTCCCCAAAAATTGTCGGCCTTCGCCATTTCAAACACATCGTTTGTCCACCTCATATATATATATATATATATATATATATATATATATACATATATATATATATATATATATATATGAGAAGCTTAATGTTAATTGATTCTTTTATAAAATTGAACATAGGGATGCTTTTGATACGAGAATATAAATTTAAAAAAATAGAAACTACCAACACATAATGATTAAACCCGGTTTTGTTAAATCCAGTATCCAAATTATCAGCACTGTGTACTACGTCAACCTTTATTTCATTTTTCTTTATAAGACTCATTGCAGGATTTTAAACGTATTAATGGGAAATCTAATACAGTGAGACTTTAATAGAAACATCGTTTATTAATAAGATGCTAGTTAAGATTTAATAATTGTAATTGGTGTCTTTCGACAATTCCCCAATAATCTGGAAAATAAACCTGTGGGCTGAAACCAGAAAAAAAATCAAACCCTTACAGACCATAGCACTGCAATTGTAAAATTGTCCAGGATATTTTGGATGGTCCTGGTGACTTAACGAGACTTGCAGCCACTTAGTCTCCTGGGAAAAAACACCATTTATAATAATAATAATAATAATAATAATAATAATAATAATAATAATAATACTTAGACCTTGAGAATTGAAAAAAAAAGTGGAATATGAGAGTGAAAGTGATAGTTGCGGCACTTGGAACAGTCCCCATAAGCTTAGAAAAGAGACTAGAGGAACTGGAAATCAGAGGAAGAATTAAGACCACCCAGACAACAGCATTGTTTAAATCAGTTAAAATACTCAGGAGAGTCCCGGAGACCGGGGGAGACTTAAACTCCAGTGAAAGACTATCAGCTATTGCTGGTGTGAAAAACTACTACTACTACTACTAATAATAATAATAATAATAATAATAATAATAATAATAATAATAATAATAGAGCAAGTGGATATATGGAATAAGCTATAGAGTAATAGTAAACATTTACCTAACCCGTTCGCCACGGTTAGGATGTGTTAAAAGTTCGCAAGTATGGGCCATCAAGAGATGATCAAACTCACTATTAACTAGTAATAGATCTGTGAAGCTACCTTGCTAACTATTACAATAACTATTAAACGTAGACATTTATTCGTAACATCCCCCAAGGTGGTCCCCTATTAATCGTGGGTGTCGAGCCGTGACGCTTAAGGACGGAATCATGGTGGCTGAATAGTCCAAGCCACTTTGTTCCTTACTTAGGCTAGACGGGCGGTCGGAGAAGCCTCCTCCGATTAATCGGCTGGCCACGTTAAACCCTAGCACCTATATGATTATCCCAACCTGATTGCCCTTATGGAACCCCCAACTCTTTTAATCATATGGGTGCTTGAAGGCGGTGACTGAAAATATCAGTGCCTGGGTATGATGTTAAACTGAATCTAATGGTGAAGTTCTACTTCTGGAGATCTGGTGAATGTGAAGCCCCTTCAACGCCATTACTCCCAGGTCCACTCTGACCAAGAGTTGTAGTACTTCTTAGAGTTCCATCTCTGGATTAGATAGAATTTTTTTTTAAAGAAATTGAGTTCAGATAAATTTGCATAGCCATCAAGAATAAATATAACAAAAAAAAATTCGGTATAAGATAAACCCACAAAGGTTGACATGCCGTAAAATCCAACCAACCAACCAACCAACCATAAACATTGTCTAGGAACTGAAAGAAGAAGAAGAAAAAGAAGAAGAAGAAGAAGAAGAAGAAGAAGAAGAAGAAGAAGAAGAAAAAGTATTATTATTATTATTTTTATTATTAGTAGTAGTAGTAGTAGTAGTAGTAGTAGTATTTATAGTGACTTCCTGTAAACGAAGTGAGAGAGTGTAGGGAACAAAATACCCTCGACATAAAATAACACAACATGGGTTGACATGCCGTAAAATCCAACGATCCAACCATAAACATTGTCTACGAATTGAGAAGAAGAAGAAGAAGAAGAAGAAGAAGAAGAAGAAGAAGTTCCCGTGACTTCCCGTAAACGAAGCGGGAGAGAGTGTTGTGCGGTAGAGAACGGAGGCACGTGACCAGCGCGTCCATGTTTATTCTCAATCACGGCACTTGAAGTGGATAAGATGCAAGCAGCTTTTGACCTCGGGCGATTTATGAGCTGTGTAAAATTTTAAAGAACACTTTCTCATCCCCAACCCCACCCCAAACCCCGCGCGAAGTATCAAAAGAGGAGAAAACAAAGGAAAAAAATGAGCGAGATCCCAATAAATACAGATACGCAAAAATAAAAATAGAAAAAAAATAAAATAAAAAATAAATAAAACTAAATAAATAAATAAATAAATAAAAGGAGATGATGTTTGATAAAACAGAAAAGACTGAACAAAGCGAATAATGGAAGGTAAGGTGAATATTTAGAAATATATCTGCCATGGATCCTAACTCCCGAATTCATCAATCTTTACTGTCGCTGTATATATTCTATAAACTACTGTATATTACTATATCCAGTCGCTATAGTAGTTTAGAATATCCTACAGCAGCATTCAGTCCTTCTTGGACTTAAATCGTCTAAGACAGTTTTTTTTTCAAAGTGGTCTACAAAAACCCTCTGGGGTCTATACAGCAACTCAGGTGGTCTGTAATTATTCGGAGATCTACAAGGTGTCTATGAAAACTAATAAACCTTCTTAGTAATTAAAAAAAAATAATTCCACAAGAATCCTGGAGAACTTGCTCATGTTGATATGTTTAAAAAAATTAAGTTTACGCCCAATATTCATGAACTTATAAAAAATCATCAGCTTCACCTATCACATTAAGAAATGTGCTTCTCTAGTAAGTTATTAAGTTAGTATTATATATATATATATATATATAATATATATATATATATATATAAATATATACTAGCAAATATATGCACCCTCCGGGTGCAAGTATTTAAATTTTAATATAATAAAATATCATATTAAATTAGAAAGGCTAATGAAACTGTATAAGAATGCAGATAAAAAGATTTGGAACAGAGGGGGTATGATTGAAAAATAGAATAACTTTGAAACTAACTCTTCCATCATTTTCCATTACTCCCGTCTTTCATTGGTAAAATTTCCTAATTTAACTCTTTAGTTAAAATAGGAAGTAAAGAATAAATTTACAGTTATTTCTTCTTGTTAATGGATTTCTTTTAAGATTTATCCCCGAGATTTTTGCTCATATTCAATAAGATAAAACCAAATAATTAGAAATCAATAATACTAAGCATATATTTATTAAAATCATATTTCTAATATCAATATGCAAATTAGCCTTCCCATTCACACTGTAAACCGCTATTATGTTGTATATATAAATACAATTGCATGTTATTAGTATGTTGATATGGTCAACAGTCTTAATGATGTAAAACAATTTTATTAATAATTGAAGTTTAAATTAAAAATAAAATCATGGAGAATGTGATATAAATAACTAAAAGGAATTGTGACTTGTATAGTAATATAGTTTCGGTTACAGACAGACAAACCCACAATCTCCATTATAATAAGATATATATATATATATATATATTCAGTCGATGTAGTAGTTTAGACTATCCTACAGCAGCATTCAGTCTTTCTTGGACTAAAATGGTCTTTTCTTTTCCAAAGTGGTCTACCTAAATCCTCTGGGGTCTATACAACAACTCAGGTGGTCTGTAATTATTCAGGGATCTACAAGGTGTCTAGGGAAACTGCTAAACCTTCTTAGTAATTAAAAAAATAATTCTACAAGAATCCTGTAGAACATGCTCGTGTTGATATGTTAAAAAAATTTAAGTTTACGCCCAATATCCATGAACTTATCAAAAGTCATCAGCTTCACCCATCACATTAGGAAATGTACTTCCTGGTAAGTTATTAAGTAGTATTATATATATATATATATATATATATATATATATATATATATATATATATATATATATATATATATATGTTGTGTTGATGAATCCGTAGATTTGTAGATGAAAGTCTTCAAGGTGTAAAATTCCAGATATATTGTTTTTTCATTGGACAAATATGAGTTTTACCATAAACTATAATGCTTCTGATTTTAAAAAATTAAAAATAAAATTTATTTTTAAAACAGAACACGCATTTTTTTAAATTTTCAGCAGTTGAATATAGCGTTCGTATGTAAACAGTCTTCTGACGGATATTTTCTTTTTTTTACCGTCTGTGTTGCTCGTGAAGATGACCAATTTATTGATTTGGTCGAAACAGATTTCTGTCAGCAATTACATAACACCATTTGTTTTTTCAAAAATGTTAAATTTCATACTGTCGGATTAATTTCCATCTATTTTTCATATTTGTCCAATGAAAAACAATATATCTGGAATTTTATACCTTGAAGACTTTCATATCTCTCTCTCTCTTCTCTCTCTCTCTCTCTCCTCTCTCTATATATATATATTATATATATATATATATATATATATATATATATATATATTACTATATTCAGTCGCAGTAGTAGTTTAGACTATCCTACAACAGCATTCAGTCTTTCTTGGACTAAAATGGTCTAAGACTTTTTTTTTTCCAAAGTGGTCTACCAAAACCCTCTGTGGTCTATACAACAACTCAGGTGGTCTGTAATTATTCAGGGATCTACAAGGTGTCTAGGGAAACTGCTAAACCTTCTTAGTAATTAAAAAAAAAAATTCCACAAGAATCCTGTAGAGCATGCTCATGTTGATATGTTAAAAGAATTAAGTTTACACCCAATATTCACGAAGTTATCAAAAGTCATCAGCTTCACACATCACATTAGGAAAAGTGCTTCCTTGGTAACTTATTAAGTTAGTATTGAATATCTGCAGCTTTTTTAATATGTTATGCTTACTTTACTGTTTATTTTACGGTTAGTTTAAAATTAACAATTTTACATAAACGTTTGTGCAGAATTCATTAATTACATAACTGGTTGCAATAAAACAACTGTAAGGTGGACTGGGGTATATAATGAAGGGGTCCATGATAGATTAATCAAATTTTCTAGGGATCTACGGACTTAAAAGAACCTCTGGCTGAGAACCTCTGGTCTAAGATGAAATGCAACAACGTAAATTTTGATTATCTAGAGTTGCTTATCCATCAAATTCTAATTCCATATGAGTGTCATCACCTCTGCTAAATAATGGACCATTCTGTTTTTATCATAAATAAAGAAAGGGAAGAAAAAAGACATGCTATACATAAAAATATTAGAAGAGAGTAGAGGAAAGATAGAGAGAGGGTGTAAGCGCACTGAAGAGATAATGTTAATCTGTTTCAATCGAAAAGATGAAAAAGGAAAGAAAAAAAAAGAGTGACTGAGAGTTAAATCAAGATTATTGTACTTTTTACATATTGAACAGTTTGAACGACGATTTAAGAGGTACTGCAAACTGCGGACTATTATACTCATCTATAATGTTATCTACACAACGTTTCGGTCGATGTGTCAATCGTCCAACTAATCCAAATAATCCAAATTATCAAGCTTTATCTTTATGTTGTATACCCTTTCTTTCCTTACTTCTATTCTTCTGCTCATATTTGGTATATTACGTTAATCCTTTAGCGTCTGGACTTCGTCTTGGTGGTCGGTCGCACTTAATTCATTTCTTCTTCTAGATCAGTCTTGTTACCAAGACATTCATCAACCACAAAACCATTTCATTTTTATGTAAGCTTTTATTTACTTAACTAACATCTTCATCTAACTAAAATAGCCCGCGTATGCAGTGAGCTCCAGCTAAGGTCTTATCTGCCTGACGTCCAAGCTGAAACTCAAGAGCCAACCAGGTCCCACGTGACTTCACGTATTTCGCGGGCTTTCTGTAATATTCCATGGAAAGTCCCGCCCGTGATATAAAAAGGGCCCATCCCTTCAGAAATACAGGAGGTTGACAATAATCTATGCATAGATTATGTAACATTTAAATTTAAGATAAATAGTAATTGTGACTGTCAATATATCTACGAGGGTAATCCCAAAATAAAAGTCTCCAAAATATTTAGGAATCACATAAACTGTTATTGTTTATTGTCAATGATTTTTACATCATTTTAAGATTTGAACACCTATTCATTTTTCCATAGAATCGGCATTTTAGTCAACGTTATTTTGTAGGTGCAGTGGCAGTTATGATATGTTCATTTAATAAAAGCCCACCTCCAGTCTGCGAGAGAAAATGAAAGAAAACGCAAAGATAGACAAGTAATTGGACCTTGCTCGAGAACTTATTAAAGTGGGGAGTATGAGGGTAAAGGTGGCACCAATTGTTGTTGCTCTCCTTGGGACGGCCCTCAAGGGTTTAGAAAATGAACTGACTACAGTGAAAGTAAACCTGCTAACTCTGGTGTGACAAATTCACAAGATAGAAAAGTCCAAGACCTTGATAGAGAATTGAAGAAGAACTGTGGAATACGAGGGTGAAAGTTATACCAATAATAGATTAGACACCTGGAACGGTCCCCAAAAAGCTTAGAAAAGAAACGAGAGGAACTGGAAATCAGAGGAAGAATTGAGACCATCCAGGCAGCATTGTTGAAATCGGTTAGAATATGCAGGAGAGTCCTGGAGACATGAGGATACTTGCTGTCACTCAGATACCAGTAAAAGACCATCAGCTAACGCTAGTCTGAAAACTCAGATAATAAGCACAAAGAGAGTACAAGACTAGATTTTGCAAGAACTTTAATTTCCCCATGCTACTAAATGGTATACACAAACCAGAACCTATACAAGAGAATAAGACGCATAAAATTCATCGGGATTTTAAGATGCAGACGGATCACCTAATTCCGGCTAAGAGACTAGACCTATTGAAGAAGAAGAAGAAGAAGAAGAAGAAGAAGAAGAAGAAGAAGAAGAAGAAGAAGACATATCTAGAAGGCAAATCTTGAACAGGAATCGAAAAAAAAATGACTTCCTGTAAACGAAGCGGGAAATTTGTGTTGTGTTGTGCGGTGTGGTAGAAAACTGAGACACGTGACCAGCGCGTCCATCTTTGATTTCAATCGCTGCACTTGAAGTGGATAAATTTGACTTCAGGAAATTTATAAGCTATGAAAAATTCTGTCGAAAAATGAATTTTAATTGCTCGCATAGGTGTACTAGAAAACTTCTCTGTACAAATTATTTGTATTAAGAATACTTTGTTTAAGTTATACATATTGGAGAAGGATTATTATTATTATTATTATTATTATTATTATTATTATTTATATTATTTAGAGTTTTTCAAAACAGCTTAAGCTGATGCTATTTCTTTGGAGTCTGTGTGACAACAAGTCTCCTCAGGTCTCCAGGACTCTTCTGGGTATTTTAGCTGATTGCAGCAATGTAGTTGTCTGGATGCTCTCAATTCTTCCTCTGATTTACAGTTCCTCCAGTCTTTTTCCCAAGGTTTTTGGGAACGTTCCAATATTCCTCCGCTTTTACAATTCCCTGGCAAGGTCCAGGTATTTATCTATCTTTTCGTTTTCTTTCATCTTCATTCTGTGATCTATTGGAACTGAAGAGTCTATCAGTTGGTCTTCTGGCTGGGACAATGTGATCCGTCTTTATCTCTAACTCCTAGAGAATGTATTATTATTATTCACTCCTTTTGAGTTTTCACATCACCGTTAGCTGATGGTCTTTCACTGGAGTCTGAGTGACAGCAAGTCTCCTCAGGTCTACAGGACTCTTTTAAGTATTCTAGCAGATTGCAGCAGTACAGTATTCTGGATGGTCCCAATCTTTCCTCTGATATCCAGATTTTCCAATCCCTTTTCCAATCCCGTTGGGACCATTCCAAGTGCACCAACTACAATTGGTATCACTTTTCCTTTCATATTCCATAACTTTTTCAGTTCTCTGGCAAGGTCCAGGTATTTATCCATCTTTTCATTTTCCTTCAGCTTCACCCTGTGATCTGCTGGAACTTCAAAATCTACCAGTTGACAAGTTCTTTCTTTTTTGGTAATCAGCACTAGGTCTGGTCTTTTTGCTGGGTTCAGGTGATCCGTTTTTATTTCAAGGTCCCAGAGAATTTTATGCGTTTCGTTCTCAAGAACAAATTCTGGTTTATGCATATACCATTTTATTGTATGGTCAAAATTTAATTTTTTGCATAATTCCCAGTGGATCACTTTCCCAACCCAGTCGTGTCTACTTTTGTACTCCTGTTGTGCTAGTTTGCTATATTCGCAGAGTACATGGTCATCTCTATTACCGCATAGTGTACATTTACTATTTTGTTGGGTCTTATCAATTTTCCCTTTGATATGATTTGCCCTTACGGCATTATTTTGTGCAGCAATTATTAGTGATTTAGTTTCTTTTTTTATTATTATTATTATTATTATTATTATTATTATTTGCTCCTTTTGAGTTTTCAAATCAGCATTAGCTGATGGTCATTATTATTATTATTATTATTATTATTATTATTATTATTATTATGTGAAGACGGACAAGACAGGCGGGACACTGCTGGAGAAGCAAAGACGAACTCATAAGCGACGCCCTCCTGTGGAAGCCAGCACATGGGCACGCCAGTGTGGGCCGACCAGCAAAGACATACATTGATCAGCTCTGTGCGGATACAGGATGCTGCACAGAGGACCTCCCGAGAATGATGGGCGATAGGGACGGATGGAGAGAGATTGTCATGGATATCCGTGCCAACAGCGCGACATGATTATTATTATTATTATTATTATTATTATTATTTACTCCTTTTGAGTTTTCACATCAGCGTTAGCTGATGGTCTTTCACTGGAGTCTGAGTGACAGCAAGTCTCCTCGGGTCTCTAGGACTCTTCTGAGTATTCTGGCAGATTGCAGCAGTGCAGTGTTCTGAATGGTTTCAACCCTTCCTCTGATTTCCAAACATTCAAGACCCTTTTCCAATCCTTTTGGGACTGTTCCAAGTGCACCAATTACAATTGGTATCACCTTCACTTTCATATTCCATAACTTTTTCAGTTTTCTGGCAAGGTCCAGATATTTGTCTATTTTTTCATTTTCCTTTAGCTTCACCCTGTGATCTGCTGGCACTGCAAAATCCACCAGTTGACAAGTTCTTTCTTTTTTGTTTATCAACATTAGGTCTGGTCTTCTTGCTGGGATAAGGTGATCCGTTTTTATTTCAAAGTCCATTTACAGGCTGGTCAAAAAGTCACTAAACCATATAAATTTGAAATAACTTTTTTACAATAATATCTGTTGATTTTTGGAAATTTGGTTTGTGCTTTTTAGGTTGTGAAAAAAGTAACTCTTGGAGAAATTCATGATACAGGAACGAATGAATATAGTAGCATTTTGTCTCGAAAACCAAAGAATAATTGTGCGATCTCAAAAACGTAAAACCACAATATAATCAAGAAATACTGAACGTATTCCAGCGGTTCGAACAACAGATCAAAGGTATGGTGACAGCAGGATGTGGCTATTACGATGGTTAGTCAGAAAGTAATGCTATTTTTTTTATTTCATGTGAAGATATTTTTTATAAAACTAAGGCCTACATTGAGACTCTAACGAGACTCAGAGTAAGAATCCGACGAGTAAGACACAACTTGCCGATCGACAATGTCCCCCTTCTTCATGACAATGCTCGACAACACACAAGCATCAGGACAAGGGGTAAAATCGCCTCCTTTGTATAGACAACTTTACCGCATCCTCCATACTCACCAGATTTAGCGCCCCCAGACTATAATTTCTTCGGCCTCCTGAAAGAGGTTTTGAGAGGTGAACATTATTCCAGTAATGAGGAAGTGACTTCTGTCGTGAAGAAGTGGCTTAAAGAATATTCAACTGAATTTTACGGGGCAGGGATACACGCTCTCATTCGAAGGTGGAACATTGCTATTGAGAGAAACGGTGACTATGCGGAGAAGTAGTGATGTGATCCACAGAGGACCAGCTTCATTTTGATGTATAATACATGTTCCTGTGTTAGTAAACCTGAAATGAATTAACAAGACTTTGTTGTTTTTTTTTTAAATATTTTATTGAACAACTCCAGCCCAGATTCAACCTCACAGTGAGGCAGCAACGTCTCGATGTGACGGACTTCTGCATCTGCTCAATCTGAATTACTGGCCAAACCTAAACTAAAACTTAAAATTGTCACACGTTTCCAATCGCGCGCTTCCGGAAGGGTTAAGTCCAGGTTATTACCTGTCAATAAAAAGGTAGGGTAATTTTCCACTTAACTCCCCCCGATTTTGAATCTAACGAACTCTGATTCAAAATTTTCTAACTACAGTACTTGCATAATTCATTGGCGACCCGTGAATTATGTAACAAGAATAATACACGGTATATTATGACAGGGGATGGAAAACACCTTAAAAAGCTCCCGCCTTTGTACAATTTCATATTATTATTTTATACTATTATATTGTGTTATAATTTTTATTACTTTTATTTTATTTCATCTTAATTATGTTAATTTTTATTTTATTTCTATATTATTTTAATTATTATTATGTTATTGTATCATATATTATATGTATCATATAAATATCTATATACATATTATTATCTTATAGTATGTATTATTATTTACAGTATTATTTAAATTTTTCGGACTATTGTACTTATAATTATTGTAAACAACGGATATAGGGATTGTTATCAACGGATATAGGAGTTAAGTTAATACAGTTCTGACAAGTATCTGTAGGTTGACGATTCAATCCTGGTCAAGGGTGATAATAACATAAAATACTTAACATAGCTGGTGTTTATTTGTTGGATAGAATTTATAAAAACCTAATTTAAAATGATTTCCAAGAAATGTCTTTATAGTTTATTAGCGGGAACCGTGGAATTTCCACGAAAATCAAGAGGAGCTATTTAAGCCAGAAACGATAATTTGTAATATCCTTACATATAAATGCTATGTAACTTTTTTTTTCTTTTTCAATTCATTTTGAATTTACGTTTGGCATTTAAGAAACGCAAGGCCATTTGGAATGTTTCAGTTTCAAGATTGGGTGAAATAAAAAGGGACAAATAAGAAATCTGCGATTAAGAGAAACTGGATAATCTGGATTTATATTTTTTCATTTCATCTTGTGCTGTATACTCTCTTTCCTTTCTTACTTCTATTATTCTTCTGCTCATTTTTGGTATCTTACGTTCTTCTTCTAGCGTCTCTTCTAAGTCTCTGTTCTTGCTTGTTGGTCGTCCTTGATTCATTTCTTCTTCTAGGTCAGTCTTGTTGCCTAGACATTCATCAACCACAAAAACATATTATTTATTTAAACCTTTATTTACTTAACTAAACATATTTCTCCAACTAAACACAACGCCCGCGTGCAAGTAAGCTCCAGCTAAAGCAGATACATCTTATCTGCCTGACGTCCAAACTGAAAATCGAAGAGCCAACCAGGTCCCACGTGACTTCACGTATTTCGCGGGATTTCTGTAATATTCCATGGAAAGTCCCGCCCGTGATATGAAAAGGGGCCACCCCTTCAGAAATACAGGGGTTGACAATAATCTATGCATAGATTATGTAACACTTGGACGATTTGAAGGGACTTATTTTTAACCAGAGGGTGTTGCAAGATGATAACGGACGGAAGATTTAGGAACAAGCGTATTAAATATATAGATAAAAGAATAAGTGATTTTTTAATATTTGAAAGGATTAATAATTTTTTCTAAATGGCCCAGCAAACTTTGGCTCACCAATAAAAACATCTGGTTTAGTTTCCTTTTTGTCCACATACGGTCAATTTTAGACCCACTGGAGTGACAGGGTGGAATTAATTTTTAATTGTCCTCTGGTTAAGTCAAGGGTGTATGATGAAATTTGTTTGGCCTTGAAAAATATTGCTTCATCCGTGATTGCATCAGATTTTTATCGCGCCCAGACACTTTTGACTCGACTGTCAATTAGTTTTCCTGGGTCATTGTCTGCGATGGACTTTACACCAAAGAAGCTTGCCAGTGTAGTCGTGCAGTGTACACATTTTGTGTACAAATTGTGTACACGGCACGAACAGACTGGTAAGCCTTGCAGAGAGATCACGGATACTATAATAATAAAGGAATAATTCGTTTTGCTTCAATTAATTTCCAAGGGTATATAATGGGGCACCCAGCAAGGATCCAACTCACAATTCAGTAATAATCGATCAGCGAGACTAACAGTTTGTTCCACGTCTTCTAACCCGGCGACGCTGAGTGGCCGCTTCTAGCATATATACAGTGATGGAAATAAGTATAAGTCACTTCATTAAATTGTTAATAATTTTCTATACTAATACCATCGGATCTAGGTACCATTTGTGCAGTAATAAGAAAATTTAACAATTTAATAGGGTGTGTTATACTTATTTTCACTACATATATATATATATATATATATATATATATATATATATATATATATGTAGTAACATCTCCTCCTAAGAAAACGACGTTAATGCACGCATAGGAAAAGCATGGGCCGCTATAAATAAATTATCGATCATATGGAGGTCCAGTCTCATAGACATGTTAAAGAGACAGTTCTTCCAGGCCGTTGTTGTGTCAGTACTGCTGTATGGCTGCACCACCTGGACCGTAACTAAGCGGCTAAAGAATAAACTAGATGGGAGCTGCACAAGAATGCTGCGAGTGATCATGAACAAGACGTGGAAACAGCACCCTACGAGAAAACAGCTGTACGGCCACCTACCACATATCACCCAAACCCTCCGAGTAAGACGGACAAGACACGCGGGACACTGCTGGAGAAGCAAGGGCGAATTCATAAGCGACGTCCTCCTGTGGAAGCCAGCACATGGACAAGCCAGCGTGGGCCGACCAGCAAAAACGTACGTTGATCAGCTCTGTGCGGATGCAGGATGCTGCATAGAGGACCTCCAGAGAATGATGAGCGATAGGGACGGATGGAGAGAGATTGTCATGGATATCCGCGCTGAAAGTGCGACATACTTCTAAGGAATGGAGCACTTTGTGACGGCCTTTACACGCAAAGCGATGTGTGTATTAAAACAGTTAAAATCCCCTTCCCATTCTGTAAGTGAGGACAGCATAATGGTTACGGTGCCGGACTGACACCCAACCGATCGGATTTCAATTCCGGCTGTAGGTAGCTTACAAAATGTCTAGCCACACTGAGGGACTTGATAAGTCGAAACACGTGTCTGTGGATGACCCTATATATGCTCCCCATCCCTAGGGTTGAGCACTCTGGGGGGGATCTCGCTGACGGCCGCCAACTCAAGCGTAAAAACGCAACGCTCTTCTAAGGAATGGAGCACTTTGTGATGGCCTTTACACGCAAAGCGATGTGTGTATTAAAACAGTTAAAATCCCCTTCCCATTCTGTAAGTGAGGACAGCATAATGGTTACGGTGCCGGACTGACACCCAACCGATCGGATTTCAATTCCGGCTGTAGGTAGCTTACAAAATGTCTAGCCACACTGAGGAGACTTGATAAGTCGAAACACGTGTCTGTGGATGACCCTATATATATATATATATATATATATATATATGTATGTATATATATATATATGTTTACTGATAGATAGATAGATAGATAAATAGACACGCGTGTCAATGTATTCTTATATGATAAGGCGAGGCATTCGTCTCTGTGTTGCTAGAAATATACACGTTTACGGACTTGGATAATTCATTTAAAATAAAATCTTAAAAAAAACTGGAAAATGATTTTGCTCGCACTTTTCGCCTTTCTCCGAATACAACCTATTGTCGTATTCTCTTTTCATCTTTCTCCAATGAAGAGAAAGTTTTTTTGTTTTTTTTGAAAGAGGACAAAACAGAAAAAAAACAAAAAGTACAGGTTATCGTCACCTCAAGTAAAGTCTCTCATCTTTCTTTACTCGCTCGCTCATCTTCGCTATAATGCGTAGAGACACGCTGAGGTGTAAATAAGTTGAAAACAATCACGATACACTCAATGCGAGGCATTGTACATTTGGTTATTATACGTTCATTCGTGGCTTGTCTTCAAATGGACAATTGTTCGCAGTTGCAGGGGTTGTTGGGTTTATTAAAAATTCAGACAACATATGATAAATGAAAATGAAATGAAATAAAAGGAGGGAAAAGTGAGAAAAAAAAATTAAATAAAATTATTAAAAAAAAGTAGATGAATAGTTGCTGGCTTTTATCAAAAGGCAGTTCGATTTTCAAATAAACCATATCTACGTATTCTTTTAAAAGCATGTGTTTCCATCCCCCCCTCTCTCTCTCTCTATCTATCTATATATATATATATCACACATACACACATACACACACATATATATATACACATATATAATCACTCTCACATATATGTAATATATATAAATATATTGATGAAAAAGCTTTTTCCAAATCTCTCTCTCTCTCTCTCTCTCTCTCTCTCTCTCCCTTCCTCTCTCTCTCTCTCTCTCTCTCTCTCTTTATCTATCTAACTAACTATCTATCTATCTATCTATCTCAAAAACACACACAGACACATATATATACACATGTATATACACTTGCATATATATAATATATATAAATATATTGATGAAAAAAGCTTTTTCCAAACCCCCCTCTCTCTCTCCCCCCTCTCTCTCTCTCTCTTTCTCACTCTCTCACTATCTATCTATCTTTCTCTCTCACACGCACGCACATACATCCATATATATATACACATATATATATACATCACACACACACACACACACACACACACACACACACACACACACATATATATATATATATATATATATATAAACTATTAATGAAAAAAGCTTTTTTCATCAATATAGTTGTTCTTGAAGAAGACCGTTTATATATATATATATATATATATATAATATATGGGGGGATGAGGGTCGTTAGGAAAGTCACATTGAAAGTCACATATATACGCCAACATACAGCCACATAATTAAAAAATATATATAAGTAAACTCTCACGCATATCTATTATGTAAGTTTAGGTAAAATGAACGTATATTGAGAAAATAAGACATGCTCACTTTTGTATACAACCACACACATGTGTCCATATATATATATATATATATATATATATATATATAATATATACTAACAAAATTACCCGGTCCATGACCGGACGAAAAGATTTTAGGAACACCAGGGGTTTCTTAAAAATAAAATTTTTAAAAATCACTGAAAATTTATGTATTACAGTGTTTATTTTAGGGATTTTTTTTAAACATTGAACATATTCAAAAAAATGTAATCCTGAATTTTTTAGTGTTTTGAAATAATCTTATGTCATAATATTAACATTTTTTAGGTAGAATTCAGAATTACTTTTTTTATATTAAAAAAATCCCGTATGGAAACTTCAAAAAATCTTTTGATATAATTATTCAGACTATGATCTTTATTGAAAAAAAAAAATTAAAAATCGTTTTATATTTATTTATTTCTTTTCAGATTTCATAAAATAAGCGGGGTGGAGGAGACCTCGTAAAAAATATTTTATGAAAAAAAAACTATTTCAGACATATTTTCATTTGGCTGAACTTGCACAACGGTCGGAAAATTAAAACGGAAAGTTTGTTGGTGGTCCCCATGATAGTTTAACTACAGTCTATGAATTAAGTTTTTTGCGAATTGGGTTACGGTTTTAGGAGATTAAAGTTGTTTTTAATTACATATTGCTTAAAAAAAAACAAAAAAACAAATTACTATACATTTAATGTTAATTTGTTTTTTATTGTTTATTTTTTAAGCAATACGTAATTAAAAACAACCTTAATCTCCTAAAACCGTAACCCAATTCGCAAAAACTTAATTCATAGACTGTAGTTAAACTTTCATTGGGGACCACAAAAAAATTTTCCATTTTAATCTTCCGTCCGTTGTGCAAGTTCAGCCTTTCATTTTTAAATTTCAGTTGATTTCATGGTACGAGAATGTAAACATTGTTTTTGTTCATAATTTTCATTATTTACGTAAGCTGAATTTTGAAAACAATCATCAGGGTTTTTTTATGTTTCTTCTTTTGAATGGTCCAAAAATTTAGAAGATTAATGTAAATATAATATATTGTTATTGCAATTATTGTTATTGTAATTATTGTAAATATAACTTTTTTACGAAAAGTTTCACTGAAACTCCAGTTTGAAAATAATAATAGTATTTGGGGACAATTTTAATTTCAGTTTTTAATTGCTTGATGAGTTAGAAATACATTGTAATTTATTTCTTTGAATTTTTTGTACATGCCAATTCAAATCTAGTTCTTAACGATAAAAAGAATGCAATATCTATTCTTGCTTATATTTTAAAACGTTTTCATTAGTGCTCTAAACTATTGAGACTGTTTTTTAACCATTAGTATTAATTACAAAACAACTCGTTTTATCATTTTTTTTATTTACATTTATACAACCCTATACTGGTGACTGATTTTTATTGACATTTAAAATCTTATTCTAAAAAAATGTTGCCGTAAAATTTTCATTTTTCTACAATTTTTTGTGCATGAGAACAATTTAATTTAAGTGATTGTACATTGTACAATAAAAGTTAGTCGCAAAAACATACGAAGTATGATTTTAATCGGCTCTCCAAAGCAAAATATTTTAACACGCTGTAAGAAATAATTCAATGAATACAAATTAGATATTTAGAAAGATTATAAAATAAAAATAAAAAAAAAACAATTTATTTTACGTTAAAATTTAGGCATAGTTAAAGTTGTCGCTAAGATTTTCAATGACTGGAAGCTGATATTCTTTCTTTCTTTCTTTCTGCTGATAAAACCAGCAGGCGAACTTCTGCTGATACATCAAACAGCAGCTATGCTATGCTATAGCTTTCGAAAAATCGTTTGATTTTTGTTTGATTAATTAATTATATCCCTTAATTAGTAAAAATCAATAACCAAATTTGGAGTGTTTCTTAGTTAGCACGATATCAATGTGTATGCAAGATTTTGAATCTGAGTGAACTCCTGTTTTGGAGTTATACATCGACACGTACATACCAAAATCTCTCCTTTATATATTAGATATATTCCCAAAATTTGAAAGATAGGAAAGCCATGCACTTGTGTGCCTTTACACACGTCTACATGCCATCTCGCTACAAATGCCACGAAGAAAATAGAAGTGAGTGTTACATAACATAGGTTTATGATTTGCATTTATATTTTTGTCCTACTAGCAAAAACCACCCCGGGCGTTGTAAAAATATATTTTTGAAAGATATTGTCTGAGGAGTAAGAAAATTAAATAAATAAAATGAAACGTTTAAAACCTAAAAATGTACTTACTTAAAAAGCATCCTTTTTCCTCCACCCCACAGACATATTTGTTCTATTTTATGACAGTAGGTCCCTCCAAAACATTTCGAAAGTTTTCTGGTTTAATCATTCAGACACTTATCTTCAGAAAAAATCGTTTAAATATCGTACGAGTAATATAAATTTTGTTCGGATTTCATAAAATTAAATAAGGGGCGAAGTAAAAGAAGACTAATATATTTAAAAAAAAAAAAAACTATTTTAAACATAAATGCAATCTAAAGGTTAATAAGTATCGAAATTTTCCTGAAAATTTGAAAATTAATTGATTTTCATAGAATTGTTTGTAGTAATGATACTAACTATTAATTAAATACTTATGGATAAACTTACTTAATTCCTGAAATGACTGTGACATAAGCAGTGATGCAGTTTTGGTTACAGACAAGTAGAGACCGAATCTCTATTATTAATAGATGTTTTTACCTCTTAATAATTAATGTAATATTTTAACATCATTATAATTAGTCATTTGTTTTGACTGCATCTTAATTATTGGAATGTTTTAGCTTATTCATAATTAGTCTAATGTGTTATCCTCTTCTTAATTGGAGTTGTATTTTAACCTATTCCTAATTAGCGTAATGTTTAAACGTAATTAATGCAATGATTTAACCTCTTCTTAATTAGTGTGTTTGAAAATTAATTGATTTTTTGTAGTAATGATACTGACTATGAATTAAATACTCATTGATAAACTTCCTTAATTCCTGAAATGACTGTGACGTAGGCAGTGACGTTACAGACGAATTAAGACCGAATCTATTATACAATTCGAATTTTCGTCATACAACGTGTGATAGCACGTGCGATACCCTGCCCTCATCAGCTGCCAACTAGAAGTGATAACACAGTTTCGGTAGCTAAGGCGGGACTGCCACTTCCTAGCGCTACCAAGCAGCTTTCGCCACCGACAGGGTATTAAAAAAATGTAATACTACAGAGAAGAGATTATATGATCCGTTCATCGGAGATGTTTTGTTGTCAGTGCAGTTTGTTATTTGAAAACGCGTTTGTTTCCGGCCGTTGAGTTGATTACACGATTGCAGATGTTACGTAACAACACGGGAATGATGATTCTGCGCGCGTATCATTCGTACTGAAGACTTTTAAACCTCGTCCACATCCAGCTCGATGCATTTTGCACCGTGGTTTGAAGACGATGTGAGGCAATTTTCAAACAGCGGCCACTTATATATATATATATATATATATATATATATATATATATATATATATATATATATATATATATGATAGGTTATTTTAGAACAACTAGGAAATCGAATCGGTTAGAAATTGTCAGTTACGAAGCCTCGTTGATTTTATGTCCACGCTACTTTAACTTACTTATACATTATATACTACCAATGATATTAAGCACTATTTACTTATAAACATCGCACACACACGCACACATACACTATATATATATATATATATATATATATATATATATATATTTATAGATATATATTTAAATTTATTCCGGGATGAAACAAAGAAATCACAGTGCTCAACCACAAGTTGTAGGAGCTTTATTTATTTACCAGCTAAATCAGAATTAGGATTAGTTAGTGAATATATTATAAATAAAATAAACCTAGACATCAAAAATATGATTAAATTATTGCAATGGGATAACACATCAGCTGCAATTAACTGGTTCAAAAATATCCCATCAAAAATAACCGTAAGTTTACACAATTTGACATAGTTGATTTTTACCCATCACTAAAAAACTACTTAAAGCATTAGAATTCGCTAATAAATTTACCAAGATAACTAAACTAAAGACTGGTACAATAATGAACGCACGTAAGACGATTCTTTTTAATGAAGGGAAATCCTGGGTAAAAAAAATAAAATCCATCAGACTACTTCGATATCGCCATGGGCGGATATGACAGTGCCGGAATCTGTAATTTAGTGGGTCTGTATATATTAAACTCAAATGAGTTTATAATATAAAAAATTTTTTTTAAATATATATATATATATATATATTATAAAATGGGCACAAGAGATAACCTACTCGGGTTTCACCATAAGGATCTTCAGGGTTAAATCCACTGAATTAATCGAGATACCGATTAATTGCAGTCGATTACACGTGTGTGTTCATTGCATTAAACTGTTCGTTATGAGGGGCGCTGGTTTTCGATTTAAATGGTTCTCACACCGGAAGTTGTTTTTTCGTAAGGTTCAAAATGTAAACAAGAGATGTGAATCGATTTGTGTTAATGTTTTTACAAGATTACGGTTGTCTAACTGTATGGGTCATAATGCTTAAAAGAGGTTTCATTAAAAAATAAGTTCAAATCTATTTATTTTGTTTTGTTTTGATTGGGGTTATTATGAAGTAAGTATGGTTATACGTATTGGGGTGTATTATAATCTCGGTAATTTTGTTATTATAATTAAGGTCTAAAGCAAATTCATAATTAAATTAAAGGACAATGCGCGGTGAAGAAATGTGGTTTTGTAAAAATATGTTTAAATTTATTTATTCAAATTTATTACTTTATTTATTTTAATTGAAGCTAACTTGGAGTGAATACGCGTCGGGTAGTATTATAATCTTGGTGATTTTGTATTATTATTAAAAGGCCTAATATAAATTAAGAATGAATGAAAATTAAAATTAAAAATTAAAAAATTAAAAATTAAAAATTAAAAAGTTAAAAACTGTATATATATATATATATATATATATATATATATATATATATATATATATATATATATATATATATATTTGTGTATATAAAATATTACTTATAGAGGGAAACGAAGTCTATTTAAAAGAGGACGGCTATATTTGGATATGTATATATGAACGCAGATATATGCATGCATGCAAATATGTGTTTGTAGGTACAGGTGAAGTTTAAGAGTATGAATATAATATGGTTGTTGTTCCGTGTTTTTTGTTTATACGTAATACAGTAAAGTATTATGTAGTAATAATGTTAACTTATTAATTATTTATTAAATGTTTGAGGTGTGGTATTTTTTCTGAAGAAAGTTGGATTTGGTAGGTTTGGGTTAGTGATTTAAAATTTTATGTTTGATTAAGGTGGATTAGAATTAAAATTAAATTACATGTAAGGCGGAAAATATTACGTTAATTCGTAGTTACTGTTTCCTTACTAGTAAATAAATGTGGATAAATGTGAATAACTAAAGTGATGGAAGTTACATATTGTGAAATAAAGTTATATATTGTGAAATAAATTAAAACGTCGTGATCAGGCTTAAAATTCGATCACGTGACAACCGAAGCTAGATCTAACGAATCCCTCGTCAGGTATTGGCCATAAGCCCAACATCGTTTCAGGATCTAAACATCATATTACATGACTCCCCAATTATACCGTTGATACCATAAGACTTGGTTAGTTTTCGATCACAGCGACAGACAGCCCTGTCGGCTGAAGCTTTAAAATATACCGACTGCACTTCTACACTTGGGTAAGACCCCCCAATGGGGCTATCTGTTGGCCGAGGTTGGCGACCCGTGATTCTTAAGGACGGAATCCCGTTGTATGAGCAGTCCATGACATGCAACACCCCCCTTAGGCTAGGCGATCGGTCGGAGCGGCCTCTTGCGATCAATCGGCTGATCACATAAGCCCTAGCACCTATATGATTGTCCCAACCCTATTGCTCTTATGGCAACCTCCAACCCTTTTTATCATATCGGTACTAAAAGGCGATGGCTGAGGGTCTTCCTGCCCAGGGAATGACGTTACTCTTTATCTGATGGTGAGGTTCAAGTTCTGGAGATGTGGGGAATGTGGAGCACCCGATCATCACCATTGTTTCTTGGTCCACTCTGACCCGGAGTGGTAGTACCTGTTAGGTTCCCATCTGTGTGTTAAATAGAAAAATGTGTTTATAAAAAAAAATTGAGTATCCCTTTAAAAAGGAATTTATTTCAAAACTTTGTTGGCATTAAATGACCCACTGGGGTTGATATGCCGTAAAACAAACCAAACCAAACCATCACAGTGGCGGAGAACCGGATTCCTGTAAATTTAGCCTTTGGCGGATTTCGTATCGCCTTGATATATATCCGCCTTTCTATTAATAACAAGCTCAATTTAGTCAGGTATGCGGTTCCTGGGTTGCCAATAAAACTTCGGCATCCGACATCAATTGGAAATATATTCGTTGTTCTGCCATTGCACTGCAGATCTTCACAGTTATTCAGTCAACGTTCACATTCCCGATCCATATTATCTACAAAAGGAGGCGTGATAAGTCAACGATGCGAACTTTCTTGTATTAAATGACCAGATCAGAAGATGAGGATGCTGGGCTGTTAACGTGATCTCAGCTGGAAAAAGGCGAGATGACGTTCCAAATACACTGTGTCACTTCAGTCATTGCAACCATCAAAACCAAAAGCAGATATATAATAGATGATCACATTAACGCATTTGCACAAGCGGATATGAGAGTATGCGAATGTGCATGTGTATGTGTGTGCTCGAGCGTGTGTGTATTAGAAAGGAAGAGAGAGAGAGAGAGCGAGGGGGTAGAAAGAAAGAGAGAGAGAGAGAGAGAGAGAGAGAGAGAGAGAGGAAGAGAGACAGGGAGAGGGAGTGTGTGGTGTCTGAGTGCAAGGATTATCTTTGATCCTTTGATGTTTATCCGATATACTTCTAATATCTTATCAAAGATGTGAATACGTACACAGTGTGTAGGAGTGTTGAGACGTATATATATATATATATATATATATATATATATATATATATGTATAAGTATTAACTTACCGGTGGGTATAAGAACGATCGTTGGAAGCGCACAATATCCAGAGGTTAAGGTTGAGAAAAAACACATATATATATATTTGGGAGAATATGGGCTTAATTGAAGTCATACCTAATTTGAAAATTAATTAGTTGATAATTAATGAATTAGGCGGATATATCTGTTTAAATGTGAAGCGTAAACAAATCGAGAAAAGGTCATTCTCTGAATGTACATTTCGGCCTATTATGTCTCATCAGCAGAGTTATATGAACTCGAAGCCGCTTTGTGTGGGATTCGAACACTAAATGCCTAGCTGACAGTCGGAGATTCTAACCGTTACACTAGCTGGTCTTCCCAGATTTCTCGCTTTGTTTATAAACTCATATATCCTACAGTTTTGGAGACTTGCTGCACGACAGTATTAAAGTACGCAAACTGTTTGTTTGATATGGCTATGCCGACAATTTTGGGGAGGATATGTGCTTAATTGAAGTCATACCTAATTTGAAAATTAATTAGTTGATAATTAATGAACTCGGCGGATATATCTGTTATGTGAGGCGTAAAAAAATCGAGAAAAAGTCATTCTCTGAATGTACATTCATTAATTACCAACTAATTAATTTTATGGTGCATCCAGTGAGGATCTAACTTGAGATAAGTAATAATGGATCTGCGAGACTAACTTTGTAAATTCTCCCCTCTACCCAGGCGACGCCGGGTAGCCAATTCTAGTACATATATAAAGGGCAGTTATGTGTATATGTATGTCCGGAGGAAACTTCGAAAAGAAAACAATTAACGACAAAGTAAATAAATATATATATATATATATATATATATATATATACACACATTAAATATCACCAGGGCTTGGTTTTTGAGCAAAAATAACAGAGATGTGATTTATATTCGAGAATATAATTAAAAAATAAAATTAAAATGATAACAGCATGGATTTTTTTTCATTTAATATTTTAGATAGTAGGCATTAACATTTCTTTTCAGAGTAGCTGGATCAATGCAAGTTCTATTTTTTTTACATAGGGATTTAAATGGGGCATCCCACGGGGATTCAACTCACGATTCAGTAATAATGGATCTGCGGGACTCACTTTTAAAAAATACGCCCTCTACCCAGGCGACACCGGGTAGCCAATGCTTGTAAATTATAAAGCAGGGTGTTTGACTTGTAATTTTGATGGTTAAGACGACTATTATCTGGCAATAAGTGACAGTCAGCATCATATATATATATATATATATATATATATATATATATGAGGATAGAAGGATTTGAATAAATCCGACAAAATGTGGTTAAGAATAGAGGAAAAAGTGTGGACAAACAACTCAAACAAGCAGATGTTGAGGAAAATATTTCGTTACACATTAAGTGCTTTATCTTCAATCTATATTGGATTGAAGATATTTATTTACTTAATGTGTAACGAAATATTTCCTCCACATGCTGTTTGAGTTGTTTTGTCCACACTTTTCCCTCTATTCTTAAACACCTATATATATATATATATATATATATATATATATATATATATATATGTGTGTGTGTGTGTGTGTGTGTGTGTATTTGTGTAATTGTGAGTGTTTATTTACTAATACATAAAATTGTTTCATACATAATATAATTGTTCAAACATTCATGTGAGAATCCCCGTGGCCTTGGGTCTAACGCACTGGACAGTGACATCGTAGTAAGTGAGTTTAAACTGCAGTCACATTATCAAATTCATTTTCGGACTAATGCCCTTGGGAAAGGTATAAACCCTATGATTCCTCCAGCTATATAGTAAATCGAACTACTACTGTTCTTCTATAGGGATGGTTTTGGCATTAAATAATCCACGGGGGTTGCTGGTAGCCCTGCAGTCCATGACATGTTTCACTCTACTTTGGTCCTTATTTAGACCAGACGATCGGTCGGAGGGGCTCGATCGGTCGGAGAGTCAAGTCGAACCCTAACACCGATATGATTGTCCCGACCCTATTGACCTTATGTCAACCCGCAACATTTTTTTATCCTATATATATTTACCAACCCCTCCACACGAGCATGATGTGATACAAAGCCAATTTCTTAAGCGGAGTTCAAAAGGTTTGAATTCAGAGTTTTCCTTCTCCTAAACCTGTTGCCTAACCAAGGTTAAAGAGTCCAGTCTGTCCTACTATTTATCCATAGCTGGATACTATACATTTAATGTTGAAAAATAATTTTTTTTAACCAGGTTTAATTGAAATTATACATTACAATACTAACACAAACAACTGAGACTAATGTGTCTACCGTTGGATTCAATGATTAATTTCAATGGTTAAATAAATGTATAGTAATTTGTGTTCGTTTTATAAGCAATACATAATTAAAAACAATCTTAATCCCAAAACCCCTATATACCGTAACCCGATTCGCAAAAAAAGTTCATTCATACACTGTAGATAAATTGTCATGGATCACCACCAAATAAGTTTCCGTTTTAATTTTGACGACGATTTGCAAGTTTAACTTAATTTTCTGGATGATTTGACATGGAATTACCCATTAACCAACCAAACACATAGGAAATCAAACTCTTGGCTTGTGGGTGGTCCCCCCATTAAAACGTTTTAAAAGTAAAATAATCGTTTCCTTTCTATATAGGTCTTGGCTGTACTTGCTAAAGTTTTCATAAAGAGTTGTGGGCGTGTCTAAAGCTGATGTCATCGGCAGAACTCAAGCGAGTGGCAGTTTGGCAGTACCAAAAACGTATTAACCTATTCAACCAAACGCATTGGTATCAAATACCCGGCCTCAAAATAAGAACATATTTAAGGTTAACTAAACGAAAATATTGATTTTAACCGATTATTAATTACTAACCATTATTGTTGTTATGATTGCTCCATTCTTTGATCCAATTTTTTTAGAAAGTTGGTGGAATGGCTTATTCTCGGTATCAGCCGGACAGCGATGGAATCTATTCCGTTTTCACTAGCGCTAGAACAGGGAGATTTTTTTGTTGAGATAGAGGGCCACATATACCGTTACCTCCCCATTTTCAAGCACAGACCAGATTATCTAATCCGTGCTACCAATGTGCTCAGTTGGCAGGGACCAGTATCGAAACCGAAGCCATTCCTAGGTGGTTTCCCTAACGACTGAGCTCAACTGGTCCCTTTGATACTAAGAACTGAATAAGATAAACGAAGAAAGTTGTTAACGTGCCCGGTTTGGTTGGTTTAGTTTGTCGGATTTTACGGCATGCCAGCCCTTGTTGGGTTATTTTATGCCAAATACGTTTTGTTACAAATCATCAAGCTGTAATCCGGTCTGATAAATTACAAGCGACAAAATTATGATTAACACCGATTGTTGATTTCTTCAGTTTTACATTGTTAGGCTTAATATTTTCTTCTTTAGGCCCCCCTTTTGTGATCTCATTTCATAAGGAATTTTTTTTCATTTACACCACCAAAATCCGGGTGTTTGTTAACAGATAATTTTTTTTCAATTATAAAACTAACCCCTAACCCTAACCCCTAACCCTTACCCTCACCACTAACAAACAACCGGATTTCGGCGGTGTAAATGAAAAAGATTTCCTTATGAAACGAGATCGCAAAAGGGGTGCCTAAAAGTCATATGGTCCGATTTTACATTTACATATCTTTTAAAAATAAAGTTTTAAATTCATTAAAAAAAAAAAAATTCTGCACTTTCCTTTTTCGGTAAAAATTAGTTGACACCAACAAATGAACTCATCGTGTTATATTCCTCCCCTGCGTATCTTGTCATTTACCTCATAGGTAAATGGCAGAAAGTATGAAAAAAAATGTGCAAAACATAACCAAAGAAGTATTACAAGTGGTATTGAGAAGACATGGTATAAGAAATTAATCTATTTCTGCTGGATGGATATTCAAAATAACTTCTTAACTCAATTTTTAACACATTTTTTAAAACACATATTTTCTGTTTAACCCGTAGATGGGACCCTGACAGGTACTAACTCTCCAAGTCAGAGTGGACCTGGAAGTAAGGACGCTGAAATGGTACCTTACACTCCCTAGATCTTCAAAATTCGAAATTCACCATTAGATACCGTTAAACGTCATAACAAAGAGACTAACATATTCAGCTAACACTTTCTAGCACATATGTGATGAAAAGTGTTTTGTAGTTTGACATAAGAGCAATAAGGTCGAGACAATCATATAGGTACTAGGGGTTAACACGACTAGCCGATTGATGTTTCATGTCATGGACTGGTCTCACACACACACACACACACACACATATATATATATATATATATATATATAATCATCCACAGACACGTCTTTCTACTTATCAAGTCCTTTCAGTGTGGCTAGACATTTGTAAGCTACCTACAGTCGGGATTGAAATCCGATCGGTTCAGCATCAGTCAGATACTTTAACCGCTAGGCTATAGTCACCCAGAGAATGCGAAGGGGATTTTAATTGTTTTTAATGCACACATCCCTATGTATGTAAAGGCCACCATAGAGTGCTCCATCCCTTATATAGGAGGGCGTGGCGTTTACGCTTTAGTTGGCGGTCGTCAGCGAAATCCCCCCAAAGTGTTTAACCCCAGGGGAATTGGAAGCATATATATATATATATATATATATATATATATATATATTATATATATATATATATATATGACGAGGCTGAAAGCTCTTGGGTCAAGCCAGAGGCTAAATTACCGTGAAATGTACAAGCTATCCAATATTCATTCTGTTATTCAATATTTGTCGTTCTCAAGTTTTTCTACGACTTCCCAAAATAATTTCGTGTATTTGAAAAAAATTGACATTTCAGTCTTGATTTGGTGAACAAAGTTTGAACCTCCTTTCGGATATATATATATATATATATATATATATATATAAAGAAAGTTTTTATCGTTGAGTTGACAGTTCCATTTGAAGAAAATCTGGATTGGGCCCATCAGCGGAAGTTGGAAAAATATGAAGACCTACGTGAGCAATGCGTCAGAAACGGATGGAACACGGATGTATTTCCCATTGAGGTCGGATGTCGGGGGTTTATTGCCAACTCAACCTCGGCCTTTTTGTCTAAACTTGGACTTTCTCCACCAGACAAGAGGAAATACATAAAAAAGATCCAGGAGAAAACTCTAACCGCATCAACGTGGATATGGCAGTCCTATATTGTGACATCAAACCGACAAAGTCTGGTGGTATCGTGAGATACTGCTGGGGCGCTCTGGGTTAGTGGTAATGATGCTTCGGCCCCGAAACCATGCCTGAACCCAGAGTCATCATCTGATGAAGGCTTTGATGGTTGCAATGCTACTGTGTAAATAGCAGTCATTGTATGAAGATTATTATTAGTAGTTTTTTTTTCTACTTTCGGAGAATTGAAAATAAAGTGCTCGATTACGAGTGTAAGAGCTGTATTTATATGTTATAGTGTAGAATACATTTAATGTGCGAATGTTAGTTACCATTGGTATCAGAGCAGCGTGTTTGTTAGCCACCTATCATCAAGTCAATGCGCCCGTGAAAGTAATGCAACGAATTTGAATTTATTTATCAGGCGCGTTGTTTTGACGATAAATGGCTAACATGCTGCTTTGAAACCAATGGTAACAATCGCACTTTAAATCTATTGTAACTTAAAGCACACACACACACCACACACACACACACACATATATATATATATATATGTATATACAGACACGTGTTTCGACTTCATGTGGCTATATATATATATATATATATATATATATAATATATATATATATATATGATTTATATGAAAAAAGGTGGCTTACCGTGAAATTGGTCACAATAGTTAGTTGATGCAAGTTTTTCAATGATAAGACAGCGATATAACAAAAATAAAGGGCTCAATACGTGAGTAGAGCAAATGTATTATTATAATGGTACGCAGTAATAATCTACTCGAGTTTTCACCATAAGGATCTTCAGGGTTAAAACCACTGAATTAATCAAGGTATTGATTATTATTGTGTACCATTATAAATATATATATATATATATATATATATATATATATATATATATTAGCTTCGTGTGCGCACGCATGTTTTTGCACATTCTATGATTAACTATTACAATGCTGCATTGAGCATATATATATTAACATATATATATATATAATATTTATATATATATGGTACATGTCCAATCATATCTTCAAATGTACGTAAGTCTCTCTCTCTCTCTCTCTCTCTCTCTCTCTCTCCTCTTCGTTATATTTAATGCTTGGGTTGCTTTTGTGTGGAACGTGTTTCTGTGCATACGAGCACTGCCATTCCTTTTGTAGGTGTGAATCTCTTCATAGCCTTCAATGCTGACAACTGTGCGTGTGCAATGGTGTACGCGTTCATGCCTGTGTGTAAATTAGTATCAGCGTTTGTATGTGTGTGTGTGAGGGGAGAGGGGGGGGTTACACTTTACTCTCTTAGTGTCTAGTATCCGCCAGCTGCCGTTCGTGTGTGCGATTTCTTGCCTCTTTTTCGCTTACCTATGACATGTTGTTTGCTCTAACAAACAATTCGTGACATCAACTTTAATTCTTCATTCCTTCGAGGAAGTATCCCCGCCGGGCGCGTGACACTCCGAGGCACGGATCCAGTTCTGTCTCGCAGCGAAAAAACCCTTAAAAGACCATCAACTATTGTGTCCATGTGTCTGTACAATGATTCATGTTCAGTTCCCCCCTCTCTCTCTCTCTCTCTCTCTCTCTCTCTCTCTCTCTCTCTCTCTCTGGAGAATTCGATGGTAAACGTGTGCTTTAAGTTGTGAAAGGCCGTGTACGTGTGCATGTATGCATCCAGATGTGCATGTGCCTGTGTCCCCGTTATTGTTTTGGGGGTATTAAAAGTTCCGTGTGTATGTTGTGCTTTTCAAAGCGCCTGTATGATTGATACCGCGATTCGTTCTCTTTGTGAAAAAAAAATTGCGAATGTACGTACGGCGAGCAAATATTCTGACAATTTTACTCTTTTACGTAATATTCAACTAACACACTCACACACAACACACACACACACAGATATATATATATATATATATATATATATATATATAATATATATTATAAAAAGAGAGCTGAGATGGATTAATAGATACATAGACATAGATACATAGATTCCCTTCATGTCCACGCTAACCTAACTATATATATATATATATATATATATAATATATATATATATATATATATATATATATGATGGCTGTCAACTCGTGATTCGAGTAAGACCATTTCCAGCTTTTTTTATCATCATATTTATATGCCAGTTGTATTTGACTCTCCATTCCTGTGTTTTCTCAGATGACTCATATTATAGTTAGGTTAGCGTGGACATGAAGGGAATATCTATGTATCTATGTATCTATGTATATATATATAAAGATAGATAGATAGATGGATGGATAGACAGATATATGGCTGGTGAAATATAGAATATTTACATATACTAGCAAATATATGCACCCTCCGGGTGCAAGTATTTAAGTTTTAATATAATAAAGTATCATATTAAATTAGAAAGGCTAATGAAACTGAATAAGAATGCAGATGAAAAAATTTGGAACAGAGGGGGTATGATTGAAAAATAGAACAACTTTGAAAGTAACTCTTCCATCATTTTCCATTACTCCCCTCTTTCATTGGTAAATTTTCTTAATTTAACTATTTAGTTAAAATAGGAAGTAAAGAATAAAAATACAGTTATTTTTTCTTGGTAATGGATTTCTTTTAAGATTTATCTCTGAGATTTTAGATAATATTCATTAAGATAAAACCAAACAATTAGAAATCAATAATACTAAGCACATATTTATTAAAATCTGATTTTTAATATCAATATGCAAATTAGCCTTCCCATTCACACTGTAAACTGCTATTTTGTTGTATATATAAATACAATTGCATGTTATTCTTAAGTAGATATGGTCAACTGTATTAATAATGTAAAACAATTTTTATTAATAATTGAGGTTTAAATAAAAATAAAATCCTATAGAATGTGACGTAAGGGAATTGTTAATTGAATAGTAATATAGTTTCGGTTACAGACAGAAAAACACACAATCTCCATTATAATAAGATATATATTTACATATATATATATATGTATATATATATATATATATATATATCGTTCCCAAATAAATGAATCAAAGCTAAAACTTTATTTGTCACTACATTCCAACTATATATATATATATATATATATATATATATATATATATATATATATATATATATATATATATATATATATATATATATAATATAATTTAATATACCAAGCGTGTTGGTAAATCTTTGCGGTGAGAAAAAACCCAGCGAATAGTTTGATTGTAAAAATATACTACCAAACATCAACCAGGGAGAAAAAAAGTTTTTGAAAAAAAAGAAAAGACCAAGATAGTCGTACCAACAAAAAATAATCCATTGGTACAGTATTTGGCCAAAAGAAAAAACAATTTATATGTATATATATGTATATAAGATATATATATATATATATATATATATATATATATATATATATATATATATTCATATAACAGCTAGGAGAATAGCTAATAAAAGTGCTCGATACCTAAGTAGAGCAAATAATAAAGAAAATCTAATGAGTCAAACGAACCTACTATTAGTTTCGCTTAATGCTCTTCAGGGCTAAGATCCGACTCTTAGCCCTGAAGAGCATTAAGCGAAACTAATAGTAGGTTCGTCTGACTCATTAGATTTATCTTTATATTATAATATATATATTATATATAATAGATAGAGAGAGAGAGAGAGAGAGAGAGAAGGAGAGAGAGATTAATAGATACATAAACATAGACATAGACATGTTCGTGTTTGCGATTGATTATAGGTATGCTTATATATATGTATGCGAGTGTGTGTGTGTGTGTGTGTGTGTGTGTGTGTGTGTGTGCAATTGGACTGCCTTTCTTCATTTAAATATATTTGGTTAAATATTACAGACATTATGTGTTTACATTTTATGTTTTCAATCGTTTAAAGTTACCGAATGAAGGATGAATTATCCGGTCGAAATTCATCTGAATATGCCCATGAGCTTCATCAGACCGCTAACTTTATTGAATTTGGGTCTGTTTATGAGAAAAATTAAACATCGAGCTCTCAAATTAGACCTGAACTCTTTAACATTTTACCGTTGGAAGAAAGGACCAGCTTAGAATCACCCTAATACCAAATTACCTGGTAACTCACCTACGTAATATATATATATATATATATATATATATATATATATATATATATATATATATATATATATATATATATATATATATATATATATGTTTTTTAAAAGCATTGTTGAATAAAGTATATATTATATTTTTGCTTAAAGGCAATTACAATGCATGTATCGCATAAAATTCGATACTTTTTTATTATAAATATATAGTATACATCGCTGATGAGACTTAATAAAGTCGAAACAGTCTGTAGGATGTTCTACACACCGAGCGATCCTTTGCCGGATTACACTTGTCAAGTTCATTTCTATTAAAAAAAAAGTATCGAATTTTATGCGATACATGCATTGTAATTGCCTTCAAGCAAAAATATAATATATATATATATATATATAATATATATATATATATATATATATATATATCCAATTAGCGCTTTAACCATTCCATTTTAAGGCATTAGTAATTCATTCAAGAGTGCTCAATACATCATACACATAGAGCTAGAATAACAATAGAAATCGTTGAAAAGAGTTATGGGTCTATTACGGTTTCGATATAGACGATCTCATAAGGATTCTAAATTTGCCATTACTAATTTGTTCCGAACAACTTTCAGACCATTCATGGGTCATCATCAGGGGCTGTGTATATTACAAAGACAATATAATCTTCTAAGTTTTCTATTTATGCTGGTGTTTTGTTGTAGAGTTTGTTTTTATTTTTGTTTTTGAATTGTTTCTTGAAAGGATTGAAAACACACACACGCACACACACACACACACATATATATATATATATATTATATATTATATATATATATATATTGCATTTCATTTAGCGCTAATATCATTGGGAAAGGTATGAATCCTACTCTCCCTCCAGCTATGGGTAAATAGTTGGGCAGACTGGGCTCTTTAACCTTGGTTAGTCAACCGGTCTAGGAGAAGGAAACTCTGAATTCAAATCTGCTGAACTCCGCTTAAGAAATCGACCTTGTGTCGCATCCTGCTCGTGCGGAGAGGTTGGTAAATATATATATATATTATATAATATATATATATATATATATGTGTGTGTGTGTGTGTGTGTGTGTGTGTGTGTGTGTGTGCGTAGAGATATAAATTCGAAAAAACAAAATGATCTAAAAGATAAATTTATTTTTAGATGGTGAAGTCGACGTTAAAACGTTTTCCATTTGTTATAAAACTTCCATCGAAACATTAAAATGAGTTTGGTGTTGTGTTAACGGAGTTAGACTTTTTTTTTTCAAAAAGAAAATGAAAGATAAGACAGTATTGTAGAAAAATTCCTTATTTTTTCGTTAACGTTAGGAATGCGTTTTTTCGTTTAGTTAAGTTAGCGTACCCATGAAGTCAACGGTGCTTGGTTACTGACAGTTTCTTAAATTCACGTTTTCCAAACCATGTTGCACTTGGTTTGAAAATCGCATAGGCGACAAACATTTTTAGTTATGAATATAGCAGGGCCGGGTTAGCTCAGTCGGTAGAGCGTTCGGCTAGAAACCACAAGGTTCCTAGTTCGATACCCGCCCTCGCCAACTCAGCGTATGAGTAGCACAGGGATCTGTGCGATAAAGTAAGGAGCTGATGGTAGGTGTGGCGCTCCACCTCAGACGCTAAAATAATCTCCTTGGCCTAGCGCTAATGAAAAGAGGATAGACTCCCTCGCTGACTGGCTGATACCGACATTAGGCCGCCCCGACGACTTTACTTACTTTTACTTACATAATTAATATATATATATATATATATGATGTGTGTGTGTGCCTCTGTGTGTGTGTGTGTGTGTGTGTGTGTGCGGAGAGTGAAAAATAGTACAATATTTTAAAAAATGTAACATTGCAGGCATTGAAACCTTACTAGCAAAGGTTCAGCTTAAGTGGGCTGGTCATGTTGTCAGAATGAATGTGAACAGGCTTCCAAAGAAGATATTATACGGACGATTACCAAATGCTAAGCGTTCTATTATACCTCCACTCTTACGTTATAAAGACAAATTGAAGAACAATTTGAAACGCCACAATATTATCCTGAATACCTGGGAAAATCTAGTATCAACTCGAAAAGAATGGCATAAGTCATGTTTCGCTAGATTAAAAAGCTTTGAAGAAAATAGACTGAAACATCGAGATCAACTCCGTCTAACTTTAAAACAAAAACATCTGACTCCCGCTTTAGGAAATTCTATCTGTCAGTCTGGCTTCATAGATTACAGCAAGGCTGGGCTGCTATCACACTCGAGGAAACAGAAAAGGTATTTTTTATAGCATGCACAACATGAGAGGAAAGAAATCCCTTATTACTGACTCATCTATCGCAAACGATAGGAGAGTCCATCATGTGTGCGTTTGTGTGTGTGAGAGTATGCGTGTGCATGTGTAGGTGTTTGTGTGTATATGTGAAAAAGAGAGGAAAGTAGCCGTCACAGAAAAGAGAGCCAAAAGGAAGGAGAGACAGCGACAACTCTAGCAAGCATCATTGTCTGTTTGCAGTCACTGCACCAGAGATTGCCATTCAAAAATTGGTCTATTCAGCTACTGACGCAGTTGCAGATTTTTTTAAAAGCTGACACTACGCCATCGTCTTTAGTAGACGTACGGATGCCAACGCAAATGTGTATTTGACCGCTAGGATATTTTAGGGTTTATGTACGTACAGATATATATATATAAAATATACTTTCCTTAGATCTTATGAGCACCTCCCCATATAAATTCAAGCTCAAATGTAATTAAACTAGTACAACATCTATTTTCAATCTCACAGAATATCAGGTCTAATCAGTGTTTCTATCGACAGGAACAAAGTTTTAAAATTCTTCCAAATAGGAAACATATGTGTAATTAGTTTTATAAATATAAAATTTCCTCTGTGGATATTGACTTTTCCTTTTCAATTTCATATTTTTGGATTTTGACCATTCTTTTTAATTTCATATTTAATTCAATTTTGAACTATCGTTTTTAATTTCATCTTTGATGAATTTAATATATATATATATATATATATATATATATATATATATATATATATATATATATATATATATATATAAATCATATTTACGTGTAATTACTTTTATAAATTTAAAATTTCCTCGGTGGATTTTGACCTTTCCTTTTTAATTTTATAGTTTAGGTTTAATGAATTTAATATATATATATATATATATATATATATATATATATATATATATATATATTATTATTATTATTATTATTATTATTATTATTGTCTAAAGAAAAGAAGAAGAAGAAGAAGAAGAAGAAGAAGAAGAAGAAGAAGATATCTCTCGGAGTTTGATTTTAATACAAAAAATAATTTGCCACTAACGATAGATTAATATTATTATTATTGCTTTTTTTTTTAGTTTAGAAAAATTATTTTAAATTTTGTCACATGATTGGTACACTTAATCAAATTAAAATTCAATAGCAAAATCTTTTTTTTAATATAAATACTTTTAAAACAGAAGTTTATGAATATTTTTTTCAACAATTAAGATAAATTAAAAAAAACGAAAGACATGTTTTTATACTAAATTAGTTTTATTTAATCAGAAGAGAAATGCAGATACGTTTATCTAAGTAAAAATGTAGTTTTTTTTCACAAAATATTTTCTATGTTTATTTAGATAAAAGGATGTTGTTCAGAAATAGTATCACACAATTTATAATATTTGTTTATCAGATACAATATAAGTGGAAAAAAAAGGTCTGTTGGTTTATTTATAAATATATTCAGAAGTGGAAATTACAGGTGACAAGGCAAAAATTATTCTTTTATTACTGGAATGATTTGGAGTACCTATTGGAGACTTGATCCTTTATATTATAGAAAACATGGCATAATTTCTTTCGTATAAATATTTCCTTCTTGTATCTCTTGCTGAACAGAAATTGACATGAACAGTCGAAATTTTTTTCATCCGGATGAAGATTGGAAATGCTTATTATTTTACTGTAAATTACTAATCGGAAAACTAAGTGTCGATAATTATATATATTTTTTCAATTACATATAAATCTTCCAAAATCTTCCTATCTTTGTCTCTCTCACTCATCATTCTTCAACATACCGTCGGATTTATTTCCATTTTCTCACCGATATATATATATATATATATATATATATAAGTTAAGAGAAAGGAAATGAATCCGACGGTATGAGTATAGATAAAAGGATATGAAAACAACACAATATGCTGTTAAAGTGAAAAGATTTTATATCATATTCATAGCTAATATTGAACAATATTGTTTTGTTTTCATATCCTTTTATCTATACTCATATATATATATATATATATATATATATATATATATATATATATATATATATATATAAACTAACGGAAGATGTGTTTCATAGCGGATTTGAGTTTTGGTTAGTTGGTTGGTTGGTTGGTTGTTGGTTGTTTTTATGGCATGTTAACCCTTGTTGGATTGTTTTATACGGAAGACGTTTTGTTTTATTCATTCTAGATGGTATTAAAACCTTTTCATACTCATTGCTTTAAACACATTTTTAAAAATCTTTTTTTTTTTAAATTTAACCTATACATGGGATCCTGACTGGTACAACCACTCCGGGTCAGAGCGGACCTCGGTGTAATGGCAATGAAGGGGTAATCCATATTCCCCAGAGCTCCAAAATTGGAACTTCACCACTAGATGAAGTTTAACGTCATACCCAAGACACTAAGACCTTCAGTCCCTACCTTCTAGCACATATATGATAAAAAGTGTTGGTGGATTGTCACAAGGGTAATAGGGCTGTGATCAGCCGATTAATCAGAGGAGCCCTCTCCGACCGCCCGTCTAGCCTAACTAAGGGTGAACGAGGAGAGTTGACAGTGAGGGACTACACAACCACCAGGGTTCCATCCTAAAACATCACGGGTCGCCACCCACGGCCAACAGGTAGCACCACTGGGGAGATTATACCCCTCTGCAAAGTTGCAATCGGTGTAGCCCAAGCTGAGAGAGTGGTCGAGTTTTGTTGTTGTTTATGTTGTTTATTGATTTTAACGGCATATCAACCCGTGTGGGATTATGTCATGCCTAACGGTTAGGAAGTTATACATATTGTGTATTCATATTTATACTTTTTAGTAATTGGTTTTAAAAATGTGTTAGCATTATTAGGGATTATGTTGTAGGGTATTGATTTGTTTCATGTCTATATTCTATGGTATAATTTTATTTCTCTCAAAAAAGAGAGAATATCCTCCATGTTGACATTTTCAAACAGATCTTTCATATTGTTTGCTATAAAATAACGGTTTCTGATGTGAGCAAGAAACCTGCATTCCGTGAATAAGTGTTTAACTGTCAACGGTGTTTGACATGTTCCACATTGTGGTTGTTGTTCTTGTTTGAGTATATTGGAATGCATTAGTCTTGTATGACCAATGCGTAAACGAGATACAATGACTTGTTCCTTTCTAGACTTCCTTAAAGTTGGTCTCCAGCCTCCCAAAGTGGGTTTGATTAGTAAGAGTTTATTGTGGATGTTGTTATTCCAGTGTTGTTGCCATTTTGTATGAAGGAATCTATTGATTTTAGGTTTCAAATCAGTATATGGTATCTTGAAACTGTCGGGGATCAAATTTAGAGCCGATTTAGCTGCGGGGTCTAGTTGTTGTAAATCGACTGCAATAAATGCATTGCATGCCTACGATATTATTTCGAAGTAAAAAAAAATTCATTTTTAACCAGAGGGTGGTGCAAGATGCTAACAGACAGAAGATTAAGGAACACCAGTATTAATATATTGATATAAGGATATATATATATATAATATATATATATATATATATATATATATTATATGAGAGAGAGAGAGAGAGAGAGAGAAGACAGACAGACAGACAGACAGAGAGGGGGGAGAGAGACAGGGAGACAGAGAGAGAGACAGACAGACAGACTAATGGTTAGCAAGCTAGATTAGCAGATGATTGTTGATAGGTTCGATATGGCGCCCCATATTCTTGCCTTGTGTCACATGTAAGCTTAACTGGGCACCTCTTCTATCATTAGCAAGCAAGAGAACCAGACCATTGCTAGTGAGTTCGATTCTCACTAGGTGCCCCATACCTGCTTAATAAATGTTTATATATATATATATATATATATATATATATATATATATATATATATATATATATTATTTTTTACTTCTAAACTCTACCGGTTTGGAAAACCCCCAGATAATTCAGTTTTTCCAAAAAAATTTCAAACGGACATCTGGGGAAAAAAAGAAAAAATGAAAAGACCTGCACATCCGTACTTTCTGAAAATAATCATCAGTATTGTATGTATTTGCCAAAAGAAAAAAAACACCGGTGGAGTTTTCTGAGTTTTATATGTAGAAAGTGCTAAATTCATTAAGAAGAGCATGATTATAAGGACCTACATGAGTCTGAACCTATCTACCTAGGTTTCACCCGAATGGTTCTTTAGGATAATTCTGACTCAGAAAAAAAAAAGAATTATCCCGAAGAACCATTTGAATGAAACCTATGTAGATAGGATCTAACTCATGTAGGTCCTTACACACACACACACACACCACACACACACACAACACACATATATATATATATATATATATTATATATAAAGTGTTGTTATCGGTCCAACGGGAGAAAATTAAATATTTTATACAAAAGAAGGTCCGCTAAAGGGATTATGATTTTATAAATTTTTTAAATATTTTTTCTTACATTTGCGACACGTGTTTCAGATCTTCTGATATCTGCTTCAGGCATTGATTATATATTATATATATATATATATATATATATATATAATTATATATATATATATATAGAGAGAGAGAGAGAGAGAGAGAGAGAGAGAGAGAGGGCAAGAGAGATGGGGGGAGAGAGAAAATGGAGAAGAATTGATGCCAAGAAAAATACTGAGCGCTTCACCCCGGGAAATTTTAAAATCTTACAATAGAACAGGAAGATTACTTTCAAACCCATTTGCTGAAAAAATGTTGGCTAGTTCCCGCGGCGATTATTATTATATTTTCTCCTTCTAAAATAAAAGTAACACTTTAACATCCCATTGATGAAATCATTTCAGCCATGGTTTAAATAAAATAAAAAATAGTACATTTCTGAGTTTGTGTCTGTGGTGCGGGCATCGGTTTTTCGAAAAAAAAAAAAAAAAAAAGAAGAAGGGGGAGGATAGTGCACTTAAAAGAAAATCGCTATAGAATGGGCCAATGTGCGTTACAATAGGAAAAGGAGATTTTAGTAGTCGTACTGCACCCAGGGGTCCGAGCCCGCCTGCGCCGCTCGATGGGACCCACACACAAGCAACCACAGAAAGTCATTTGAAAATCGCCAGTTGAAGGATTATGGAGGCCGTTGTGAAATATATACAACAGAACATAAATAAATAAATAAATAAAATAAAACTATTATGACGTCTTAGAAATTTGCATACTTATAGGGATCCTTCTGGCGATTCTAATTTCTATTTTATTTTATTTTATTTTATTTTATTTAGAATGCCATGCCGAGTGTTGAGTGGTTGGAAGGAGAAAATGTTTCAGGCTCTTCGCAGAACATAAAATAAAATCAGTGCTTATAAAAATAAATACAATACAAAGAGATATTACAGTTACATTTGCGACCCATAGAATATAATTAATTTCAATCACAATTCATTTATTTTTATAAAAAATAAAGTAAAGTAAAAGTCGTCGAGGTGGCCTAAAGATAGACAGCGAGGGAGTCTATCCCCTTTTCATTAGCGCTAGACCAAGGAGATTGTTTTTAGTGTCTGGGGAGGAGCGCTACACATATCATCAGCTCCTCACATTTTCATGTAGAAATTTTTTTTAAATTAAAATGGTCGGGGTGGCCTAAAGTAGGTATCAGCCAGACAGCGAGGGAGTTTATCCTCTTTTACTAGCGCTAGACCAAGGAGATTGTTTTTAGTGTCTGAGGAGGAGCGCTACACCTATCATCAGCTCCTCCATTTTCATGTAGAAATTTAAAAAAAAATTAAAATCGTCGGGGTGGCCTAAAGTAGGTATCAGCCAGACAGCGAGGGAGTTTATCCTCTTTTTACTAGCGCTAGACCAAGGAGATTGTTTTTTAGTGTCTGGGGAGGAGCGCCACACCTATCATCAGCTCCTCACATTTTCATGTAAAAACGAAAAAGTAAAGTTGTCGGTGTGGCCTAAAGTAGACATCAGACAGACAGCGTGGGAGTCTATCCCTTTTGCACGAGCGCTAGACCAAGGAGATTGTTTTTTAGCGTCTTAGCTGGACCGCCATTCCTGCCATCAGCACGTCACTGTACAGCACAGACCCCCGCTACTCATACGCTGGTTTGGCAATAACAGGTATCGAACCAGGAACCTTGAGGTTCCATGGCGAACGCTCTATCGACTGAGCTAAGCCAGATTTTTCATTTTCTTTCATCTACTTACTCTTTGGTACCATCATAGTATGTGGCCTACCTTTTGAATGTGGCCAACGAAATCATGTCTCTTTTCTATAACGTGACCTACCATAAAAAGCATATCATGAGGTTATAATAATAATTGCTAATCCTAACCTTACCCCTAACCCTAACCTTATTTCAGAACTTTAGAATATTTTAGAATTAAATTGATATCTGATTCATGTAAATCATGGATAAATTCTTTTTTAATTATTCTTAATTACTATATACAGCTTATGACTGAATTGCATTTTTTTAAATTATAAATGTGAAAAATAATTAGTTTCAATAAATTGCCTACTACGTATATCTATAGATATAGTCTTACTGAGGTAGGACACATTAAAACCGGGTAGGCCACATACTATAACAGATTGAAAAAGGCAGGCCACATACCAGAACAGAATCAAAAAGGTAGGCCACATACTATAACAGAATCAAAAAGGTTGGCCACATATTATAACATGATCAAAAGTTAGGCCACATACTATAACAGAAAGAAAAAGGTAGGCCACATACTATAACAGAATCAAAAAAAGTAGGCCACATACTATAACAGAATTAAAAAGGTAGGCCACATTATAACAGGATCAAAAAGGTAGGCCACATACTATAACAGAATCAAAAACGCAGGCCACATACCAGAACAGAATTAAAAGGTAGGCCACATACTATAACAGAAGGAAAAAGGTAGGCCACATACTATAACAGAATTAAAAAGTAGCCACATATTATAACAGGATCAAAAGGTAGGCCATATACTATAACAGAGGAAAAAGGTAGGCCACATACTATAACAGAATCAAAAAGGTAGGACACATACCATAACAGAATGAAAAGGTGGCCACATACTATAACAGAATCAAAAAGGTAGGCCAAATACTATAACAGAATCAAAAAAGTCGACCACATATTAAAACAGGATCAAAAGGTAGGCCACATAGTATAACAGAATCAAAAAGGTAGGCCATATACTATAACAGAATTAAAAAGGTAGGCCACATACTATAACAGAATCAAAAAGGTAGGCCACATACTATACAGAATCAAAAAGGTAGACCACATATTATAACAGGATCAAAAGGTAGGCCACATACTATAACAGAAAGAAAAAGTAGGCCACATACTATAACAGAATCAAAAAGGTAGGCCACATACCATAACAGAATGAAAAGGTGGGCCACATACCAGAACAGAAGCAAAAAGGTAGGCCACATAATATAACAGCATTAAAAAGGTAGGCCACATATTATAACAGGATCAAAAAGTAGACCACATACTATAACAGAATCAAAAAGGTAGGCCACATATTATTACAGAATGAAAAGGTAGGCCACATACCATAACAGAAGCAAAAAGGTAGGCCACATACTATAACGGCATCTACTCGTTTTTCATCCAAGTTCGTCACTCTCTTTGTCTTGCATTACAAAATATATCTCTCATGTATTTTGTGTTCTAAAAACGTCTAATATCAGCAAAATTACCACATTCTATTAGAACGTGTTTAACAGTATAGAATGTTGACATGCAATCCATTCTGGCTGCTTTTCTTGCTTAACCTATGTAATCAATCTCATATGGCCTATACATGGTAAAGATGGTGGCGTGTGTCGTGTAATGGCTATCGTCGTCGAGAGTGGTGACGACGAGACGAGTTTAAATTCTAGACCAGGCCGTTTGCATTTCACATATCACCAATATCATTGCGAGAGTTACTTATCCAACTATTCTCTCTCCAGCTATGGGTAAAAGAGTAGGGTAGACTGGGGTCTTTAACATTGTAATGGCAACCGTTCTTGGAGAACGAAAACTCTGAATTAAAACCTGTTAAACAACGCTTGACCCTTTGCCTACTAAACTCCCCCCGCGGATGTACCAAATCTTTTGGTATTTTCACTCGTATGATGGCATGTTTTATAGTTCACTATCTGTTTACCTCAGAACTTATTTTATTCAAATAAAGTCACATCATTATTGTAATCTGAATTCTTCTGCTCCAGTGTCATGAACTTATCATTAGTCTTTTTTTAATTTTCTTGTGTGTGGTATCACCCTTCCTCACTCAGAAGTGTTTAGCGCTATATATATATATATATATATATATATATAATGAAAAATATATGAAAAATATATTTTCCCTATGTAGATTACGGTCAGTTTGTAGAAAAGGCGTCCTCTTCAATTTTCATAATATTTATTTCCTAACATCTACTATGCCTGCCTAAGTTCACCAAATAATTTTTTGACGGCTTCAAGTCTACTTTAGAAGATATGACCCTGCTAACTCCATAGTTTTTTCCATGTACATACAGGCTTTCAGCGAAAGATTATAATTAAAGACAATCATCTTAATGCTCCATGAACTCTCAAATGTTGATATTGTGTTCTGTGACTTCTTAAACTATTCAATAATATTGTTTTTCTTTTGGGACAATTACTTATTTTATATTCTAAGTACCTGCTTCATCTATTTCACCACATGACATAAACTTTCTGTAATCATATAATTAGGAATTGCAAGATTTTGGGTTCAATAATGGTCCTCGCCAATACAGCTTGGGTAATCTGATGTGTGCGGTAAAAGTATCTGGAAGCTGTCAGTAGGTGTGTCGATCTACCCAGGATAAATAATCTCCCTGGTCTAGTGCTAGCAAAAAGTGGATTGACTCCCTCGTTCTCAGGGAGATACAGACAATAGGCCTCTCCGGAGGCTTCACTTTTGATATCATGGCGTTGTTTTGTACTGCTCTTAAAAGAAATTCAATTTCTCTCCTTAGATTATTACTAGTTTCTCCGCCAGCTCTAGGTGACATTTTTACACTAGAATCTTAGTGACTGCAAATCTTCTAAGGTTCAGGACATTTATAATATATGTGAGAACGTCCTGAAGAGAACTTGCCAAGGGCGTGATAGATAGGGACGGGAGGTGAAACAGACAGATACAGAGAGTCTTTGGAATCCATGTATTTAGCAAGATATATATATATCGATTCGTCGATTCGAGTTCAATTGCCAGACGAAGCTGTTGGCATTTCAGATAGCGCTAATACCCTTGGGAAAGGTATGATTCCATATATTCTCCCTCCAGCTATGGGTTAAATAGTAGGGCAGACTGGGCCCTTCAGCCTTGGGTAGGTAACCAGTCTAGGAGAGGGATAACTCTGAATTCAAAATTCCTTCCAGCAATGGGTTAAATAGTAGAGCAGACTCGGACCTTCAACCTTGTGTAGGTAACCAGTCTAGAAGAGGGATAACTCTAAATTCAAAATTCCTAAGGTCGGTCGTTGATTGGGTTTATAATATATATATATATATATATATATATATATATATATATATATATATATATTTATTTATTTATTTTTTATAATTGAGATTAGGGAAAAGGGAGTTAGCAAAGGGAATTTTTTTTTCAAATACGGTCGGACGAAACCTTAAAATCATTTTGTTAGCTTTCTAAAAAAGGAAATGTTTGACCTCATGTAAGCTACGGGTAGCTGGTTGTGAAATTTAACATAGAACTACATTTCAAATTCTCCCGACTCTCTCTCTCTCTCTCTCTCTCTCTCTCTCTCTCTCTCCAGAGATATTAACATTATATAACAAGGCGATAGTCAAGAGGCACATAGAGGGGAAGAAAGAGATAGACACAGTAAGAGATTGGTCGGTTTTTTACTAATTGCAAATTACGACTAATTAGAACCAATTTAAACATAATCTCTTTCAAACATAATTCAATCCTAAAAGTAAGGAATAATTTAGTATAATTGCTGTGTCATTAAACTAAACAGTAAAAAAAGCTTTAGGAAGCAAAAGTTGTTTAACTCAGCTTATAATAATTGATATATATATATATATATATATATATATATATATATATATATATATCATTTTAAATTTTAATTATCATGTTCTCCAATTATATACCATATAGAAATGCACACACTAAATTCAAATACTTCGTACTTTGTTGTAATATAGATTTTCGAGAGTCACTGTAAAGAAATAGTCCAAAATTATATTCATCACTATCTCAAACAGTTTTATGTGACCGAAAGATAAAACCCTAACAGGTTTTGTCACACCGGACTAGAGAGGATCTGGGAGTAAAAGCGACGAAACAGTGTTTATTTGTCGCATACCCCAACAGTATGGACTGGGCACAAGGCCTCGTTTTAACGTGGGCCCACCCACAAGCCGAAGCTAATGGGTGGGAGAGAACAAAAATTGCGTCGATTCCGTCGGGATTCCCCCTCAAGGGGGGCACCTTAAGCGCTGGGCAATAAACCCAGCCCTGTCCCCAAGGGGCAGGTATTGCCTGGGAGATAGCCCCCTGGGATCGACGCTATTAATTTAACACAATTCACCGGTCCTGTGGCCGAAGCGCACTGGACTTCCGCCCCGAAAGACGGTTTAAGCGACGAAAGAGTGACTCGTTGACTTAATCATCGAAACACTCACCGGAATAAGTAGGCCGAATGTTATATTGGCTACATTGGCGCAAATTGAAGTTACATTCGACCAAATACAGATTCAGTGCCGATATTTGTTGAATACCTTAAGACTCCTAAAATATTAAATGTTAAATTTTAAGATTTTAAATTTTAAATTCAATAAATAACCCAAAATAATAAAACGTCAATGCTATGTTTTACATAATTCTAATAATGGATCTTTGCGTAACATACACAACCTGCGAAAAAATAATTCCCATAAATTAATCAATTTTTAATTCAATAATCAAAAATGATCTACGAAAATATAAACAAGCGTTCCTCTACTAAATTTAAGTCCCATTTGTTATAACACCTAATGTAAACTCGATTAATTTAAAAGTAACCCTGAAGAATCTATCGATGAAACTCGAGTAGGATGCTCTACATTGTATTGGCACTTTGTATTTGTCTGGATATTGTGCGCTTCCAACGATCGTTCTTATACCCACCGGTAAGTTAATACTTATACATATACAATATATATATATATATATATATATATATATATATATATATATATATGACATTCTTCGTGTCCTTCAGAACATAAGGTGAGTTCTTATGTTGGAGAAATCAATTCTCTTACTTATTCATCTGTAACATCCAGTGTTTCTCGACATTTTTCCATCCATCCATACATACATACAGAGAATTATGAGGTAGATATATAGATAGACAATGCACAAATGGAGATGGATTGATAGAAAATAGATAAATAGATAGATAAGTACTTCGATGTATGTGTAAAGGGTGCAATGTTTCAATACTCCAAGATCTCACCATAGCATTTTAATGTATATATATATCATTCAAAATAAAATTTCACTCTGATGAAGGTCGAATCTTCTGTGTGCGGAATATTTTCCCACAGATGAACTGACCGAAACACATGTGTAAGTGATATTGATTAAATTCATCTTTTATTATCCATTCTATTCTTCTTTTCTTTATTCATTCTTCCTCATATATATATATATATATATATATATATATATATATATATATATATAATATATATATATATATATATGCGTGTGTGTGTGTGTGTGTGTTTCGTTTAATACATTTATTATGTACTTTGTATGTAATAAGCTTATCACATTATCTTCTATAATTATGTTTTAGTAAGTTAAACATATTCTGGAAAAAAGACATACATATATACACAGACACAGGCACAGACATACGCACACGCCCACACACACATATATATATATATATATATATATATATATATATATATATATTATAATAATAAATAAGTCCACAAAATGGTTTGAATTTTTTCTTTTATCTTGATAGGCACGACACGTGTTTCGGATTGTGTAAAGTTATCTTCAACTTATTACAATAATATTTTGCGACTCATATATATCGAAATATTTCGGTTAAAGTGTGGGTGATGGAAAAAAAACATACTGGTTAATTTAACTTCATTTGATGTATATTACGTAAAACTAAGATAATATATACCCAAATCCAACCAGTTCGTCATTTTCTTCTTCCTCTTAATAAATAATAATAATAATAATAATAATAATAATAACAATACAGTTATTCTTTACATTGTTTTTTCTCTTTGTTATTTTTGCAACTGTTTATCTTGGGTTATTCTTCTTATATTTTTTCTCTCTGATAATTATTATTATTATTTACATGAGGGACAAATAATCTTTGAGTTCAGTCAGCAGGAGAACTAAGTCAACTCACCACACAGATCGCCATTGCGACGACGATATGGAACGTAGATGTGGGTGACAATAAATAGAAGTATCAGAAACAAAAATAACAATGTATTGTAACAAATATTGAATAGAAATCTAAAAGGCGTACGACTTGCGCAAAAGGGGGCAATGCCGATTGCTGAAGAAGCCAGGCACTGCATTTAAAACTGATCAGCAAATGACCCAGGGCAATGGAAGTGTTCTCCTTAGAAAGATGGAGGGGGTCATGTGATGGGGAGAAATGAGTGACGATTGAAAGCGAGGCTACATTGAAGAAGAAAAAAAGAAAGAAAAAAGATTAAAAATGATAGAGAGAGATAAATGGATGATTAAAAATAAAAAAAAACATTGGAAATTTTTTTTTACTATAAAAATGCATTTGAAATGATTTTTAGTAAAAAAAATGTATTAACCAATGATTTTATATAAAAAAAATTGGAAATGATTTTTACTATAAAAATACATTGGAAATGATTTTTACTTAAAAATGAATTAGCCAATAATTCTTACTATATAAATGCATTGGAAATGATTTTTTTACTATAAAAATGTATAAGCCAATGATTTTTACTATAAAAATGCATTGGAAATGATTTTACTATAAAAATACATTGGAAATGATTTTTACTTTAAAAATACACGGGAAATGATTTTTTGTTCTATAAAATGCATTGATAATGATTTTTACCATGCAAATGCATTCGAAATTATTGTTTACTATAAAAATGCATTGGAAATGATTTACTGAGACGTTATCATTCACTGCTTGACTTCCTTCATTCGTTTCTTCTGTCAATGGGGTTGACACTTGGTCAAAGAATAATATCAAGTGAATTTTCTATTAACTTATATGACTATTTCCGCTACATACAATTCCCCATTTTTTCTCCATACATTATGATAATTTTTATTATCTCCAAATCAGATGAGAGAGCCTAATCAATCAGGAGTTAGGGACAAGGGAAATAATAAAGTCATTAGAAAATAAAGATGGAGAATAAGTAACATTTTCATCCTCATCATCATCATCATGTCTCGCAATTAGCACGGAAATCCATGACAATTTCTCGCCAACCTTCCCTATCATTCATTGTCCCATGGAGGTCTTCTGCGCATCATCCAGCATCCTCGCAGAATTGGTCAATGTAGGTCCTTGGTGGGCGGCCACATTAGCATGTCCATTGGCTTATACCGGAGAACGTAGCTTTATCCTTGCTCCTCCAGCAGTGCCCAGCATGCCCTGTCAGTCTCACTCGGATGGTTTGTGAGATAGTTGGCAGGTGGCTGTACAGCTGCTTTGTTGTGGAGTGCTGTTTCCACGACTTGTTCAAGAAAAGGCAGATAAAATTAAGAAAGGAGAAAGAAAGAGGAGAAAGAAAGAAAGAGGACAAATGTAGAGAAAGAAAGGGGAAGGGGTACAAATTGAAGAAAGAATTAAAGAAAGGAAGAAAGAATGAGATGAAAAGGTAGAAAAAAGTAGAGAAAATGAATAAAAACAGAAAGTAAGAAAAAAGGAAAGTAAGAAATAAAGAATGAATGAAAAAAGAAAGAAAGAAAAGCAGAAAAATTAAGAAAATGAGAAAAGGAAGAAAGAAAGAAAAGAAAGAAATAACGAAAGAAAGAAAGAGGAAAAGGCAGAGAAAATAAATAAAGAAAGAAGAAAGAAAAGTAAAAAAGAACATGAAATAGTAGAAAAGATAAAGTGGGGAAAATATAGAGGAAATAAAGAAATCAGCAAAGAAATAAATAAAAAGAAAAGAAAGAAAGAAAGAGAAAAAGAAAGTAACAAGTAAAGAAAGAATGAATGAATGAAAAAAGAAAGAAAGAAAAAGGAGAAAAATAAAGGAAATAAGGAAGCTAAAATGCAAAAAAATAAATAAATAAATGAATAAATAATGAAAAAAAGAATAGAAAGAGACAAAAAAGAAAAGAAAAACGCAATAAAAGAAAAGAAAGAGACAAAAAAGAAAGAGACAAAAAAGAAACAATCAAAGAGAAAAGAAAAAAAGAAAGAGACAAAGAGAAAAGAAACAAAAAAAAAGAAAAGACAAAAAAAAAGAGACAAAAACAAAAAAACAAAAAAAAAAAAAAAAAAGAAAAGAAAAACAAAAAAAGAAAGAGAAAAAAAAAAAGAAAACAATCAAAAAAAAAAGAAAAAGACAAAAAAGAAAGACAAAAAAGAAAAAGAAAAAAGACAAAAAAAAAAAAGAGACAAAAAAAGAAAAGAAAAGAAAAGAAAAAAAAAAAAAAGAAAAAAAGAAAAGAAAAAAGAAAGAGACAAAAAAGAGAAAAAAGACAATCAAAAAAAGAAAAAAAAAGAAAAAAGAAAAAAAAGAAAGAGACAAAGAGAAAAGAAACAATCAAAAAAGACAAAAAAGAAAAGAAAGAGACAAAAAAGAGACAAAAAAGAAAGAAAAAGACAAAGAAGAAAAAAAGAAAGAAAGAGAAAAGAAGAAAAAAAAAGACAAAAAGAAAAGAGACAATAAAAAGAAAGAAAAAAAAAAAAGAAAGAGACAAAAAAAGAAAAGAAAAGAAAAAAAGAAAGAGACAAAAAGAAAAGGAAAAGACAAAAAAAAAGAAAAGACACAAAAGAAAGAGACAAAAAAAGAAAAGAAAAAAGACAAAAAAGAAAGAAAAAGAAAAAAAAAGAAAGAGACACAAAAAGAAAGAGACAAAAAAGAAAAAGAAAAAAAAAAAAAAAAGAAAAAAAAAAAAAAAAAGAAAAGAAAAAGAAAGAAAAAGACAAAAGAAAAGAAACAATCAAAAAAGAAAAGAAAGAGAAAAAAAAAGACAAGAAAGAAAGAGACAAAGAAGAAAAAAAGAAAAAGAGACAATAAAAAAGAAAAGAAAAGACAAAATAAAGAGACAAAAAAGGAAAAGACTAAAAAGAAAAGAAAGAGAAAAAAAAGAAAAAAGACAAAAAAAAGAAAGAGACAAAAAAAGAGAAGAAACAATAAAAAGAAAAGAAAAAGAAAGAAAAAGAAAAAAAAAGAAAAGAAAGAGTCAAAAAAGAAGAGAAAGAACGAACGAAACAAAACGAAACAAAATAAAGAAAAAAAAAGAGGTAAAAATGCTGGCGGTCGGGAAATGAATGCTTTGGGCTCCCAGCGAAAAATCCGCCCTTATCTCAGTACGAAAAGCCCGCTGCCCGCTGCCATCACTGTAGTGGACGCCAGGGGAGACCGTCCGTTAAGGGTGAGCACCTCAGCGAAGTTCGCAGCGGGTCTCAGCAGTCGACAAATGTTCCAAATATCAAAATTGTTCCACTAGAAGGACAGTTAATTAAAGGCGGTAGAAGAATCAATTTTCAAGAATCCAGTGCACTGTAGGCCTAAGCTCAATGTTTACTACATACAACTAACTACAGGTCCCACGATCTTAGCTGCTGAGTCGATGATGTTCATTATTACAGAGTAGCGGGATCCGTAGAATTTTCATGAAACGAAGCAAAAAATCTAGAGGAGCTATCTATGGCAGAAACGATTAATTGCAATTTCATTGCATATAATTCCTACTGTTGTCGTTGCAATTAATAATCCAAAAATAAAAGTGACAAAAACATGACTCAGTAAAAAAGTTGCACTGGGAATTCGGCTGATACTAGCTCGCTAAAACATAGCGTAAATTAGGACAGGGAGGCCTGGACGACATAAAATCAAAAATACCAAAATATCTTCCGTAATTCACAATTTCTATATTACAAATAAAACAAACGTAACTTCTTTCTTTTTAATTCATTTTAATTTTACGTTGAGCATTTAAATGACGCAGGGTCATGTGGAATGTTTCATTTTTAGGATTGGGTGAAATAAAATAGAGAAATAAGAAATCTGCGATTAAGCGATACCAGATAATCTGTATTCACATTTTTGCGTTGCATCTTGGACGATTTGTACGGTTTCATTTTTAACCAGAGGGTGTTGCAGGATGATAACGGACGGAAGATGAAGGAACAACCGTGTTGATTTATAGATTCATTCACTGAAAACCTAAATATTATCGTTACCCCCCTAAAAACCTCATTTTTGGAACCTATTTCTCTGTATATACATGATAAATTTCTGTTTATCCATTTACTATATACATATATAAACAGCAGTTGTATGTATATGTATGTCCTGAGGAAACTTCGTAAATAAAACAATTAACGACAAAGTAAATATATAAACACATTAAATATCACCAGGGCTTGGTTTTTGAGCAGAAATAATAGAGATTTGGTTTATATTTCTAAAGATAATTAAAAAATAAAATTTAAATGATAAGAGCATGGATCTTCTTTTTTTTTTTTTTTTGCATTTAATATTTTAAATAGTAAACATTAATTGTTATTTCCAGAGTGGCTGGATCAACAGAACGTCTTTTGTTTTTACATTGGGTTTAATGGAGCATACTACGAGGATCGAACACGCGATTTAGTAATAATGGATTTGTGAGACTATTTTTTAACTCCCCCACTACACAGGCAACGCCGGGTAGCTGCTTCTAGTCTTGAATAAATTGGATCAGATTCCCTATTGCAATTTTATTTTCATCAGTTTATTTGAAGTGTGTTTAAAAATAATTGGTTTGGCTTGCTTTACGGCATATCAACCTCGGTGGGTCATTTGCTGTCGATAAAGTTTAAAATAAATTAATTCTTAATGGATACTCATTTTTTGTTATAAACACATTTTTCTATTTAACCCATAGAAGGGACCCTAACAGGTATTACCACTTCGAGTCAGAGTGGACCAGGGAGCAATGGTGATGAAGGGGTGTTCCACATTCATCGCCATATATGTATGTACGGGGAAACTTCGAAAATAAAACAAATAACAACAAAGTAAATATATATACACATTAAATATCATCAGGGGCTTGTTTTTTAACAAAAATAATAGAGATTAGATTCATTTGAAGACAATTATAAAATAAAATTTAAATAATAACAGCATGGATTTTTTTTTTCATTTAATATTTTAGATAGTAGACATTAACATTTATTTTTCTGGATCAATGCAAGGTCTATTCTTTTTACATAGGGATTTAAATGGGGCATCCCACGAGGATTCAACTCACGATTCAGTAATAATTGATCTGCGGGACTATCTTTGAAAATCCCCCTCTACCCAGGCGACGCCGGGTTACCGCTGCTTGTAATCTCATAATTCTCTCTTACTTACTTGACTTTCGAAGTAGCTGGCTGGTACCTTATTTCTGTAGTCTCTTAGATCCTGGTCTAACTTTAAGATTCTGGTCTGACTTAGTGTTGGTTTACCAAGGCTGCCATTTAGTTCACAGAGACAACACGAGTCCTATAATTTAGTGATCATATTTTTTATTCAGAACCAGATTTTCTCAACCGCGGCAGTGTCGAAGCCGGTTCTACATTACATCACGATGTTTCCGGTCTAACTAACTAAAACTAACTGATAAGCTCTGTACCTTCATTACCACAGTCTGGGTAACAGGAAAGAGGGTCAGCTTAAAGTTATTTCATTGACAATCATCTAAAATTCTAAAATTCAACGACTTTGAATTTAAAGTCTATACTAATTGTCCCTACACTTACTGTTTAAAAACAACGGTTTATTGTCAATAACAAACACACTTATCGTTTGATAACCTGATTTCTTTTCTTTATGCAAGGATTGAAACAGTGATCTTTGGTGCCACTAGTAAACGAACATCTAAATCAGCGATAAAACAGGTCAAATTAGTTCGTTTCTTTAGTTAAATTAGACGTTATGCAGTTGCATACATCAGTGGTTTTACTTACATTAATATATGTAAACATTTGAATTGCTTATGTTTATGGAGCTGTGTAAAATATCACTTTTCGCTCTATAATTAGTGCTTAATCTTCTGATCTGGGTTTTTTCTTGGGGCCCACTCAATGCTGTAGGAAACGGTTCTCTCTCTCTCTCTCTCTCATATATATATATATATATATATATATATATATATATATATATATATCGTTTGCAAGGTCTCTCACTCTGACTCATCACACTTGCCCTAGTTGGATTTCTCACTTTCATGATTTTTTAAAAATCTCTATCGCACTTTTTCGTTCAATATCTCTCTCTCCCCTCTCTCTCTCTCTCTCTCTCTCTCTATATATATATATATATATATATTATATATATATATATATATATATATATATCCTTTGCAAGGTCACTCACTCTGACTAATCTAACTTGCCTAGAACGTGTTGGTAACTATACCGGTGCTAAACAAAATAGCATTACTTTTTTTACTCACCCTCGTATATCGAATAATTCTGAAGAAGATTTGATTTAACGGCCTCACAATTGGTTTCACGATCGACAAATGTTTTTTTTCTAGAAGTTCTCTATCGTTTCTTCAAGTCTTCATTTTTAAGATTGGGTGAAATAAAATGGGAGAAATAAGAAATCTGCGATTAAGCGATACCAGATAATCTGTATTCATATTTTTTCGTTGCATCTTGGACGATTTGTACGGTTTCATTTTTAACCAGAGGGTGTTGCAGGATGATAACGGACGGAAGATGTAGGAACAACCGGGTTAATTTATAGATTCAATCACTGATTTTTTTTTAAATAAAAAAAAAACCCTTGTTTTTGGAACCTATTTCTCTGTATATGCATGATAAATTTCTGTTTATCCATTTCCTATATACATGTATAAACAGCAGTTGTATGTATATGTATGTCCGGAGAAAACTTCGAAAATAAAACAATTAACGACAAAGTTCTCTGTTGTTTCTTCCAAGTCTTCGTGATTTGATGATATCCCCAGAGTGAAAAACTAGCGATCCTCGTACCGCCCCGTTGTCAGCCAAAAAAAAAAATCGAAATAGGGTCGAAGGTGACGAACGAGAAATAGAGAAAAATGGTTGGTTCTGATCTTGTTCAGGAGAGAAGGAAGAGTTAGAGTCCGGGTTTGGTGGGGGTCTGCTAAGAATTGGAAGAGGTGATGATAAAGAGGCTCCTCGCAAATGGGTAGGGATGGAGGTAGGGAAGGACGAAAGCGAAAATGAAAATTAGTAGTTCAGTGGCAAGTGTGGCTGGATGGCATGTGACGTGAAATTTGGTTTTCGGAGGGGAGAGAGTTTGAGTTGTGGAGATGGGGAAAGAAAGGGGATAAGCTGCAGCAGTTTAAAAAGAGAAGGGAGAAGAGGGGGAATTATTGCGCCAGTAAATTAATTGTAAAAAGTGTATTTAAAAAAAAAAAAGAGAATGAGATGAGACAGCGAAAGGAGCCGAAATTGATTTAAAATGTCTTGTGAATAGAATAATGAAAAAAGTTTAAACAGGAGATATAAACAAAAAGTAAGGTCAGACGAAGCAAATGTTATCACGAAATATTGCATATATATATATATATATATATAATATATATATATATATATATATATAAGCGTATGAGTAGCATAGGGATCTGTGCGGTAATGTAATAGAGCTGATGGTAGGTGTGGCACTCCACTTCACACCAAAAATATCATTGATCTAGCACTAGTGAAAAGGGTATAGACTCCCTTGCTGACTGGCTGATACGGAATTTAGGCCACCACGACGACTTTACTTTCTTTACCGCACAGATCCTGTGCTACTCATACACATATATATATATATATATATATATATATATATATATATATATATATATATATATATATACATATATATATATATATATATATTATATATATATATATATATAATATATATATACATATATATACATATATATATATATATATATATATATATATATATATATATCAGTGTATGAGTAGCACAGAGTACTCTTTGAGTGCTACTCATACACTGATATATATATATATATATATATATATATATATATATATATATCAGTGTATGAGTAGCACAGGGATCTGTGCGGTAAAGAAAGAGAACTGATGGTAGGTGTGGGCGCTCCCCTTCACACCAGAAATATCCTTGGTCTAGCACTAGTGAAAAGAGTATAGACTCCCTTGCTGATACAGACTTTAGGCATGGGAGTCACACACGGAGCAGTCTCCCATGTCTATAACCTTGCTGATGAGACCTAATAGGTCGAAATGTACAATCAGGGATTGCCATTTTCTCGATCTATTTAGCCTTAAATTTGAACATATATGCCCGCCTAAATTCATTAATTATTAATTAATTAATTTTCAAAAATTAGGTAAGACTTCAATTAGGCACATATCCTCCAAATATATATATATAAAGTGGTCATCCAATTAAGTATCGTTGTTGTTTTATTGCATATCAACCCTTTTGGGTCATTTAATTCCGAATCAAATCATTTTGATAAACAAAGGATCCAGGTTGCTTATAGTACATGTTATTGCTTAAGTGGTCACCCGATTAAGAGCTGTTGTTGTTTTATGGCATATAAAACCTTTCGGTTCATTTTATACTGAATCAAACTATTTTGAAAAACAAAGGACTCAGGTTGATTCCAGTATCAGCCGTTGCTTAAGTTGTCACCACATTAAGTATTGGACGGGCTCATCGCTGCTTAACTTCGATGATCTAACCGGAACCGGTTTGGTTTTTTTTGTTTTTTTTGTTTTGCAGCATATCAACCTCAGTGGGTTCTTTAATGCAGATAACATTTTGCAATAAAGGCATTCTTAATGGATACTCAATTTTTTTTAATAAATACATTTTTCTATTTAACCCATAGATGGGACCCTAACAGGTACTACCAACCCGGGTCAGAGTGGACCAGGGAGCAATGTTGATGAAGAGGTGCGTCACATTCCCCAAACCTCTAAAACTAGAACCTCACCATCAGATAGAGTTTAACGTCATTCCCAGGACATGTAGACCCTCAGCCACCGCCTTCTAGCACCCATAGGATAAAAAAGGTTGGGGCTTGCTATAAGGGCAATAGGGTTGGGGTAATCATATAGGTGCCAGGGTTTGACGTGAACTGCCGACTGATCGGAGGGAGCCCCTCCGTCCGCCCGTCTAGCCTAAGTAAGGATCTAAGTGGAGTGTTGCAGGTCATGAACTGCTCATCCACCAAGACTCCGTCCCTAAGCCTCACGGGTGGCCACCCACGACCAACAGGTTGCACCCGTTTGGGGGAGTCTTACCCCTCTTCAGGGGTACAGTCGGTGCATTCTAACGCCCCACCGACAGGGCGCCGGAACCGGGGATTTCATCATGTCTTTACCGTAATCAGACATGGTCTATGATGAAGGGTTATATCATACGTAAAACAGTGAGTATCAGTTTTTAGACAAACCGTTTAGGGGAGGGGGTCGTTTGTGAGCGTTAAAGTTGAATTAGAATGATGTCGAGATGAAAAAACAAATATTCAAAACACAACAACAACAAGAACAAAGTATGAAAAATAAACAAAGAACAATCAAGACTCTGAGCTACGTGGAGTCTTTCTTAAGTAAATATGTTTCTTAAACTTCACCGCTGTGTACACACCCCGAAGCTACTGCGTAATAACTTAATTACACAGTGTGTGTTTTGGGTAGATTACCATTTTTTTCTTCTTCAGAAAGCCACACACCTCATACACGCAAGCTCGCACGCGTACACTTATACACACGAACGGTAAAAAACAAAAATAAAAAATAAAAAAATAAAAAATAACTGAAAGCCTCAGTTTCACGCTAAGCTAAAAATAGAAAACATTTAGAAAGAACATTATAATATCTGGGGAGGAATATGTTTTTACATATTTAAAAAAAAAAGAATCTAAGAGTTGTGATTTAATTAAAATTAGCATTATACATAAAAACATGAAACTATACAAACTGTAAGTTTAGAGTATATATATATATATATATATATATATATATATATATATATATATATATATATATTATATATGAGAGTAAGTAAATAAACAATGTGTTTATTTGATATGGCTTTAGCCGACAATTTTTGGTGGATATTGCTTAATTGAAGTCATACCTAATTTTGAAAATTAATTTGTTAATAATTAATGAATTTAGGCTGGCATATATGTTCAAATGTATGGCTAAACAAATCGAGAAAATGTCAATGCCTGAATGTACATTTCGACCTATTAGGTCTCATCAGCAAGGTATAGACTATATCTATAATATTATTATATGTCTATAACCTTGCTGATGAGACCTAATAGGTCGAAATGTACATTCAGGCATTGACATTTTCTCGATTTGTTTAGCCATACATTTGAACATATATGCCCGCCTAAATTCATTAATTATTAACTAATTAATTTTCAAAATTAGGTATGACTTCAATTAAGCACATATCCTTCAAATATATATATATATATATATATATATATTATATATTATATATATATATATATATATATATATTTGCAGCACGTTATTTTTAGGCGTGTGCTATTGAACAACACGGAGTACTCTTTCTTCATTTTTTTATCTGTATTTTGTGTTTGGATCCAATTGGTATATAATATTTCCCATACTGTTATCCCGAGCGCTTTTGACCGTTTCGCCAGTCGTCATCATGGGGTATATTAGTTGGTTTTAGTTCATTTTTTTAGTTCGTTTTATCTATATTTTTATTAAATCTGGAGAGTCCATCATTTTCTTTTTAAGAAGGGGGTGTTAGTTAAGTGTGTTAGTTATTAAAGATATTTAATATGTTGTATCCGACTTTAAATGCTATTTTATTGTTTTTATGCATATTGGTTCAAGGACTCGGAAAATACAGATCCCCAAAATGAAGAAAGAGTACTCCGTGTTGTTCAATAGCACACACACACACACACACATATATATATATATATATATATATATATATATATATACTAGAATGAGCTCGGGTTACATTGTTGAAAAAATCACAATAATGTCATTTATTTTTAATACATTTTAAAGTATTCTTTTGGTCAATTTTGCTCAAATTCATCGTAAACATGGCCGTCAACGCTGTCTAAAATAACATAAATCTGTATTACCAAAAATCAGAGAATTTTCCGATTTTAATGAAATTTTCAATATTGATTTAACAATAAATGAATTTTTAATGCATCAGGTACTTTATTTCAAAGCTTTCTGATTTAATTAGGTATTTCTGGTAAATTAATATATGAAATTAATTCAAAATATGAAACGCCTAATTTTAAGTTTCATTTCATATTTTTAGATTCTAAAAAACAAATATTTATTAATAACTACTTTAGTTTATTATTTTCATCTAATAACTTTTGTAGAAACACTCTATTGAAAATTTACACTACCCTTCTTTGAAACATAACAAATATCGATGTATATTTTTTTTCGTTTATAAGATAATAGCCAATTAAATCTACAAAATTATTTTTAATTTTTCATTTTACATTTTATTTTCCGATTTTTGGTACTTATTTCGACTAGGATAACTCCCTTAAATTTTTTTCCGCCTGAAGAAGACTGGAGGTTATATCGGGCGCAACATTGTGTACATAACAATAAAAATGATAACAATAATCCGAATAGTATTATCTGCTTTATTCGAACTATTGTCCATCTCCATTGTTATCTGTACAACGTTTCGGCCGATGTGCCCTCCGGCCTTTTCTTGTAGGATTCGGGAACCTTCTTTTCGGACGGGAACCTTCTTTTCGACTGGGAACCTTCTTTTCGGACTGGGGAACCTTCTTTTCGGGAACTTGTCGTAATCGGGAGCTATCACAGAACTTTAAACCTAACCCTTTATTCAGTCACGGGTATCCTGGTTCTCATTCGCTAACCATAGCTGAGGTAGAGGCGTTAAGCTATGTTAATTATTATTCTATGTTATTGTCGCCCTTGACCAGGATTGAACCAGCAGTCTAAAGATAACTGTCGCTTAGAACTGTCTTATCCTTTATCCACGAGTCCATGTGTCCAATTGATGTTTCGTGATGACTTCCGATTACGATAAGAAGGTTCCCGATTACGACAAGTAGGTTCCTGAGTTCGAAAAAAAGGTTCCCAAGTCCGAGAAGCTTCCCGAGTCCGAGAAGGTTCCCGAGTCCGACAAGAAATATCTGAAGAAGGCCGGAGGGCACATCGGCCAAACGTTGTACAGATAACAATGAAGATGAGGATAATAGTCCGAATAACGCAGATAATACTAATATCCAAGCCTCATCTCAAACATTCAGAGAAATAATCCGAATAATCCAAATAATAGAAATATCTCTGTGATTTTTCAGCAATTTTCAGCATTCTAGTGTCCATGATTCTGGGATCATTCCTCTTAGCATTTATTATTGCCATGGCTATATTTTTCCTCTTTACATGCACCTCTTTAAAAATGACGGTCTCTATATAATGGAAGCGCATGGTGTAATGGTTAAAGTCATGGGAAATGGACTCGTCGCCCCGAGTTCAAATCCTGAATGTGGTAATTGCATTTCACTTAGCGCTAATACCCTTTGGAAAGGTATGAACCAACAATCCCTCCAGCTATGGATAAATAGTAGGTCAGACTAGTCTCTTTTACCTTGGTAGGGCAAATGGTCTAGGAGAAGGAAAACTCTTAATTCAAACCTGTTGAACTCCGCTTAAGTAATTGACCTTGTGTCACATCCTGCTCGTGCGGAGGAGTTGGTAAATATATATATGTAATGCGTCATTCAAATCTTTAGTTGTTTTGTGGCTTGTTTTGATCTCCAGAAAATAGCTCCCTTTCTCAAACCAGTAATATTATATATAATTTTTTAATTTGTGCGGTTAGAATTTTCCATTTTTTTTTTTTTTTGCACGTTATTGGTCTATGGTTGCTTGGGGCGCTCATATTCGTGAAATCACTATAGTTATTTTTTTAGTCATTTATTCAGGAATGTTTGGCTCTTGTAGACATGTGTGTCTTTATTGAGCTAATCTCTCATGAATAGACGTAAACCGTTTGAACGAGAATCCATGGATGTCCTCATGGCTTAGCGCCTTCAAATGCTATTTTCCTGTGAGTCATTCATGACGCATTGCAATTGGCGCCCTTGGAACGGTCTTCTACGGATGGGGGAAGGACTGAAAACAAAGGAAGAATCGAGGCCATATAGACAACAGTATTGCAAAGTTCGGTTAGAATACTCAGAAGACTCCTGGATACATGAAGAAACTTGCTGTCACTCAGTCTCCAGTGAAATCCCGCCAGCTATCGCTCATGTGAAAAAATTGCGAGGATTGAAATAATAAAGAGCCTCCCCGCTCTGTTTGATATTGCTATTCCAGCGAAAAATAAAAACAAATAAAAGAAAGCGAAATACTTGGATCTCACCAGAGAGCGGAAAAAGCAATGGGACATGATGCTAACGGTGGCACCAACTGCAGCTGGTTAATTTGAGGATTTTACCAAAGGTCTGGAAAATTAACTGGAGGAGTTTGATATCAGAAGAAGAGTCGAGGCCATCCAGACCTGAGCATTATTATTATTATTATTATTATTATTATTATTTTCACTCCTTTTGAGTTTTGCTATTTAACAGAGGTTGAGTGACAACAAGTCCTCTCATGTCTCCAGGACTCTTCTGAGTATTCTAGCCGATTGGAACAGTGCAGTAGTCTAGATGGTCTCAATTACACCTCTAATTTCCAGATCTTCCAGTTTTTCCCAGTTTATTGGTACCGTTCCAAGTGCACCACTAATTGGTATTCACTTTCACTCTCATATTCCAACAGCTTTTTTAATTCCTGGCAGGGTCAATGTATTTGTCCATCTTTTCAGATTTACACCTGTATCTACGCGGAACAGCAAAAGTTCACTCAGTTGACACGTTCTCTTATTATTATTATTTTATTATAATTTATTAATTTATTATTATTATTATTATTAATGTTAGTCAGTCGTAGTAGTAGTAGTAGTTAGTATATTTATTTTCACCTAGGCGAGTTTTTTGACACTGATCGACTTATTGCAGTTTTAAAACTGGTATTTTTTTCAAACTGCAGTTTAAGTGACGAGCAAACGTCCATCAGGTATCTTTCAAAGAGTTCTTGCTGATTTTAAGAAGTGCTCTTGGATTGGTCCTCACATCGTTACTTGTTGATCGTATTGTATTATCAGTGTCTTTTCCAGGGCTCCCTGGGGTACCTTCTGTAAAGGGCCGGCAATAGAAGCTGGAAATTATTTATATTATTATTATTATTATTATTAATTATTATTATTATTATTGATTAAGTTAGTTATTATTGATTATTATTATTATGGAAAATGTTTTTATAATTTTTCTTAAAAAATATATATCTCTATTTCTTTCCATGCGGGCAGGTGTGTCTGAATTTAAAAGAGATAAAAGCTTTTTTTTTTTTCATTGAGTTCAATTAATGTGTTTTCTAGATTTAAATAAGCAAGAAACGGTTAAAAGGAAAATGATCTTAAAATACATGTAATGACTATACAATAAGAATAAAATCATAAAATAAAAAATTATTTAGACAAAAAGGAGGAATCTTTTTTGGTTCAATTTCTGCAATATTTTGGTAATTCATGCATGTATATGTTTTTTTGGCGTGAATTATTTTAACCACCAGGCAATCTCTTGTGTGTGTGTGTGTGTGTGTGTGTGTGTGTGTTACGTGGTGAAAGTCCAGAGAAAGAGAGATGAGAGAGTAGCAGAAGAAGAGGAAGATGTAGAGGCAGAGAGACGAGAGAGAGGTAGGAAGAGAGCATGAAGTTTAGTTGCCTGAAGTATTCAATTTTCTCTCCCATTGACCCCTAATTTAAATGAGGCGGTAATGCTAGTCTTGCATGGAAATATTTGATGAGATGGTTTCCGGGAGTAATTTTGTTTTTAGAGGAGAAAACGAAGTCTATTGTTACTAGAGAATAAAAAAAATAGAAGTAAAAGAAAAGAAGGGAAGAAGAACGAAAGAGGCCAGAGTGAGAGAAAATATTCTAGGTAAGAGGTGTCAGATGATTGAAAAACAAAAACGGGTAGTTTGTCTGCATCATAAATAGAAAAATAGCGCAACATTGATGTAACCTGCTAATGTTACATTTAATAGAAAAATGAAAAGAAAGCCTGACTAAAAGACAACAGGTGGAAATGTGTTATGAAAGAGTAAAAGAGGGAAGGAATAGAAAGAGCGAATAATTGGAACAAATAAAACAACTGCAAATAAAAAAAATAAAAAAGAAAGAGAAAGAAAGAGGACTAGTAAAAAAGACGAGAGGAGAACGTAACAAGAAATAAATAAAGATATTAAGTAACCCCCCCCAAAAAAAAAACAGAAACAAAAAAAAATAAATAAATCAAATACTGAAAACACATAAATTTCTAACGTCGAGCATTACTTGAGGTGTTTAGTGAATTTGATGGCCCAACTAAGATTTTTTATAATAAAATTGTAGGGTTTTTCATATGATGAACTAGGGACATTGATGTGATCAGTTTGATGAATCATTGTAACATAAAATATTTGAGATTTCACGGTTCTGTAGAAGATTTTGGGTAATATATATATAATATATATATATATATATATATTATAATATATAATTATATAATTGATAAACATCTTATCAAATGAACACACGTGTGATCGGCTGGCAATTAATCGTAACTTCGATTATTCAGTGGATTTAACCTGATGATCCAACGGTGAAACTCGAGTAGGGTTTTCTTTGTAATACCATTTTTTAATAATATGATATAAATCGGTTAACCATTATAGATTTGTGGCCTCATTTTTGATTGGCCTAGCGAAATCCATGTCTCTCCCTTATAGTAGAGGTTACGATAAAAGCATATTATAATATGGTTATAGAACAAATAAACTTCGCTACCGGCTAACTAACCCTAACCCCTAACCATTTTCAGAATTTTAGAATATTTAGAATAAAATAGATATCTGATTCAGATGTAATTATGGATGAATTCTTTTTTTAATTATTCTATACTTACTCATATACAGCTTATATACTGAATTGTTTTTCTTAGAAATTGAACTATAATGTGAAAATAAGTATGTTTCAAATAAATTGCCTACTACTTTATATCTATAAGTATACTGCTTACTGAGTTCGGACATATTCAAACCGGGTAGTGCCCATACTGACCAGAATAAAAAAGGCAGGCCATACTATACACGGCACATATCTAATCTATCTATCTATCTATCTATCCCTATCTCATTATCTAACTCTTCTCTTTCTCTCTCTCATTCTCTCTCTCTCTCTTCTCTTCCTCTTATATATATATATATATATATATATATATATATATATATATATATCATGTGACAAAATGGAAATTCGGAAATGAATCCGCAATATTGCGCATGATGGCACTTCGAGTCGCCGAAAGAACTCGGGTAACTGAACTTTGGTGGACTTATCCACCAATTCCAACCCAACATTAAAAAGTTGGCCAGAAAATTGAAAAGACCAAAAATGAAATTGTTAACAGGAGATGTGCCTTTTGTTTTAATTCTACATGCATAATATATATAATATATATATATATATATATTATATATATATATATAATATATATATAATAATCCACCAAATAATCAAACAGAACAATAGTGTTACAATTTAACGAAGGGATTTTTTGAAAAGATTCCTACCTTTCTTAAGGTTATTAGATCGAAGTGAACGTTATAGCTGACTGAAGTTCAACACAGTTTTACTAATGATGTGACAATTTCAGCAAATTAACCCTAGTAACCATTACCGCGCTATTTTAGGTTTCTCGGGCTATATATTGCTGAGAGATCTATGAAAGCAGACCATTATTAGTTCGATGCTCATTGGATGCCCTAGCTTAGCCTTCTCGTCATGATAGCACTGTAAGCACCATCAAAAACGTATGTATAAAAATAAATATATTTAGCAACTCCTCCACATTCATTTCTTACGTGGAGTCTAACAGTTTCAATTCAGAGTTTTCCTTCTCCTAGACTGGTTACCCAGCCAGGGTTAAAGTCCAGTATCACATACTATTTACCCATAGCTTGAGGGAGAGTAGTTGGATGCATACTTTCCCAAGGGTATTAAGTGATGTGTGAAATGCAAACGGCCTCGTCCAGGATTTGAACTCAGGTCGAAGTCCCATTTCCTATGACTCTAACCATTACATCACTTATAAGCATATATCTTAATGTAGGACCTCAAGTTTGGGGCATTTAGTGGGACCAAACTCACTCCTTACTAATAATAAAGTAATAAGTACTAGCAAAAGGATTAACGGTAGAAGACCTGAAAGTCTTTGAGGATTGAAGAAAACTTTCTTTCTTTTTTTTTTTTAATTGTAAAAAAAGCAATGGAATGTAAGAAAAAGCTACGAATTAATTAGGAAACAAAAAGGACAAACTAAATAATTAAGATACAAAAAGTCACACTAAATAAATAAGATACAAAAAAGTCAAATAAATAAATTAAGAGTACAATAAAGCCCAAAATATAAATTGAAGATAAAAAGCACACTAATTAATAATTTGGAGACAAAAAAGTCACGAAATTCAAATTTTGAAGAAAAAAGCCACAAATTAGATAAATTAGGAGACAAAATACCGCAGGAATCAATAATGAAAAAAAAATGCACGAATTAAATAGATTATGAAACAAAAAGCCACAAAATTAAATTTGAAACAAAAAATATAGGTATTAATAAATTAGGAGCCAATCAAATAGTAATAGAACAAGAAAAGAATGAAACACTAAAATAAAAGTAATGTATGTACATAAATGAGAAAGAAGACTAAATGAAAGGTACGAAAAAGAAAAGAGAAATTAACAAATAAAATGAAAATGAAGAAATAGTAAAGAAGAAATAGATAAATAATGAATAAACGAAAAAAGTAAGAACTGAAATAAGGCATATTAAAAGAAGGAAGGAGAGAAAGAACGAAATGAAAAATAACGAAAGAGAAAGTAAAGATAAAATAGAGAAATGGATAAACGAAGAAAGAGTGAAATGAAGAGAGATGAAGAAACAGAAACAATGAAATGTAGATATTAAGATAGAAAAATAACTGAACTGATAAAATAAGAAGAAAGAAAGAAAGAAAGGAAAGAAAGAAAGAAAGAAGGAAAGAATAGAAGAAATAAAGTTACCATTAAAGGAATGAATGAAAAATTGAAAATTGACATGAAGAAATTTGGAAATAAAACAGAATGATTCAAATGATGGAACAGAAAGAAAAAAAACAATTTAAATCAATTAATTAAAAAAACTATGAATGAATGAATGAATGAATGATGATACATTTTTTTAATAAGAAATAAATCAGAATAAGAAAAAGTAGAAAGAAAAAATCAATAGAGTTATTGGAAAGAAGAAAAAGAGAAAAAAATATGCTGAAAGAGTATGAAAGAATGAAAAAAAGGAAAATTGAGAAAAATAAAAAAGAAGAAAGAAAGAGATATGAACAAATTTAGAAAGAAAAGGAATAAGAAAGAAAAATAGAAATTAGTAAAAAGAAAAAAGAAAAGAAAGAAAATGAATGAATGAATTTTTTTTAAGTATAAGAAAATAAAATATAGATTATAGGAAAGAAGAAAGAAAAAAAAAATAATAAGAAAAAGCAAAAGTATATGAAAGAATGAAAGAAAGAAATTTAAAAATTAAAAAGAAGAAATTAGAATGAATGAACAAATATAATAATATATATATATATATAGTATTGAATTATAATATATATATATATATATATATATATATATTAATATTATTATTATTATTATATTATTATTATTATTATTATTACTTACTATTACTTATTCTATCCCAGATATTGAGCAATCTCCTGATAATACTGTATATATTGCCACACCACAATTGAAAATAAATGAGCTCTCCTGAGGACTGATATGAACAAATTTAGAAGAAGGAAAAAAGAAAAATAGAAATATAAGAAAAATAAAAAAAAAGAATGAATGAATGAATATTTTTAAGTAAGAAATAAATCAAATAAGAAAAAGTAGTAAAGAAAAAATAAATTAGATTATAGGAAAGAAGAAAGAAAGAAAAAATTAATAACCAGCAAAAGTATATGAAAAATGAAAGAAAAATATTTTTTTAAATTGAAAAAGAAGAAAGAGGAATGACATAAAAATAAAAAGAAAATTAAGAAAGAAAATTAAAAATTAGTATAGGTGATAGAAAGAACGAAATAAATATTTTTTAAAAAGAAAGAACTCCAATGAAAAAAAGAAGAACAATAATGAATTATTAGAAAAGAAGGAAAAAAATGAAATAGCGAGTTTAAAAACGCAAACTGCAACCGACAAATCAGAAATAATCTACTGCTTTTTTTTTTCTCCTCTTCTTTTTTTTTTTTTTTTTGCAAATTTTATTTATTTATTTGTGTTCAAGAGGCGGCAATTAATGTTCCATGTGCGTGAAGAGGCTAAAGTGTTGAAAAGCAAAATAGGGACAAGAATAAATGAAAAGGTCGTCTTGTCTTTAATTACAGGGGAGTAAATAGACGGGCTTTAACAATCCGATGGAAAACTTTGAAATACCGGTTGGCATAAACGGGGGGGGGGGATAAAAAGAAATAGAAATATGGCAAAAGTAAAGGGGAAAATGATTCAGAAAGAAGAAAGAAAGAAAGAATGAAAGTGATAAATATTTAGTGGAGTAGAAAGATGAAAAGAGGGTGGAATGAGATAAAAAGAAGAGGGAAAAAAACAAAGAAAGAAAGAAAAGAAAAGAAAGGAAAGAAGAAGAAGAAAGAAAAGAAGAAAGAAAAGAAAGAAGAAAGAAAGAAGAAAGAGAAAAAGAAAGTGATAAATATTAATGGCGTTGAAAAAATGAAAAAGGGTGGAATGAGATAAAAAGAAGAAGGAAAAACAAAAGAAAGAAAGAAAAAGAAAGAAAGAAAGAAAAAGAAAGAAAAAGGAAGGAGGAGGAAAGAAAGAAAGTAAAAAGAAAGAAAGAAAGTAAGATGAAAAGAAGAGAAAGAAAATAATAAATATTTAGTGGAGTAGAAAGAGGAAAAAGGGTGGAATAAAGGAAGGAAGAAAAAAGAAAGTAAAAAAAAGAAAGAAAGAAGAAAGAAAGAAAGAAAGAATTAAATATTTACCGGAAAAGAAAGATAGAGAAAAATGGGTGAACGAAGAAGGAAAGAAAAAAGAAAGAAAAAGTGGTAAATATTTACGGGAGATGAAGAAAAGGATGTGAGAAAAGAAAAAAAAAGCAAGTGATAAACTATCTAGTTGTTATATTGGATAATGATCTGTGCGCTAAAGTGGGGAGCTGACGGTAGGTGTAGCGCTTCACCCCAGTAAAAAAACAATCCGTCCTGGTTAGCGCAAGCGAAAAGGACTTAGACTCCCTCGCTTCCAGCTGATATCTTTGATCCTTCCACTCTATCAACTCTACTTACTTTATATATATATATATATATATATATATATAATATATAATATATATTATTATATATATATATATATAACAATTCGATCGTGAAGTGGCTGCTGTATTTGAATGTGCTTCATCTCAACAGTTCCTGTACCAGGGTAAAGGGTCATATCTGGCATACTAGTTACCCATAGCCGAGGAAAGAAAAGATGGGTTCATGTCTTTCCCAATGGCATGAGGATGGGTTAATCGCAAAAAAACTCTTTTCAGAAAGTACCTAGGGTAAGCATGCATGCGCGTTTATACTCCCCATATATATATATATATATAATATAATTAATTCTCTTAAGCGTAACTGTACACGATCATGTTTTCTCGAGCTTGGAGCGTCTCTCAAATAATTTTACAAAATTCACTTTTCGAGCATTTTCAGATTCTCGATGACGCTACTCAAATAAAAAAATATTGAGAAAAACATTTTTAACTTCTAGATTGAAAAAGGCCGTTATTCTTTTGTATGCATTGAATATTTTATAATTTTCATTATCATTATTTTATTTCATATTTAAAAAATAATAATAAATAGAATACATGTGTACATAACAAACTCCTGGCCGAAACACGTATTAATAACTCACATTAAATCAATCTTAAACGTTAAAAGAAAGGAAATGAATCTGACGGTATGAGTATTAGATTAAAAGGATATGAAAACACCCAATGTCTGTTAAAGTGAAAACATTTTTATAACTTAGCTGATATTGAACAATATTTCGATTTTATAAAAATCATCTTCAGAGCTTGTTTATACTCCGTGTGTTAAGAGGCGGAGTACAAAAGTCATATGAGTTCAAAACAAAAACCTTGATGTTTGAACTCATAAGATTTTACAAAACCTTGATGAATTTTGAACTCTACAATGATGACTTAACAACGCTCTTAAAAACACAAACTCTGAAGATGATTTTATAACAATCGAAATATTGTTCAATATTAGCTATGAATATGCTATAAAATGTTTCACTTTAACAGCTTTTGTGGTGTTTTCATATCTTTATCTATACGCATAATATATATATTATATATATATAATATATATATATATATATATATATATATATGCATAAAGTGTATATAATTCGTACGATCACACACCGTGAAAACACATACACATATACACACTTATTAAGAGATAGACTTAGAGACAATGACAGACAAGAGAGATGGACCCGATAAAAACGAAACAGAAATGTATACGTTAAAATATGCATAAGGTACATTATGCATATTTGACTCGTGGGGTGAAAAGTTTTGGCTCAACAACAAGTAACAAATAATCTTACATGCTATTCCACATTCTACAAAATTGGTACATACTTTCTCAAATTTCTATAATCACATTTAAAAAGAGATTAAACAATAAATATAATATAATCTGAAAAAAAGTTTTAATAACATTATAAAAACTTTAAACAAACATTATGAAAATGAATATAAAACATAAAAACATTATAAAAACTGTATAAAAACAGTATAATAATATTACATTATAAAAGAAATTTGTAAATAACATTATAAAACATTATAAAAACATTATAATACATAAAAAACATTGTAAAAACATTATAACATTACATTATGAAAAAGGTTTCGAAATACATTACATTATAAAAACTTTAAACAACTTATAAAAATAATATAAAACATAAAAGCATTATAAAAACAGTATAAAAACAATATAATAACAGTATAAAATAATTACATTATAAAAGAAGTTTGTAAATAACATTATAAAACATTATAAAACATTATAATACATTATAAAACATTATAATAAACTTGTAAAAACATTATAACATTACTTAAAATAAAGAATTCGGAAATAACATGATAAAAACATTTTAAAACATTAAAATAACATTATAAAAAGAAGTTTGTAAATAAACATTACAAAAATAGTCTTTGTTGGACGTGAACTTTTCAAGCGATACCCAGATATGCTTGCTAGCATCCACGCCTGCAAAGTTTCACGTAAGTTCATGAACGCCTTTGAAGAAACATAAAAGAGACGAAGTGACCCAACCGCACACACAAAAGCATTCTTTTCCATGGTTTGTCAAACAACGCCTTTAAATTGACACACGCGTAAGAGAGACGGCAATTTCATTAAGAAGACTTTACCCCAGGCAAGAAACGTTGCTAAACACACGTTACCGAGGAAAATAGAAATATAAACTTCAGAAACAATAAGACTACTTTTTAAAAAAAATAAATCAAAAGACAAATAAATAAATAATAACGATCACAACAACAGCAAGCCACGTTTTTTTTTTGTTTTTTTTTTTTTGTCTGTTAATATTTATCTGTATGTCTATCTATCCGTCTGTCTATCTATCTATTTAGCTTGAATGTGTTCATGTCTATCAATCTGTCTGTCTTATCTATCTTTGGTATGTTATTCTCTATCTGTGTGTCTGTTCAATTATTTTTGATCTTTCTGTCCATCTATCTATCTATTTTTATTAAGTTAGTATCTATCTTTCTGTGTATCTGTCTATATATGTAACTTGAATGTGTGGCTGGTATGTTTTTTTAACCTCCTCATATTTCTCCCATATATATATATATATATATTATATATATATATATATATATATATATATATATCCAGCCCCTCTGAACGACAGATGGCCACTTTCTTAAGTGGAGTTTAACAGCTTTGAAATCAGAATTATCCTTCTCCTAGACTGGTTACCTAGCCATGGTTAAAGAGCCCAGTCTGCCCTGCTATTTAGCCATAGTTGGAGGGAGAATTGGATTCATACCTTTCCCAAGGGTATTAGCGCCACTCATATTTTATATATGTATGTACACACATCTTATAATAATAATGATAGTATTGATAGTTTTTTTTTTAAATCAAAAGACAAATAAATAAATAATAACGATCACAATAACAGCAAACCATGTTTTTTCCCTAAAACTTGAACAAGAGAAATACGTCCACAGAACAAGAAAATTGATGACCATGCTCAAGGTTTTACACAAGTGAGATATCATTGCGATATTAAGGCAACCTCACTTAGTGTAATGGTTTGCAAGCTTGATTCACAGACCTTTGTTAATGAGTTCGATTCTCACTGGGCGCCCCATATTTCTGGCCTTGTGCCGCATCTAAGCGAAATAACTATATCTTAAAAGAAATGGGGGAGGAAAAGAAATCGGGAAGTCTAAGCATTGTGCTGAGGCAGTAAATCAAAGGCATACATAATACACAAGAAAAGGACGCGCAGAGGACACAGCAATCAAAACAGGGGAAAAAAACAGCAATAACGATTAAATTAACGCAAGGAATAAAAAATTAAAATAAAATAGTTGGCCTAAAATCGGTATCAGCCAGACAGCGTGGGAGTCTATTCCCTTTTAACTAGCGCCAGATCTAAGAGATTGTATTTGGCGTCTGAGGTGGAGTGTTACACCTACCATTAGCTCCTCACTTTACCGCCCAGAGTACTGTGCTACTCATAGACTGAGTTGACGAGGGCCGGTATCGAACCAGGAACCTTGTGATTCTTACCTACTGAGCTAAACCGGTACTTAAAGCAAGGAATAACGTAAGGAAAAAATAGAAAGAAAACAATTACATGTGTTATAGGTGACACACCCTATAAGACCAATGGGCGCAAGCTTACTATAAATTGTGGCTAGAGCAAGCCAATGTGAGTGCCAATAACTCTGTTCGTCGGACGTAATGTATTGTCTACTTTCTGTTAAGTTAACGACGGGCCAAGAAAATTGCACGAAAGGATAAACTTGATATGGCTACGAAGACGAAACCTGAAGAAAGAAACGAGATTACAATTAATAACAACTCAGAATTTGCCATTTGAGAGAATCATGGGAAATCTAGAATAGTTAATTTTTTCTTCTTCTTCTTCTTCTTCTTCTTCTTCTTCTTCTTTTATTTATCATTATTATTTATTATTTATTTCATTATTTATTTTTATTCTTTAAAAGTTATTATTATTATTTTATTTACTCCTTTTGAGTTTTCACATCAGCATTAGCTGATGGTCTTACACTGGAGTCTGAGTGACTGCAAGTCTCCTCAGGTCTCCAGGACTCTTCTGAGTATTCTGGCAGATTGCAGCAGTTCTAAACATCAATTCTGAATGGTTTCAATCCTTCCTTTGATATCCAAACTTTCCAAACCTTTTTCTAATCCTTTTGGGACTGTTCCAAGTGCACCAACCACAATTGGTATCACTTTCACTTTCATGTTCCATAACTTGTTCAGTTCTCTGGCAAGGTCCAGATATTTGTCCATTTTTTTCATTTTCCTTTAGCTTCACCCTGTGATCTGCTGGCACTACAAAATCCACCAGTTGACAAGTTCTTTCTTTTTTGGTTATCAACACTAGGTCTGGTCTTCTTGCTGGGATAAGGTGATCCGTTTTTATTTCATATTATTATTATTATTATTTATTACATAGTCTATGGAGGTACACGTTGGATCGAAGTTATGGGATGCTTAAAGCTGGGTAGAATGTAAGCTTCGACGTTTCAAAAACATATCTCGTCTAATAAACCACTCCTTGTTTTTTGGGTGAAAATTCGTCCATTACACGAGTACATACGATATGTATGTATGTATGTATGTATGTATGTATGTATCGACAGCTTGAAAAACGGTCACGGTCTAATAGCAGCATTACCCATGAAACCAAATTGAAGATTTATAGGTCCTGCGTCTTAAGTGTTCTATTGTACTCCTCGGAAACATGGACTTTGTTTCGAAGAGATTTGACAATTCTTGAACACTTTCATCAGAAATGTTTGAGACGCATTATAAACATCAAGTGGAATTCCAACACACCTAACACAGAAGTCCTTACAAGGGCAGGAAGCATTGAAACTCTTATCATAACGGCCCAAATGCAATGGACAGGTCATGTTGTGCATGATGTTAGAATACCAAAACAACTCCATTACGGCTAGTTTCATGATGGCAAAAGGCCAATGCATAAGCCTTGGAAGAGGTATAAGGATTGCTTAAAAAACCTTGTAAAAATAAAATAGATCCTGATAACTGCGAAAAGCTGGCATTGAAAGAAATGACTGGTGAATTCATGTGGATGATGGCTGTACCAGTTTTGAGAAATAAAGAATTGAGCATGAAAACCTCAAGCGTCAACTCGAAAAGGATACACCTGTCATATTGGAAAAACATGGAGGGTTGGAAATGTCAGACATGTGGTCGGAATTCTGCGTTCTAAGGCTGGATATGTCAATCATAGCAAATTTCATCAGGGACAATTCCATGCAAACTCCAGGAACAAACAATGTGTCTCGTGCAATCTGTAACAAAGTCTGTAAGTCAGCGTCTGGTCTTAAGAGACATATCGTAGAGCATAAGCATACAATTTTATCATCTGATCAATCTGATACATAGAGAAGGACGTCATTCCTTTGTCATATTTGCATCAAACTTTGTGGATCTACAGCGGGTTTGATGAGTCATTTGAGGGCTCATGAGAGGAAAGGTTTGGTGGTGGGGTTATAGGATTGTGAGGGACGGCAGTGATCTGTAAAGATTATGCTATTGCTATGTATGTATGTATGTATGTATGTATTTACTCAATCTCATGGCACGAGTAGAATGTGACACAAGGTCAAAGATTTTAAACAGAGTTTAACAGATTTGAATTCAGAGTTTTCATTCTTCTAGATCCGTTGTTTAGCCATGGTTAACGGCTCAGTCTCTCCTACTATTTACCCAAAACTGAAGTAATAAGTGTTAAGTATCTGGCCGCCATCCTTGGCCAGTTGTAAAGAACTTAAAGTAAATAAGTAAGTAAGTCCTCTGATATAGAATCCTTTGGTAAGTGAATAAGTCCTGTGGTATAGAATTCTATGGTCCGTCGTCCAAGAAGATCCAAGTAGTAATGCTTAGGTATGACCAGAAAAGGCCAGTATAAATAATAATATCAGCAGCAGAATTCTGCCAGTGGTTGGTCAATAGGTTGGTCACATGTTCATCGGCGAGTCTATAAGTAGAAGTGGTTGTTTGACACACGCCTTATATCCAAAAAACGCCAACCAGTAGTGTCGCTACAAACAGCTTCAGGATTTGAACTAGGTCTATTTCCTACGATGATAACCATGATGAAATCTCCTGCAAATCAATATGAAACCAATACGAAAATAAATTCCAGACCAAATTCAAAAGCTTCGGTTAGTGACGAAATTTGAAAATACATATTTTGGTCCAGGTCTTTGACTAGTATCGATATTCCGCCAAATAATTTTATTCTCAATATAACTTCATTTTTATTAGTCTTAATTTTTAGTTGAGGCTTCATGATTTATATTACTTAATTTTCTGACAGCTGATATATATTGCAACGGATATAACAATTGAGTTAATATAGTTCTAAATGGTAATTGTCTGGAAGTTGAAGGTGCAATGATAAACAAAGTCTATTAGTTAAAATAATGGTTTTGGTTAGCATTGTTTACTATTTATAACACCTGTGCATATGTGTGCATAACGATGAAAGCTAACAGCACCTGTGGATATATTACAGTATGATAATTTAATTAATAGAACGTTTGATATGTTTACCTAAGAGCTATTGCGAAAGAGTTCAATACGTAAAAAGTTTAAGCCTTGATTTAACTCTCTGTCACTTTTTTCTTTCTTTCCTTTCTTTTCATCTTTTGATTATGTCCAATTGAAACAGATTAGCGTTATCGATTTTAAAGTGATTTTTAACTGCCTACCCCCACCCCTTCAGGAAATATTTTCCAAAAATTAATTTTTACACCACCTGGAGGTTGTTATTTTTACTATTAATATTAATAATAATTTCTATTTAGTAATATACATTTGTTTCACACAGTTTAGCTCAGTCGGTAGAGCGTTCAGCTAGAAATCACAAGGTTCCTAGTTCGATGCCGGTCCTCGCCAACTCAGCGTATGAGTAGCACAGGGATCTGTGCGGTAAAGTAAGGAGCTGATGGTAGGTGTGGCGCTCCACCTCAGATGCTAAAACAATCTCCTTGGTCTAGCGCTATTGAAAAGGGGATAGACTCCCTCGCTGACTGGCTGATACCGACTTTAGGCCGCCCCGTCGACTTTACTTTTTACTTATACGGATTAAAGTATCTAATAAAGTAACTAATTATAATTCTTAGTAAACCAATATAGCTTCAAGTAACTATTCATAATACACTTGAGTTACAATTATCTGGTATCAAATACGAATACATTTTGACGCAGATATCAGACACTAACATGTACTACCACTTGTGGGCAGAGTGGACCTTTGTGTAATAACAATGAAGGTGTACTCCACACTCCCTAAATTTCCATCAGATACATTTTAGTAAAATCCATCAGACACCCATTTTTGGGATTCCTGGCAACCCCTACAACGAATACAATCAGCGTATTCTATGCCTCGGCCACAGGGCGAAAAGTTGTAATAGATAGCTTCATTATCATTATAGACATTATTCAAGGTTATTTGAATTTAACCCAAGGGCCATAAGCTGCCCATCTCGCACCGTCAGATAACGCACATGGTAGCTACAGGCTCTTAACGTTAACCTCAACTTTATCAAATTTGACGACATAATGTGTTCTTCTATACTTCCCTATTGAGGATAAACAAATTCCTTCACAGCACATTAAGGCCTCTAAACGGAATCATGCGAAATAATTTTAGTCACCATCCCCTAATAATTCATAACTAACCCTTAGAGAGTGATAGCGTCCCCGCTGGGAGACTCTGATTTTTGAAGCGATGAATTATATGATCAATGTCGGCCTGGTCACTTTAGTAAAGGGGTTTGATGTTGAAAAGACCCTAAACCCTATAATGAAATAAAGACATTTTTGGGCGTTGAATTATATGATCAATCTTATTATAGAAAGTGGGTGTGATACCGAATAGACTCAACCCCCACTAATGTACTAAAAAAAATTAGGCAATACTTTAAAGGGTCAATCTTAGCCGGATCACTATAACGAGGGGTATAATGTTGAAAAGACCAAAAAATCCTGTGGACTAATACATTTTAAGGTGGATGAGCAGTTCATGACTTGCAATACTCCACTTTGGCCCTATCTTGGGCTAGACGGGCGGTCGGAGAGGCCCCCTCCGATCAATCGGCTGGTCACGTCAAGCCCTAGCACCTATATGATTTTCCCAACCCTATTGCCCTTATGGCAATCCCCAACCCCTTTTTATCATATGGGTGCTAGAAGGCGGTGGATGCGGGTCTACATGTCCTGGGAATGACGTTAACTTCTATCTGATGGTGAGGTTCCAGTTTTGGAGGTTTGGGGAATGTGGAGCACCCCTTCATCACCATACTCTGGGCGGTATTGGCTGGTCTCATAGGATTTTCCTATTGCCCTTGTGGCAATTTTTATCATATGGGTGCTAGAAGGCGGTGGCTGCGGGTCTATATGTCCTGGGAATGACGTTAAACTATCTGATGGTGAGGTTCCAGTTTTGGAGGTTTGGGGAATGTGGAGCACCCCTTCATCACCATTGCTCCCTGGTCCACTCTGTCCCGGAGTGGTAGTACCTGTTAGGGTCCTATCTATGGGTTAAATAGAAAAATGTATTTATAAAAAAATTGTATTATCCATTAAGAATTGATTTATTTCAAAACTTCATGGCATTAAATGACCCACTAAGGTTGATATGCCGTAAAACAAAACAAACCAAAAACCAAAATACATTTTAGTGATACATTAAAGACTCAAACTTGGTCATTTTAGCGAGAAGTTTGATGATGAAAAACCCTGTAATGAATTAAAGATATATTTGAGATATCAGTTATATGATCAATCTCGACGTGGTCACTATGATACTGAGAAAACCCGAAACACTTAATGAACTAAATAAATGTTAGGCAATACTTTAAAGATTCAATCTTGGCTGGATCACTTGAACGAGCGGGTATAATGGTGAAAAGACCAGGAACACCTGGATTAAGAAATTTTTAGTGATACTTTATAGACTCAATCTTGACCAGGTCATTTTAGCGAGTGGATTTGATGATGAAAAGACCTGAAAAACTATAATGAATAAAATATATTTTGGTACCATTGTAGTATGTGGCTACCTTTTGAATGTGGCCTACGAAATCATGTTTCTCTCATAGTATGTGGCCTACCATAAAAAGTATATTATAAGATAATAATAATAACTGCTAACCCTAACCCTAACCCCTAAAGTAAGAACAATGGAATAATGTTTGCATTCTCTTCGGCCCCATGAAAGAGGGTTTCCGAGGCAAATATTATTCCAGTGATGAGGGAGTAAAAATCTGAAGAGGTGGCTCAAAGAACAGTCAACAGAACTTTACGGGGCAGGGATAAATGGTCTAATTCCCAGATGGAACATTGCTATTGGGAGAAACAGTGACTAAGTGGAGAGTTGGGATGTGATCCACAGAGGAACAGCTTCATTTTGATGTATGATACATGTTCGTGTGTTGTTAATTATACCTGTCCTAAACAAAACGGCATTAATTTTTGGCTCATCTATGTGGAGAAGTAGGGATGTGATCCACAGAGGACCAGCTTCATTTTGATGTACGATACATGTTCCTGTGTTAGCAAATCATACCTATCCTAAACAAAATGGCATTACTTTTTGACTCACTCTCGCATATATATATATATATATTTGCTGAGGTGTATGTATGTGTTCTTATCAAGGCGTGATACTGTATATAATAATAATTATTACTTGTACCGTAAGGAATTTTACGATGGCGGCTGATGCAAGTACGAAACAGTATTGTTAACAAACAAACAAACAAATCACAAGAAAGACAGAATTAGCAACAAAACAAATCGAATTTTAAAAATAAAGAAAGAAAAAGAAATATAAAACTGGTAGCAAAAATGATGAGAGAAAACAAAACGTGTTTGCAAATATTTAATGAGACATGAAACACCTTAATTAACAAAAAGTAAATAGAAACTAATTAGTTTGCTGATTGTAAATAGAAAGAAATAGAAGAAAAGATAAAATAAAAAAAATAAAAGGAACTTAGCTTGTTATTGAGGCTGCAAACGCGAGGCGAACCAATCTTTTGAATGCGAGCTTTAAGAAAAAGAACAATTGTCACTATACGACCAATGAACTCAGTTACAAAGACAATTTGTACGAAAAAGCATACGTATGAAACTTCTGGAGGCACGTGGTGTAATGATTAGAGTCGTAGGAAATGGAGTCGTCAACCGAGTTCAAATCCTGGACGAGGCTGTTTCTATATCATATTGCACTAATACCGTTGAGAAATGTATGCATCCAACAATTCTCCCTCCAGCTATGGGTAAAATTGTTGTTCCGACTAGGTTCTTTAACCTTGGCTAGATAACCAGTCTAGGAGAAGAAAAACTCCGAATTCAAACCTGTTAAACTCCGTTTAAGAATAGTATTATCTGCGTTATTCGGACTATTGTCCCCATCTTCATTGTTATTTGTACAACGTTTCGGCCGATATGCCCTCCGGCCTTCTTCAGGTATTTCTTGTCGGACTCGGGAACCTTCTAGGACTCGGGAACTTTCTTTTCGAACTCGGGAACTTTCTTGTCGTAATCGGGACGTAATCTTCAAGCCTCATCTCAAACAGAGAAATCCGTTTAAGAAATTGAACTGGACGAGGCATATCGTTAATACCCTCGGGAAAGGTATGCATCCCACAACTCTCCCTCCAGCTATGTTAAATTGTCGGGAAGACTGGACTCTTTAACCTTGGCTAGGCAAACAATCTAAGGGAAGGGAATCTCTGAATTTAACCTTGTTAAACCCGCTTAGGAAAATGACCTTGCGTCACATCCTGCTCGTGCGGAGGGTTTGGTAAATATATATACGTAGGAATACTGTTCATGTCTGAAGTCACCCTGACACAACACCATGAAGCTAAGAGGTACAGAAGAAAGCAGCGGCAACAAAGCACTGGCACATCAACATCTTCAGGGACAGTCTTCATATGTGACATCGGTGGTCGAGAATGTTTTTCAAACATTGGACTTCACAGTCACAGGAGGCGCTGTAATTTCAGGGGCACAAAAACTATATTATAGTCTTCCAAGACTGAAATGCCAGTAGAATCGATATCAGAGAATTATGGCAACATATATATATATATATATATATATATATATATATATATATATATATATATCACCACTTGTCCGTAAAAATTGCAAGGTTCTAAATAAGGGAACAGAAATTGCGGTAATTTAGCAAATTTACTCCAATTATCAGTGAGTCAAATCATTAGCGAGATATAATTAAAAAAAAAACCCTGTAAAAAAGAAAATAACATTTTAATTGTTTCATGGGTCTTTCATTGCCAAAGCCATTCTTCTAGAACAACAGTAATGGTACTATATCACCCATAGCTGGGAGGATAAGGGGGTTCATAACTTTCCCAAGGGTATCTGTCCGAAATGAATGTTTCTTATTCCGATGTCGTAGACCATAACTAAATATGTATTAATCATTCAGAGACATGCCTCTTCGGTGGCTAGACACAACAAGTATCTCTGGCCAGGAGCGAACTCTAAACCTCTCGGCCATTTTGGCAGCTGCTGTACGGGGTGGTGTTTAAACTATTAAATACATAGGCTTGTTTATATATTTTACGATCACCAGAGAGATCTAGTCTGCGAGCAGACGATATATATATTGCCATGAATTAGTTACTTTACTAACTTTTACATGACTTAGAAAAAGAGTTGGTAGAGAAAGTAATTACATATCCTCATCATCAACATCAGGTCACACCGGCAGCACGGATTTCGGTGACTCTTCCTCACTATCCGTCCCTATCAGTTATCACACTTGATAGGTCTTCTGCACAATATTCAGTGTCCGAGCAGAGCAATGATATGTCCATCTACAGCAATGGTTCTCAACCATTTTTTACCTATGGACCCCATTTAATCCTATTTTACTCTGGTGGACCTCCCCTCTAGCCAGTCGTTGTTTTAAAATCCCATTGTATTTTTATAGTTAAATACATTTTACTTGCCTGGGTCCCAAAAAATTTTTATATGGTCCTCCGGGGCTCCATATGGACCCCAGTTGAGAACCACTAATCTACGGGTTCCCATAGAATAACATCCCTTATGAGCTCGTCTTTGCTTCTCTAAGCGTGTCAAACATGTCTTCTTTGTCTAACCCGAATGTTTTATTTTGTTCAAATAATTATGATGTTTGTTTGTTCGTTTATTGATTTTAACAGCATATCAACCCGTCTGGGGTTATGTCATGCCTAACGGTTTGGAAGTTATACATATCGTGGATTTATATTTATACTTTTTAGTAATTGGTTTTAACAATGTGTTAGCATTATTGGGGATTTATGTTGTATGGTATTGATTTGTTTCATGTCTATATTCTATGGTATAATTTTATTTCTCTCAAAAAAGAGAGAATATCCTCCATGTTGACATTTTCAAACAGATCTTTCATACTGATTGCTTTAAAATAACGGTTTCTGATGTGAGCAAAAAACAACTGTTAAAGGTGTTTGACATGTTCCACATTGTGGTTGTTGTTCTTGTTTGAGTATATAGAACTGCGTTAGTCTTGTACGACCAATACGTAATCCGGACAAAATGACTTGTTCCTTTCTAGACTTCCTTAAAGTTGGTCTCCAGCCTCCCAGAGTATTCTATATTTCAGTCGTCATCCCAATAGAATGTTTTAAACATTGTTTAACTGTCAAAGGTGTTTGACATGTTCCACATTGTGGTTGTTATCTTCTTTGAGTATATTGAGTGCGTTAGTCTTGTATGACCAATGCGCAATCGGGACACAATGACTTGTTCCTTTCTAGACTTCCTTAAAGTTGGTCTCCAGCCTCGCAGAGTATTCTATATTTCAGTATGTTATCTCAATAAAATGTTTTAAACATTTGATCGCTGTTGCCGGGGATTATGTGTACGTATAGTCTAATATATGGAAAGAAGTTTGGGTGAGTAAAAGAATGATTTTTACAAATATATTCAGATCACGCCACTGATTGTGGTTTATATACTTTTTAAGTTGTATTTAATGGTTTTAACTGGTGAAAACTTTCCTTGGCTCATTAAGAAATAGCGCGTCCGTCTTGAAATTAACAGTTGGTTACTTTTCTCCTCTTCAAGGCAGAAAGGCAGGGGAGTTTTGAATAGCACTTCCGTTTCGTTTATTTGAACATTAATTTCAATAAATAGCGATCGCACGAATACATTTATTCTGTCCATTTATACGCGCGCACACACACACGCACACACACACATACACACACACACACACACACACACATACACACACACATATATATATATATATATATATATATATATATATATATATATATTATATACACGAAATAATTTGGTAAAAATCAGAAAAAAACGTGAATATAAATATATATATATATATATATATGTGTGTGTTGTGTGTGTGTGTGTGTGTGTGTGTGTGTGTGTGTTTGAGTGTGTATATATATACATAGCAAGTGTGAATGGTTACAATTAACTCACTCGATGAGATAGTTGTGGACAAGTTTTGGCGTATAATAAGCGGAAGGCTTAATATCAGTGATAGAACAATTATATACATAAGAATAAATCCGTTATATATATAATATATATATATATATATATATATATATATATATATATATATATATATATACTTATGGTCTACGACATCGTAATAAGAAAGTTCGAGCTCCAATCGCACTATAACATTCATTTTCGGATAAATACTCTCAAGAAAGGTATGGACCCCCTCATCACCCAGCGATGGGCAGAATAGTACCATTACTGTTGTTCTAGACGTATGGCTTTGACATTAAATAACCCATGGAGCAATTAAAGTGTTATTTTCTTTTTTACGTATTTTTATTATTCGCTAATAATTTGACACGGATAATTTGAGTAAATTAGGTAAACGCTCTAAAACTGACCCTATGGTAAAAGAAAGAAAACTAAAGGCATCCGCTTTGTATACTGTCCAGACTTCCGCACCGTACAGGATTGTTGAGAGTACAATGGCTCAGTATACTGCACATTTAGTTTTCAAGAATGTTATATATATATATATATATATATATATATATAATATATATATATATATATATATATATATATATATATGAGATAAAGAAAGGAAATGAATCTGACGGTATGAGTATAGGTAAAAGGATACAATAAAATATACATTATCTGATGACTGAGAAAAATGCGGTGAAAATGCTCACATTCGAAACTATTGTAAAACTTTTTTTCTTTTTTTCAACATCAAAGTTTTTGTTTTGAACTCATATGAGTTTTGTCTTCGCTTTTAACAACACGGAGTATAAACAAGCTCTGAAGATGATTTTTGTAAAATAGAAATATTGTTCAGTATCAGCTATGAATATGTTATAAAATGTTTTCACTTTAACAGCATTTTGTGGTGTTTTCATACCTTTTACCTATATTCATATATATATATATATATATATATATATATATATATATAATATATATATATATATATGAGTGAAGGTAAGGAAATTAATCCGACGCTATATGTATAGATAGAAGGGTATGAAAACACACAATGTTGTTAAATAAATATATTTTTATATAATTTTCATAGCATGTTGACAATATATCGATTTATAAATGTTTTTCTGCTTCTCTCTTGATGAGTGTAAGTAAACTACAGACACGTGTTTCGAGGTATCACCTCTCATCAGTGCAGTTATACCATTTTTAGCAGCTGCCTCTGGCCGGGTTCAAGACCCGAACGAACTTACGCTCGCCGAACCTTCTTACCCGTACGGCCACAATCAGCTGCCTAGTATAGCAGGCTATTTAATCGCTATATTTCTAAGCCGAAATGAATTCACTAAGAGTTCTCAAACTTTGTAAACAAAGTGAGATTTAGCTTAACGCCGAATACGGTAAATTTGCAATTAAATCCCTCCTAAATAGAGTGCTCGACCTGTTGGGTCACCCATTGAGCTCTCGGTATCGGTAGATACTTGGGATTAGATAGGCATTGCCAAAGATGGCCTCAAATCCGTGTTTTACAAAATGTATTCCCCCCGCCCCTGATGAATAAAATTACCAAAAATCAAAGAATTATCTGATTTTAATGAAAGTGTTTATTTATCAATGAATAAATGTTATTAAAATTATCTTATTTAAAAACCTTCTGAGTCTTTTCAGGTCATTTAATTTTGACCCCCCTTATATTTGGGGTGCAAAATATCGATGGGTTATATAAAGGTGAAACTAATTACAGTATGAATTAAAAGCCCAAAGACCGAAGGTGGGAATACAAGAAAAAAAATTAAGGAGGAGTTTCTGGTAGAAAATAATTACTGAAAATCGGATAAGTAAATGTGAAAAAAAAAATTGTTCAAGATTTTTTTTACTCGGTTGTTTTTTAATATAATTAGCTTCTAGAATATCATTTAAAAATGATACATTGATATTTGTTCTGTCTAAAAGGGTAGGGGCCTAACTTTTCAATTGAGTTTTCTCCAAAGATAATTAGATAACAATACTAAAGTAGAGTCTTTAAAATGAAGATTTGTTTTTAGAATCTAAAAAGATGAAATTTGAAACTTAAAATTAAGCGATTCATATTTTGAATGAATGTTATCTATTAATTAGGTATATGAATTGTTTATGTTATGGTTGGTAGAAATGGTAATATATACTTTAAGGAATTTCGATTTATTTCCATTGAATCAGTTTGATTGAAACGATTCAGTAATTTTAATAAAATTCAAAATTTAATAAATCAACGCAGAAAATTTTATTAAAATCAGATTATTCCCAGATTTTTTAATAATTGTTTTTCATCAATAACAAAGATAGGTGACGTGAATTTTCTCTCGTTCATTTTTTTATAAGCAAATTCACAATAATTTTCTAGATCGTCTTTTTTTCTGCGTGTTTAGACTAAAAAGAAAAAGACATTTCATTTAAAAGCCATTACTTCTTCTGTAATGAGTGTATTTATCATTTTTCTTATTGATTTCTAAGAAGAAACTGTTATAAGGCTTAAAATCCTAAATAATATGTTTTTAATCCGTAAATACATAAAAAAGCCAGCATGTTTGCAATATATTTGAGCATGATTAAACGGAAATTATAGTATGAAATAAGCACTGCTAATTTGTTCACTCATTTTCATTTTAAAAAGAATTAAAATTAATTAAATCGATAATTTAAGCCAAAAAGTAGTAACATAATGTGCATCAGTAAAAAATACAAAAAGAAAAATCATATTTACACATGTAATTTATTTTTAATATATTTTAAACTATTATTTTCGGTCAATTTTGCTCAAATATATCGTAAACATATCGATGTTTTCATGTATATCCGGAGCAAAATATAAATAAATAAATAAAAATAAAAACATTATTTAAAATGTTAATGTTTCTTCTTAGAAAATCATTTCCCCATAATATATATTACTCAACTTACACAAAAAGATACACCACTTGCGGATGTTTTTTCTATTCCATTCACAATTCGCCATACATTTTCGTTAATTGACGATGAATTTCAATAGTTTTAATGCCTTTTGCGTTCTAAAACCGAATAAGTACGCGAACTACATACTTGGTGGTAGCATCAATTTAGATCTCCATCAGAAACTGTTACATAATCTATGTGGTTGCATAAGATTATTGTCAATCCCCTGTGATTCTGAGGGGATGACCCCTTTCATACCATGGCCGGGTCCTTCTATGGAAAATTACAGAAGCCCGCCAAATATGTGAAGTCACGTGGGACCTTTTTCAGAGTCCCCAGTTTGCAGTTGGACGTCAGGCAGAGCAGTCGGCCATTTTGTGCTCTGCTAAGGCTGGGACTCGCGCGCGCTATGTTAGTCAGATATTTAGTTACGTGAAATGTATAGTTAAGGAAATAAAAGTTTATATAAGTAAAATGTTCTTGTGGTTGATGAATGTCTTGGTAACAAGATTAAGAAATGAATCCAGGACAACCAGCCAGCAGGAACATAGCAAGAAGACCAGACCTTAGAAGATATACCAGACCAAGATAGATGATAGACGATCAGAAGCAAAGCCGGCCAGAAGAATAGACGACCAGGGTAAGAAGTAAGAAAGGTATATAACGTTATATAGATTTGGTACGGTGAAAAGACCAGTATATAACAAAATGACTGTCAAACTAAGACTGGGTGGGGTAAGTGCAGGAGCAGAAGAAACAACACAACAGTATTGCCAATATCCTCACGAGTGTTTCCCTGCATCTCGAGCACTTTAGAAACCTTACTTTTGTGATTACTCTTATATAATATTCTACGGAAAATATTAAAACTGGTTTAGTAAGATAAGATATTCCATATAAACAATTTTAAGTGTGTAGTTGTCTGTAATGATCATTTCTTCGTATATTTTATACTAGCAGCGGTTACTCGGCGTCGCCTGGAAAGAAGGGGAATTTTTAAGTTAGTCCCGCAGATCCATTATTACTGAATCGTGAGTTGAATCCAAACCCTGCCCCATTTAAATCCCTATGTAAAAAAAAATAGACAATGCATTGATCCAGCTACTCTGAAAAGAAATATTAATGTCAACTATCTAAAATATTACAAGAAAAAAATCCCTGCTGTTATCATTTAAATGTTATTTTTTAATTATCTTCACCATTATAAATCAAATCACTATTGAATTTTGCTCAAAAACCAAGCCCTGGTGATATTTAATGTGTATATATATTTACTTTGTCGTTAATTGTTTTATTTTCGAAGTTTCCTCCGGACATACCTATACACACAACTGCCCTTTATATATGTATAGATAGATAACCCGAAGATTGATATGCCGTAAAACCCAACCAACCAACAAACCAACCAACCAGCCAACCAACCAAATATATAAACACACAACTGCCCTTTATATCTGTATAGATTACTCAATTTACACAAAAAGATATACCACTTGAAGAGGTTTTCACTTCCATTCACGTCTCACCATACACTTCCGTGAATTAACGATAAATTTCAATCGTTTTATTGGACCCTTGGTGGTAGAGTCAATTTGGATCAACATCGGACACGACTGCTAGGCTGAGTGTGGCATCGATGCGCGCGCAGGGGCAGGTGTAGCACGAACATTTTCACTGCGTCCGCAACGCTTTGGAGACCTTACTTCTGGGATTACCGTCGTATGATATTGTACAAGATATAATAAAACTGTTTTAGTAAAAAAAAAATATTTTTACATTAAAAAAAAATTGTGTATTGACGATACTCTAAATGTAGATGTGTGTGTGTCTGTAATACTCATTTCTCCGTAATATATATTATTCAACTTATACAAAAAGATATGAAATTTAACTGCAAAGTTATTGCTGGTATGATTAAGCGTTTCAAACACACAATCACGTGTGTACAACATTCTAGAGAAGGAACTACAAGTGTGTGCCTTTGAAAAATTAAAAATAACTTAGACGTATCACGGAGGATTAAGTTATGAGTAACGCATCGTTTAGTGACGATTTGATGTACTGAATTTCGTAAAGTTTTCCATATGTGGAAATGGCGGAATCACAGGAAAGAACACAGAAAATAATATATATATATATATATATATATGTGTGTGTGTGTGTGTGTGTGTGTGTGTGTGTGTGTGTCTGTCTGTCTGTCTGTTTGTCTGTGGGTATGTGTATGTGCATGTGTGTGCGTGTATGTGTGTGTAAATAAATTGCGATTAAATATATATATATATATATATATATATATATATATATATATATATTCATATTTTAATTTATATACATTTATATATATATTCATCCGTGTGTGTGAGAAACAGGGAAAAAAGAGAGAGATAGACAGGGAGAGAAAGAGAGAGATAGAGAGAGAAAGAGAGAGATAGAGAGTAAACACGGAGAAGCATATACCTAATCGTACACACATATATATATATATATATATATATATATGAATATATACATATATGAATATATATATATATATGAATATATATACATATATATGTATATATATATGTGTGTGTGTATAATTGTGTGAATGTATTCGTTGGTGTAGGTCAGTATATATGTATGTGAGGGTGTAGTATGAGTCTTTGGGACACACACACACATACACACACACACACACATATATATATATATATATATATATAATATATATATATATAGAAGGAGAGAGAGAGAGAGAGACAGAGAGAGAGAGAGACAGAGAGAGAGAGAGAGAGAATGTAGTTCGATCTTGCATTTAACGAAAACTCAGTTCATAACGTTAGCCACTATGACTATGAATAAAATTAAGTAAATTACCTGTCGGTATACTTATTCCTTTTTATGTCGAATTTTTTTAATGACCTGTTAATGATATTAAAATGAGTTCGATTGACGTCAGTTTAAAATCTATACGGTCTAATCATCAACTCTAATGCAGCGCTCTGACAGCCCGTAAAAAAGTGAAATATTTTTTTAATGAAACTTCAACGGCTTACATGTAGGAAGTGGTTATTTCCCTATATATCTGCTATACATATATAAATCACAGGTGTGTGTATATGTATGTCCGGAGGAAACTTAGAAAATAAATAATTAACGACAAAGTAAATATTTATACGCATTAATATCACCAGGTTTTTGAGCAAAAATAATAGAGATTTGATTTATATTCCTGAAGATAATTAAAAAATAAAATTTAAATGATAACAGCATGGAATTTCTTTTATTTAATATTTTAGATAGTAGATATTAACATTTATTTTCAGAGTAGCTGGATTAATGCAAGGTCTTTTTTTTTCTTTCTCTTTTTTTACATAGGGATTTAAATGGGGCATCCCACGAGGATTCAACTCACGATTCAGTAATAATGGATCTGGGGGACTAACTTAAAAAATACCCCTCTACCCAGGCGATGCCGGGTAGCTGCTGCTAGTCGTTACTAATGCTCACTTTGTTGGAGCGAAAAGTCATCATTTTATAAAATAATATAAAAATTCTTAGAAATGCAAAGAATAAAAGAGGAAAATTCTAAGAATTATCTGTTTTAGAAAACTATGAGTGTATTTATGAAAGGCTGGAGGTGCGTAGGAAAGGACACGTCGGCCCGAGCTCAAATCCTAGACGAGGCTGTTTGCATTTCACATAGCGCTAATACCGTTGAGAAATGTATGCATCCAACAACTCTCCCTCCAGCTATGGGTAAAACAGTAGTTCCGACTATGTACTTTAACCTTGGCTGAAGAAAAACTCTGAATTCAAACCTGTTAAACTGAGTTTAAGAAATTGACCTTGTGTCGCATCCTGCTCGTGTGGGGGAGGGGTTGGTAAATGTATATCTTATTATAATGGAGATTGTGTGTTTTTCTGTCTGTAACCGAAACTATATCCCTACTCAAGTCACAATTCTCTTAGTTATAGACATCACATTCTCCATGATTTTATTTTTATTTAACCTCAATTATTAATAAAGTTGTCATACATTATTAATACTGTTAACTATGTCTACATATTGACAACATGCAATTATATTTATATATACAACAAAATAGCGGTTTACAGTGTGAACGGGAAGGCTAATTTGAATATTAATATTAAAAAATCGAATTTAATAAATTTGTGCTTAGTATTATTGATTTCTAACTGTTTGGTTTTATTTTAATGAATATAAGACAAAATCTCTTCAATGAATCTTAAATGAAATCCATTAACAAGATGAAATAACTCATTTTATTCTTTAATTCCTCTTATAACTAAATACTTAAATTAGAAAAAATAACAATGAAAGACGAGAGTGATGGAAGAGTAAGTTTCAGTTGTTCCATTTTTTATCATACTCCCTCTGTTTCAAATCTTTTATTATACTCCCTCTGTTTCAAATCTTTTTATCTGTATTCTTATTTAGTTTCATAGGATTTGAGCTCGACCTGTTGTGTCTATTACTTAAAAGTTAAACAATATACGTGTATACAAAAAATAAAGAAATGCATACTGGTAATTGTTTATCAAATACACATAAAAAGTATTATAGCAACTAATCAAGCCAATGTAATCCATACACGAGACAATAAAATCACAAATGTTCACTGTTACTATCCGTGGCAAAAAATTTGAAGTTAGCAAAATTATTTCTCTGAATGTTTGAAATGAGGCTTGATGATTAGTATTATCTGCGTTATTCGGGTTATTGTCCTCGTCTTCATTGTAAACTGTGCTACGTTTCGGCCGATGTGCTCTCCGGCCTTCCTCAGGTATTTCTTGTCGGACTCGGGAACCTTCTTTTCGGACTCGGGAACCTTCTTGTCGTAATCGGGAGCCACCACGGAACTTTGAACCTAACCCTTTCTTCAATCCACGGGGGTATCCTGTTCTCATTCCGCTATCCATAGCTGGGGTAGAGGCGTTAAGCTGTGTTAATTATTATTCTATGTTACTGCTGCCTTGACCAGGATTGAACCTGCAGTCTAGAAATAACTTGCTTAGAACTGTTAGGTTAAGACTGTTCTAAGTGACAGTTATCTCTAGACTGCAGGTTCAATCCTGGTCAAGGGCAGCAGTAAAATACAATAATAATTAACACAACCTAACGCTTCTACCCTAGCTATGGTCCGAATAGTCCGAATAACGCAGATAATACTTAGCAAACTTAGTGAAGTTCACTTAGATTGTTTAATGTATCAATATATAAGCTAATCTTCACGTACCTAGGTAGTAATATCTCATCAACAGAAAGCGACGTTAATGGATGCATAGAAAAGTCATGGGCTACTTTAAACAGATTGTCAGTGATATTGAAATCCGATCTCACTGACAGGTTAAAGCGGAAATTCTTCCAAGCCGTAGTTATATCAGTGCTGCTGTACGGCTGCACTACATGGGCCCTGACGAAGTGCCCAGAGAATAAGCTAGATGGGAGCTGCTCAAGAATGCTGCGCACAATCTTAAACAAGATGTGGAAGCAACACCCCACGAGAAAACAGTTGTACAGTCAACGGCCCCATATCAAACAAACCACCTGTGTAATGGGAACAAGACACGCTGGACACTGCTGGAAAAACAAAGATGAACTCATTAGTAACGTTCTTTTGTGGAAGACATCACATGGACACGCCAGAGCAGGCCGTCCAGCAAAGACGTGCATAGACCAACTCTGCGCGGATACTGGATGCAGCACAGAGAACCTCCCAGGAGCAATGAATTATAGGGACGGTTGGTGAGAGAATGTCATGGATATCCGTGCTGCTCGCGTGACATGATGATGATGATAGGACAGTTGTGTATATATATTTTTCGGAGGAATCTACGAGAATAAAACAATTAACGACAAAGTAAATATGCATAAACATTAAATATCACTAGATCTTGCTTTTTGAGCAAAAATAATGGAGATTTGATTTATATTCGTGAATTTGAGAAAAAATAAAATTTAGATAGTAAACAGCATGGATTATTTTTGCATTTTATTTTTCAATTTTTTAAATAAGAGACATTGGTTTTTATTTTCAGAGTGTGTACGCACTTTTTTTTTCTGGTGCCCCACCAGGATGAATCAACGCAAGCTCTTTTTATGTAGGCATTTGAATGGGTCATCCTGTGAGGATCTAACTCACGATTCAGTAATAATCTATATGCGAGATGACCACCCCTTTTTTTTACACAGGTGACGACGCCGGGCAGCCACTTCTTGTAATAGATAAGTCGCAAATTTTTTTATCTTTAACAGCTGGAACATGCTGACTTCTTAAAAATCACCTTAAACTTAGATTGAATTATTCGAATTTATATATTTTCCTAGTCATGCTGATAAAAATTTTATGTAATAGCAGTTATTATATATGCGTCATTTGAACGACACCAGACAAAGTTTCCAGCATCAACGCCTTGATCAACGAAGATTCCAAATTCTTTAGCAGTCATTTTTATATGCGTCATGTCAACCCTTGCTGGGTCATTTTATGCCGAAGACGTTTTGTTTTATTTATTCTTGATAGGGACTCAATATTGTTTAAAAGATTTATAAAAATCACTTTCTTCTATTTAACCCTTAGATGGGTTACCACCATTGTACTGTTCTTCTAAAAGAATGAATTGGGAAAATTATGTTAAATAGTACCACTAATAATCTTCCGAATGAATGGCTTTGGCATTAAATAACCCATGAAGCTTAATATAGCATTAAACAATGAAATCGAATCCAAAACTAAAGATGCTATACAAATATTGTAATTGTAAATAGGCATGAAGATTTCACCTGCTTAAAATAATTCAACTTTAATAGATTGACTATAAAAATAATTACTATTTAGGAACAATTAATCAAATTAATGTTTTATGAATCTAGAATCTTTTCTATAAGATTTTTGATATTGATATTTATGAAGGAATAACATATTTTAATTTAGTCTATCAAATTTCTCTCATTGCTGTACCAAATTCTATTGGTATTTTTAATCTGTATGTTCGGATATTTCAAAGTTTACTATCTATTCATCGCGGAACTCTTTCTTATAAAATAAAGCCCTATTGTTGTAATCTGAGACTTTTTCAATATAAACAAGTGATGCGTGCGAGAGCCGTTGTCAGCGGCTTAAAGTTGGCAAAAAAATTATACTTGTATTTGATAAATCGAGATTCTTCCTTCTTTAATATCAATATTCATGAAGTAATGACATATTTTGATTCAAGATGTTTCCGAAATGAAGAGTCAACACGTTGATGAAATGATAACATTTTTTATGATAACATGAAATGATAACATTTTTTTTAGCTGTTTGCGTACCAAATTTCCATGGCTGTACCAAATTCTCTTGGTATTTTTAACCTGTATGTTTGGATATTTCAAAGTTCACTATCTATTCAGCTCAGTACTCTCTTACTATTAAAATAAATGCCCATTATTATTGTGATCTAAGTCCTTTTCATTATAAACAAGAGACGCGTGTGAGAGCCGTTGTCAGCGGTTTAAATTCGGAAAAAGTTCTATTAGTATTTGATAAACCGAGAGTCTTTACCATAATATCTAATATTAATATTCATGAAATAATAACATTTTTATTTAGCTGTTTGCCTACCAAATTTCCCTCATGGCTGTACCAAATTTTGTTCGTATTTTTAACCTGAATGTTTGGATATTTCAAAGTTCACTATCTATTCAGCTCAGTACACTCTTTCTATTAAAATAAATACCCATTAATATTGTGATCTAAGTCCTTTTCATTATAAACAAGTCAGGCGTGTAAGAGCAGTTGTCAGCGGCTTAAAGTCGGAAAAAGTTATACTAGTATTTGATAAATCGAGAATCCTTACCATAATATTTAATATTAATATTCATGAAGTAATAACATATTTTGATTTAAGATGTATCCTTAATGCAGAGTCGACACATCGCATTGATCCATACATCAAAGGAAACGACTCTCCCATTTGAAACCTTTTCTAATCAATAGGGCCTGGTTTAGATTATATTTTCCAGCGTTTTGATACTGTCAGTTTTATATGGTTTTAATACGTAATGATAAAAGACATGCTCCATAAATTTAAGGGAAGGTAGCGAGTTGTTCTTTTGCCTTGATCGCCCGCTGAATGCCTCCCGTGTTGAATGTCTGGAAGCATCCGATGAAATACTTTCTCCGAGATCACTTTTCTTTTAATCCAGAAGAGAATCAGGTGTCTCAGAAAAGTTAATGTCATCATATATATATATATATATATATATATATATATATATATATATATATATATATATACACACACATATATATATATATACACACACACAAACATATATATATATATATATATATATATATATATATATATATATATATATATATATAATGTGGGCGTAAAAACATAGAAAGGGATATTTTCAAACGGAAAATTAGTGAGATAGATTACACGTAAAGACAATTAAAGTAACCTCTTATGGTGATTTTCTAAGGTTACTCTAGAAGGGCACTGTGACGGTAGACTAAAGAAAATTTAAAATCACCTTTCTAATTTCAAACATAATTATAACATTAAAAAACATATAAAATTAGAAATTACATAAAATTAAAAAATATGTATATAATTACAAATATTTTATAGGGTTAACTGCTGGTTTAGCTCGATCGGTAGAGCGTCCGCCTAGAAGCCACAAGGTTCCTGGTTCGATACCGGCCCTCGCCAACTCAGCATATGAGTAGCACAGGGATCTGTGCGGTAAAGTAAGGAACTGATGGTAGGTATGACGCCTCGCCTCAGACTCCAAAACAAAATCTCCTTGGTCTATCGCTAATAAAAAGTGGATAGACTCCCTCGCTGTCTGGCTGATAACAATTTAGGCCACCCCAACGACTTAATTTACAATTATATTCGTAGAAGGAAAAAGACTGAATTAAAATATAATATTTCAAAGAACATTTTATGTGCGTGTATGTCAGTGTATCGCCTAAGTTAAATGATGGACCATATCGTTGTAATTGTGAGGAAGAGTTAAATCAAGATTATTATACCTTTTATATATTGAACTATTTTACAATAGCTCTTAAATAAACATATCAATCGTTGTAATAGTTAATCATCATACTGTGCTATATCCACAGACCCGATAATTTTTGTAATAACTATTACAATATTTGATATGTTTACTTAAGAGCTATTGTAAAATAGTTCATTATATAAAAAGTATGTTGAGTTTTGATATAATAAGTATGAGATTAATTTTGATTTAATAGTGTATTTTTTAAGTGATTTTTCATAACTGAAATCTTTGTATTTTTCTAGCAGATTTTCCAAATGAATATTTGTATTGAAAATAGAATTTTAAACTACTTAGTGTAATTTGTTCATTCTGAAAACGTGACCAGTCCACCTAAGCTGCACCTTTGCTAGTAAGGTTTCTGTTGTGGGGTTTTAAGGGGTCAAATAAGAACAAAACGAGGGTAACAAATGTAGGAAAATGTATTAACAAAAGAGTAGACAATTACAGTACAGAGAAGTGGGAATTACGTCCGACAAATAGAGTTATGAGCTGACTCGCATTGGCTTACTCTCAAGCCATAATTGTCCCTGTTACTTATAGTAACCTTCGGCGCATTCCATTAGTCTATAGGGTATATCACCTATAACAGTTTCAATGACTGCAATGTTACATTTTTTAATATTGTGCTATTTTTCACTCTATCATCCCATTTTATACCTCAAATGGTACAAAGACAGCGCATGTGAAAGGCATCAAGTTGGTTTATGTGCTTGCGGTAAAGTGTCCAAGTTTCAGCACCATATAGTACAGTTGAAAGGACGACTGTTCTGTAGATGTCAATTTTTATTTCAAGAGATACATCTTTGGTATTCCATAATCGGTGTTTCAAATTGCCGAATGCAGTGCTTGCCTTAACCTATTCTGGAATAGATCACTTTGTCCATTTTTCCATCAGAAGTGACAGTCCAAGATATTTAAACATGTCAACAATTTTTAAGGTTTTTCCATCAATGAATATATATATATATATATATATATATATATATATATACTTGGTTTGAGAATCACATAGAGGAGGAAATTTCAGTAAGCATGCGCCGTTGAATTCATGACCACGCTACCCCAACTTATATATATATATATATATATATATATATATATATATATATATGTGTGTGTGTGCGTGTGTGTGTGTGTGTGTGTGTGTGTGTTTTAAAAGCGAATGTAATAAAATATTCCAACTGAAGTTTCTTGCCGTAGCAATTCTTCAGGGAATTATTGCTTATTCCAGCCATCTACTTTTATTAATAGAAAGAGAAATATCATGTGGTTTAACCCCCCCCCCACCTTCAACTTGGCAGTGAAAAATAAAATAGCAGGAACATTTATAAAATTGGTCGAAAAACACTTCTCTGGGTCTCCCTGGCTGAAAAAGCTATTTAATAAAAACAACCTAAAAGTAAGCTACAGTTACACCAGCAATATAAGTAAAATAATCAACAATCATAATAAAAGATTGTTAGAAAAAGAACAAAACAAAAATAAGAAAGAACCAACTTGTAATTGCAGTTCCCAAATCTGCCCCGTACAAGGAAAATGTTTACTAACTGATGTAGTATATGAGGCAGTGGTAAAATCACAAGCCACAAAGGAAAGTAAGATATGTGTAGGGGCCACCCAGCAACCTGTAAAGCATAGGATATCACAGTATAAGTTATTATTTAGGGATAGATAATACAGAGAAGCAACCACCCTTGCAAAATATGTGTGGGAGTTAAAAGGAAAGCGTGGTAGAGATCCAGGGGTAAAGTGGAGAATCATAAAAAGGGCACCTTCTCATAAAGGAAACGAAAACCCCTGTATGCTGTGTTTAAATGAGAAACTAAAAATAGCGGAATGCAGAGACCCAGAGAAGATATTGAACTCGCGATCTGAATTAACAAACAAGTGTAGGCATTTGAACAAGCAAAAACTGTGCCAGGTATGTTCTGGCATTACGTAGGGTGGCACACCCACGTACTTAAGAATGGGTACAACCCGGATATTAATAAAAGTAGATGGCAGGAATAAGCAATAATTCCCGGAAGAATTGCTACGGCAAGAAACTGCAGTTGGAATATTTTATTACATTCGCTTTAAAAAAACCCGTATATTTAGCTCTTTTCATTGAGCACTTTTTAAATCGATTTTTATTAACCCAGAAGTAAATTTATTTGCTTCGTGAATTAGCAAAGATCCGTAATATATATATATATATATATATATATATATATATATGTGTGTGTGTGTGTGTGTGTGTGTGTGTGTGTGTACGAAAAATACGAATAATTAGATTCCATATAGGAAAAATCTTTTGTATAATAGAATTGAATCAATAGGCAATAGTAGGCATAGTTTGAGCCTGTCACTAAAATCTTATTATAATGGAGATTGTGGGTTTGTCTGTCAGTAACCGAAACTATATTACTATACAAGTCACAATTCCCTTTGTCATTTACATCACATTCTCCATAATTTTATTTATATTTAAACCTCAATTATTAATAAAATTGTTTTACATCATTAAGGCTGTTAACAATATCTACATACTAATAACATGCAATTGTATTTATATATACAACAAAATAGCGGATTACAGTGTGAATGGGAAGGCTAATTTGCATATTGATCTTAAGAATTTGATTTTAATAAATACGTGCTTAGTATTATTGATTTCTAATTGTTTGGTTTTATCTTAATAAATATGAGCAAAAATCTCAGGGATAAATCTTAAAAGAAATCCATTAACAAGAAGAAATAACTGTAATTAATTAAATTAACTAAATAGTTAAATTAGGAAAATTTACCATAGAAAGACGGGAGAAATGGAAAATGATGGAAGAGTTAGTTTCAAAGTTGTTCTATTTTTCAATCATACCCCCTCTGTTCCAAATATTTTTATCTGAATTCTTATTTAGTTTCATTAACCTTTCTAATTTAACATGATATTTTATTATATTAAAACTTAAATACTTGCACCCGGAGGGTGCATATATTTGCTAGTATAATTAAAATTACACTAGTGAATTTGAACTATGTACATTAGATATGTTCTGGAGTTGTTAATAATTCTAAATCAGTAGTTACCACCTTTTTTTACCTATGGACCCGTTTCATACCTATTTTACTTTTTAGTAAACGCCCAGAGTCATTCGATTTTTAAAAAAAGATCCTATTGTATTTTTGCAATTAGATATTATTAGGAACAAGCAGGACCAGCAGAAATATCACATTATGATTATAATTTAACTATTACAACGTTTGATATGTTTATTTAACAGCTATTGTAAAATAGTTCAATATA